>OZ025297.1:353844324-353874517 GCA_964019185.1 Maratus speculifer
ACAAAAATGAGCTAGAGTAAACAAGTTTTTAGATACGAAACTGTTTTTGACACTATTATTCTAGATAATATTTATACACCTTTTTAGTAAACTGATAATAGTGATGTGAGATAATGGAGTATATTGCGATAAGGAGGTAGGTGAGACCAATTAAGCAACTGACCAATTAAGCACTACTCTCAATTGTCCATTGCCCATTGCCCATCACGCATCACGCCTGTGGCCGCAGAACAGGCATGTAGCTAGTAGTATGGACGATAAAAAAAGAAAATATAAAGGATCACACTGTAAAAAAATTTTGGAAAATTGTAAAAAATTTTCTTGTAGAATTATATTTCAAGAACTTTCTATGCTATGGCAATTATAAAAATTCAAGTAACAGATACAGATTTGCACTTTGAATCAAAATATTTTTAAGGTTATTAAGAAATTTTTAGGAAAATCGTATTACCAGAACTGTTTAAGTGACAGTAACGAGGACTACAGATAAAATTTTAGTAAAATTACCAAACTTTTAGTAAATTCTTTTGTAAATTTACAGGTTTCTCAAGTTTTGCTAACAAATTTTGTAAATTGACGTATTTTTTTTTTTTTTTTTTTTTTTTTTTTTTTACAGTGTACAGATAAATTTTTTGTAAGCATAACCGATTTCGGTGAATTTAGATTACTAAGGTCACACATTTTTTTTTTTGTTTTTTACAGTGAACAGACGTTAAAAAAAAAAAAAAAAAAAAAAAAGCTAAACGATCATGAACGTTCAAAGTAGAAAAGCTAAATGATTAAGAATGTTAAAAGAAGAAAAACTAAAGATCACGTACGGTAAAAAAGGATAAAATAAGTAAATAAATAAATAAAATGTAGACACAATAAGATCGATTCTGGACAGAAAATGACAAACAGTTTTCAAAATTTATTATCAAATTAAAAAAATTTCAAAAGAATTTTTTTTCACATATTTTTATATTGCGAAAATACTTTTTCTGATATTCACATTATTATTTGCATTATTTTCACACGTATATTTCTTTCTATCGGCCAACAACACGCTTCCAGTAAACTAGAAAGCCAAAAAAAGAATCAAAAACAGATTCTTGTATCATCTATAATCTTGATCAGTCAATACAAAGAAGCATAAATGAGATTCTTTTTTAAATTTCTTAAAAAAAAAAAAAAGAAAAAGATGAAATTTGTTGATAAAATTTCAGTTTGGCGCTGATAAGGAAATCCAATTAAGTACTTCTATTGAATTTCAAGATCTTAGCGGAAATAATCGGGTTTCGATTTTTTCTTTATTATTTTTTTAAATAAAACTTTTGAAAAGTGTTATTTTAGAAAAGAAGTCGGGATTGAACATTTGTTCATACACTGAAAAAAAAAAACTGTAAAATTACTGAAAGTTTTCTAGCAAACTCGGATTCCTAGAAATTTTTATGTAACGGCAACTACATAAAGTCATGTAATAGATACAGATTTTCCGTGAAAATAAAAAAAATCTGTAAGGTTACTAAGAATTTTTTAGGAAACTTGGCATGCCTAGAATATATTATGTACCTGCAACCCAGGTTATAGATAAAATTTTAGTAAGATGAATATAATTTTAGTAATTTCGCTTGTAAAGTTACAGTTTTCTGTAGTTTTACAAAAAGTAGTTTCATAGATTTATATATTTGCTTATTGTGATATTGCTTATAGATTTATATATTGATTTATTGTGATAAAATGTTAGTAAACATACAGATTTCATCAACTTTACATCTGTAGGATTACAGATTTTCTTTTTACAATGTAGTAAAAGCAAATTTATTTTGTAATCTGGTGGGCTGTATACTGCCATTTATTTTGATTTATGGAAATTTGTATTGATAAAAGAATGTTTCTGTCTGTCTGTCTGAGTGTTTGTGTTTTAGTGTGAACTGTTTTCTCGAGGAAATTATGCCGAGATCCTCTCTTTCAATTCCCAATCAAAATTCATAATTTCCTTGTATTGATGATTCACAATGATAATTTTAAGGTTGTTGGTCACTCACTTTCCCGATGCCCCTCCGTAATGTAAAATCTACGGGCGTTTGATGCATTCTTATATTTAAAATAACTCATCAGGAAATTCATATTTTTAATTTCTTCTTTCGATGATCTCTTCTTAAAGCATGTCACTTTCTTTTTGCTTAGTTTTCAAAATATTTCTAAAATCTATGCTTAATTTTACATGAAGTGTTAAAATTTTACTTCCAATTTCTCAGTTTTTAACGCAGAAAATATTAGATTCAGCATATATTTTAGAAATATTTTGAAAACTAAGCAAAAAATGGGACATCCTTCAGTAAGAGATCACCGAAAGAAGAAGTAAAAAATATTAATTACCTGAGGAGATACACTGTAAAAAATGTTGGTCTCAAATCACAGTGGTTATACCGTCAACTCTGTGACACTTCCTTTTACCGTAATTTAACTGGACGGTATATAAACCGTAAAATACTTAAAGTAAATGTACCGTAATTTAACTGAACATAAATTTAAATATTTTGTGGTATATGTAGCGTAATATATTTAAAGTATATGCACCGTAATTTAACTGGACGGTATATGTACCGCAAAATATTTAAATTACATGTACCTTAAAAAATATTCTTACAGCATATATAGCGTAAATTAAATATATGGTATATGTACCGTAAAAAATATTTATACAGCAAAAATAACGTAAATTAAATGTGTGGTATATGTACCGTAAAAGCATTTGTAATCAGTATGTGTACCGTAAATGAAATATACGGTATATATACCGTAAAAATACAAGATGATCCAACCCCCCCCCCCCCCCCCACATTTGACAGGTTAAAAAAACAAAAAACGACTCTAATGAGAAACTTATTTGTTAAAATGTAGAATAGGTATAACGAGAGTTTAAAATGACGTCTGGAAAGTGTCTTCCATTGCGAGCAATATACATTTCAAGACGACGTCTGGGATCTATCATCACGAACGCATCGTCTTGTGGGAGAATTGCTACTCTACCTGAATTACTCTTTTGAGGTCAGAATGAGTGTAGGTTTTGTCTCAAGATAGTCTCAAGCAGAGGTAGCAGTTTCTACAAGACATAATATGTTAGGTGGTGATAAATTTCAGATAATGTCAAGAAATTTACATTGCTTATAATGGAAAACACTTACCAAGCATCATTTCTAAAACATAGTCATTTTAAACTCTTGTCATACCCATAGTATATTTTAAAACAAACAAGTTTCTCTTTACAGTCCTTGTTTGTTTTATATTATCCTGTCAAACATGGAATATTATTATGTGTTATTCTGTAATCAGAATCGACGAATATACATGGTAAGCACAAAGCCTTACTTTTATTATAACAATTTATTTTGGCGGAAAATATTAGATATGTGAGGATACATTTAAATATTTTGATAAAAATTTTAATAAGACCATTTGTAGGTCATCAAGTTGTGCAAAGATATGTATACTGGTAAAATATATATATATATATATACACTGCTCAAAACAATTAAAGGATATTTGAAGTTTTACATAAAATAAAGATATAAACGAAATTTTTTTTGAAGAAAATAGAAGAAGAGAATCACAAATGCAAATTTTTCTGGTTTTCAAACTGTGGAGTATGCAAATTTTGAGTTCGACGTCAAAAACGTCGCTTCAGTGGCAGCGAATGAAATTTGACTTTCAACTGGATAAAAGAGAATGAAGACAAAGATGATCGGCAATCAGTGATTGCTTTGTTTCGATGAGTACGATGTCTCAGCGAAGTCATTTGACAGATTCAGAAGCTTGGAGAATTGTTGGTAGGTTAGAAGGGGGCCAAACTCAAGACGAAGTAGCGCAAGCCATTGAAGTGTCACAAAGTGTCATTTCCAGGATCTGGAACCGTTTTTTGGAGAGTGGATGTGCAGGCCGAAGACCAGGCCAAGGTCGTAGACGGGCAACAACGCCCAATGAAGATCGGTATTTAGCGTTAACAGCTCGGAGACACCGAAACATTAACGCTACTCTTCTCCAACAACACCTTCGCTCGGCTACAAGCACCACGATTTCAACTCACACTGTCCGAAACCGGTTCCATGCTGTAGGCCTGTATGCTCGCCGACCGATGGTATGTGTTAGATTAACATCAAGGCATCGTCGCGACCGCAGGGAGTGGGCAACCGAGCATGTCAACTGGAGGAGAAATGAATGGAGCAATATTCTGTATTCTGACGAGTCCGTTTTTCTGTGCATCCGGATAATAGGCGTATCTGGAGGGACCGTGGCAGTAGGAATAATCCTGCGTTCGTGCACGAAAGTGTCAGATTTGGCGGTGGAGGAGTGTTGGTGTATGGTGGCATCTCCACTGACGGGCGCACTGACCTCTACATCATTCGAGATGGAGCTCTGATTTGTCGCCGATATAGGGATGAGGTCCTCAGACCTATTGTAGTCCCTTACGCTGCAGAAATCGGAGTTTACTTCATTTTAATGGACGATAACTGCAGGCCACATCGTGCAAACCTGGTGGAGGATTTCCTTTTCGAGGAAGAAATCGTTCGAATGGAATGGCCAGCGTGTTCTCCAGACATGAATCCAATCGAGCACGTATGGGACGCTCTAGGAAGACGAGTTTCTGGCCGCCAACAACCCCCACAAACTCTCCAAGAACTGGAAAGAGCTCTTCTGGAAGAGTGGGGCAGAATACCCCAACTCGTCATTAATAGCCTCATTGAGTCCATGCCTCAAAGGTGTTCAACGTTGCTGGCCGCCCGAGGAGACCATACTTCCTACTGAAAATGATTTTCTTTGGAGAAAACACCTTTTCTTATTCTTTTTTTTCTCATATGCACGAATTGTGTTTTTTTCCTTTTGTACACAAATGCGCAATAAAATGCATTTTTTTTCTGCCAAACATGTGTAATTTATTCTCATATAACCTACTATGTCTGTCGACCATGTATCAATCAGCTAAAAAGTTTCCCAGATACAAAATCCACCTAAAACTGCAATATCCTTTAATTGTTTTGAGCAGTGTATATATATATATATATATATATATATATATATTACCATATTTTTATTTTACATATTTTTATTTTTTAGAAATATTAAATTTTCTGTATTTATTAAGGAAGTCTTTTTTTGTCATTATGTGCAATTGTTGAAAAAAAATATGGTAAAATGTAACTAAAAACAATGAATTGCGCAATTATACTTTCATAGCTGCTAATAACTACATCTTTTTTACATTTCTATTTTATACCACTATTTTAAAACAGTTACTGCTGACACATTTCAGGTTTAAATATATAGCAAAAATTATTATTTTAAAATAGAGGTATAAAAAGATGCTATAAAAGTACTATGCATTTAGAGAATTAAAAAAAAAAAAAATCACAAAAAAAGTGTTTACATTTGTGACCGCTATGATAATGTGAGATGATCTCAGATAAAATAAAATGCTAATATTAAATTTCTTTCTTACATTTCTATAAATTATTAAAACTTAAAATAATTAATAGATCTTATATTATTTTTATTAAATAGTAACAATTTATTAAATTTTATTGTATATTAACAAATAATTCAAGAATACTGACTGCCGAAAAATTATTTCAAACTTCTTTTGTTGTTTTACACTCATAATTGTAAAAACTAAAGGATAAGAAGGGTGTGAAGAGAACACAAATCACATACATTTTTAAAAAATAAAGTAAAATTAATAAAAGTGGTCAAAATTATATATATTTTTTAATATTCTTGTTACCTACTTGGAAATAAGGATTTTTATTTTTTTTTCTCAACATACAAATCTAAATTTTCTTACATTCATTTAAATGTTTAAGAATGTCACTGTCAAGCAAATCACCACTTTTGTATTTTTCTTAAATGGAAATGTGGTATTATATTATTCTTGCAAGAATTAATATGTAGTTTATAGCTTACAATCTAAATAACAAACTTTAATTCTTCCTACAGAGCAAGAAAAATAAAAAACTAGTTGTCATTGGCTTATTGCTTAATTTACTAGTTGTAATTGCTTATAACGCGAAAAATAATTAATAAAAAATGAAAAATATATTTTCATTTCAAATTGCTAAATAGTCAAGACTAAATTTATACATTCATGCTTAAAAATATGTTTAAAATTGTATCAAAGTTTTGCATTGTTAAGGAGAGGGTTTGAGAATCATATTAAAATTCAAAATATAATTGTTCTAGAACGTTTACAAAATAAATTAATATCATTATTATTCAGACATATTTAAAACAAGCAATTAAAATATAAAAAAGATTTTTATTACAACGATTAAATTACATTAATACACTATATCAAAATACATAGTTATAATATTTATGTATAGAATTTATTTTCTTTTATACAGTGTGTCATTTATTTCTATATGCAAATTCCAGTAGTTTTGCCCACTTTGCAGCATTATGATTATCCACCAATTGATTTGTTGCAATTTATACCACACATAGGGTTGATCAAAATTAAGTACATTAAAGAAAAAGAAAGAAATTCAACATGGGTATAAGCATTAAAATAAATTATCGAAGAAAATACAAAAATAATTTTTAGAAATGGTTTCACAAAATCATCTTAAGAGGTGATTTCAATATTCCCAAGAAGGAACAAGAATGCTAATATTAATCTTATGGGAGCGTTATTTTCAATTTTCTCGCTTTGATTTTAATATATATATATATAATTTTATTTATTTATTTTTTATTTATTATTATTATTATTATTATTTACATAGAATAGATGAAGATGATCTACAACTGGGCTAGTTTTCTTTTTCCTATTTCAGTTATAGATTTTTCATATATATTTGGGTAGTTTTAAATTTAGAACCGGTTCTGTAAGTAAAGAAAAACGTTTTAATAAAAATCTAAAACTAAAATCTAAAATTTAAAAACTACCTCGGGTAGATCGTCCTCAGTTATCCTACACAAAAATTATTTAAAAATATTTATATCCAAGTTTAATATTATAAAATAACGCTACCATAGAATTTACATTAGTATTTTCGTTTCTTCCCATGACTAGTGTGGGATTTCACATGACTCTTAAGAACCTACACCAGTCTCGTGGCTAAATGCCAATATTAATGCTAAAATCACGGGAAAAGTTCTTACAAATTTCTCACTTGTATTTTAATATTTTTATATTATTATTTTTTTTGCATGTGATACTTTAAATTGATATCTATTGTTGTGTGTGTACTTCTTCAACTTTTGTAACAATTTCTTTATGAGAGAATTGTTTTATTTTCAGAACTGCTTTTAAAGTAGAAGCATCTGCATATCAAAAAACTGTAATAAACAATTGAGAAAGTAGAAATGCACAATGAAAAATAGGTATTGCACCCTGAGTGAAAAAAAAAATCATTTTAAAATATTTAAAGGGGGGGGGGGGGCAAGAGGTCTGTAAATAACACTACCATAGGATTAATATTTAGTTGAACATTTCTTACCGAGCTGAGTGTAGGCTATGTGTTTAAACAAAGATGGAAATGTCGGAGCTGAAATTCTTAATTTAATACATTCTCTCAACAACGCACACATTTTCTAGTAATTGTTATTTATTAAGTTAAAATTTTGAAATTTTTTTTCTCATGGTTTACCATATCATTTGGAAACAAAAGCAAGTGACATAATTTCTCATAATGTTTTTTTAATTTTTAAATTTAAAAGTTATTAAAAAGTGGGGTAATTTAAAATCGTTATAACTCGAAATATTATTGGTAGAATTTCTTTTCATTTTTAAAGAAAAGAAATATATAAGTTTTAATTCTGATTTAGGAATTTTAAAAACATTAATTTGAATAAAATTAAAAAATATTTAAAGTAAAAAATTGAAAAAAATGATTTTTTTAAAATAATATTTTCAAAATTAAATATATATATATTTTAATTTGCTGAATCAAAATTAAAATAAAACAATTGAAAAAGACTTGTTCTAAATTTAAATCAAGATTTTATTTATATAAACAGAAATATATATAAGCTTTAATTCTGATTTAGGAATTTTAAAAACATTAATTTGAATAAAATTAAAAAAAATATTTAAAGTAAAAAATTGAAAAAAAAATGTAATTTTATTAAATCATATTTTCAAAATTAAATATTTTTTTGAAATTTGCTGAATTAAAATTAAAATAAAACAATTGAAAATGACTTGTTACAAATTTAAACAAGTTTTCTTTAACAATTCTTGAATTATAGCAATTTAAATACAAGAAGTGATGAAAAAACTCAAAAAGAAAAAAAAAATCCCTGTCGGCTTGGCTTATAGGCGGAGGTAGATTTCGAAGACTTTTCAGTTCAACAACAAAAAAAAAAATATTATTAACGATAAACCCAGTTTAACTACTTTATCTGGCCGCTTTTTTAATTTCCCTTTTCTGTGAGAATTGATTTTATCAAAATTCTCTCAAGCGAAATTCGGCTCAAATGCCCATTTTGAAAACACATTTTGAATATCTATTCTGACTTTATTAAAAAATCGACCGATACGCATATTATATAATTTCTAAATAACAGAGAAATCTGTCAATTGCATGCGTTTGAGAACAAAATTGAATTTCAAAATGAGTCATAAAATCACCAACTTGTTATTTGAATGCATCCACAATTCTTTAATCAAGATCGCTTTGGGAAATTTTGTGCGAAGTGCCTAATTTGACAGCTTTTTTTAAATATATATTTAACCTTTTTCAAAAAACTGACCAATATGGTCCATTACACAGTTCCTCAATAACAAATAACTGTCGATTGAATGCGTTTGAAAGCAAAACTGAATTTAAAAACGAGTCATAAAATAACCAATTTCTTATTTGATTACATTCTTTAACCATGATCGTTTTGGGAAATTTTTTTACGAAGTGCCCACTTTGACAGCTTTTTAAAAAAAATATATTTAGCCTTTATCAAAAAATTGATAAATACGCACATTCTGTAGTTTCTAAATAACAAAAAACTGTCAATTGAATGCGTTTGAGAGCAAAATTGGATTTAAAAATGAATCATAAAATAACCAATTTGTTATTTGAATACATCATCAATTCTTTAATCGTGATCGCTTTGGGAAATTTTGTGCGAAGTGCCCATTTTGGCAGCCTTTTTTGAAATATATTCTGCCTCTATCAAAAAACTTGTCAATCCATCTCACTATATAGTTCCTAAATAAGAGGCCTATAAATTGGATGCATTTGAGAACAAAAGTGGATTTAAAAATGACTCAGAAAAAACGCAATTCGTTATACTTCCTCAATTTTTCAATCACTATTACTTCGGGAAATTCTGTTCAAAATACTCTTTTTGGCAGCCTTTAAAAAAATATATTATGCCTTTATCAAACACTGGCCAATACGTCACATTATATAGTTCCTAAATAAGAGGATCTGCCATTTGACGGCGTTTAAAAGCAAAAATGAATTTAAAAATGAACCAGAGTATAAGCAGTTTAGATGAAAGGTTTTTCTCACCAACTCCTATTTTTGTTTATTTTTGATATAAGAATTGGTCCTATGAAAAAATTTGTTAATATAAAAGTTGCAGATAATACTGAGAAGCTGTAAAATAAATTTAATTAGATTTGATTGCTTAATTTATGCATTTAAGTTATGCATTTTTTCTTTTTCCTCCCTCCTTTTTCTTTTCGTTTTTAACTTTTTTCATCAGTAAAATTTTGTCCTATCAAAAACTTGTAAATACAAAAGTTTTAGATCATGTTGAGTACATTTATAAAAAATTTAGTTGGATTTGATATCTTAAGAATTGACGAAGTTATGAATTTTTTTCTCCCAAAAACCCTGTCTTTTTCACCCCTTGAGCCCATTTTTAACTTTATCAAAAATCTGTCATGCATAAAATTTTAGCCCATTTTTTAGAAGTAATATAAACTTCAAACAGATTCGATATCTATTTTAATTAAGAAGTTATCGCGTTTTTTTGGTTTTTACAAAAACCCTCCCTGTTTCCACCCCCTCGGTTCGATTTTGCCCATTAACGAACTCGACCGAGATTTTATGCCCCTTGATTTTATGTAAAAGTTTGAAGAAGATCTGAGCATAATTATGGAAGTTATCGTCTCTAGAAGAAAGTGAAATATATATATATATACACTATATTGCCGTTGATTATTGGACACTTGCGATTTTAGACATTTTACTAAATATCTAAAAAAATACATGAGGAATCATCTCGAAACTCTTAGTGTATAAATATAATAGTATACGTCATACATCTCCGTGAAGAGTTTTTACCGAAACTCCATAGGGGACCGTCAACAAATTAAAAAAGAATGAATAACTTTTGAATAACCCTGTCAAAACTAATGTAGCAAAATCGCTGAAACTCTAGATTATGATTGAATGCCTTATTGTAATACACTGTGTTCATTTTTATGCAAATAGCATGCATACTCGCAGAGAAATTAAGGTTTTTATAAAAATGGCCCCAAATTTTTCTAAGTTTTTCCTTTATAATTTTCAAAGTTCTTAATATAAAATAATATTTTTTTCAGAAAATATGACAAACAACATTGCACACAGTACCGTGTAATCAGAATTAAAAAATAATAAAAATTGTATGAAAAATGAGTAGGTTTACTAAATAATTTTTTACTGCGCATGCGTCAAAGATATCAAAATTTCATTTGCATATTATGTTAGCTAAATGTATAGAGCAACTTTTGTTAAAGTATCAAAATTATGCTTGAAAATTCTGAAAGTAATCGTCTATAGAAAAAGGACAAAATCCGTTGTTTCCAAAATGAAGCAAAAAAATGAGGGATTTTATCCAAAAGTAGTCGTAACATCCCGCATTGTGTATTCTATATTGACACTAATCAATGAATATATGGATACAACCCCTCTTGTTTTTGCTTCATTTTGAGAATAACGGATTTTCAACTTATTCAATTGACGATTATTTTCAGAATTTTCAAGTTATGATTTTGTGACTTTCACAAAAGTAGCTCGATACATTTAGCTAACATAATATGCAAATGAAATTTTGATATCGTTGACGCATGCGCAGTAAAAAATTATTTAGTAAACCAACTCATTTTGTATACAATTTTCATTATTTTTTTATTCTGATTACAGGGTACTGTGTGCAATGTTGTTTGTCATATTTTCTGAAAAAAATATTATTTTATATTAAGAACTCTGAAAATTATAAGGAAAAAACTTGGAAAAATTTGGACCATTTTTATAAAAACCTTAATTACTCTGCGAGTATGCATGCTATTTGCATAAAAATGAACACAGTGTATTACAATAAGGCATTCAATCATAATCAAGAGTTTGAGAGCTTTTGCTACATTAATTTTGATAGGGTTATTCAAAAGATATTCATTCTTTTTTAATTTGTTGACGGTCCCCTAAGTAGTTTCGGTAAAAAATCTTCACGGAGATGTATGACGTATACTATTATATTTATACACTAAGAGTTTCGAGATGATTCCTCATGTATTTTTCTAGATATTTAGTAAAATGTCTAAAATCGCAAATGTCCAATAATCAATGGCAATATAGTGTATATATATATGTATATATACAGATAGATTGATAGATAAACTTTTTTACTGATGGTAGTTTTGGGGTCTAGGAGTCATGATCGGTGTAGACCTGCAAAAATTTTTCAGAAATTCCACCATGGGAGAGAATGCAATAGGTAGTATTTCATACGAAATCTACCTAAAACCATTTTCACAGAAAGCCAATTCTTTGAGAACGATTGCTTTGAAAGCTAGATTTTAAAAAGAAACCAAAACGAAAAAAATAATATTTCTTGTTCCAGTTAAATTGAAACAAGGTTTTAAACGTCATTTTAATGCAATAAAACTGTTTTATAAAATTTGAATATTTTTGTGTTCCGCACCCCCTACACCGAAAGTTACAGGTAGCAGCAAAAAATACCGTGTTTCGCATCTGGCGATAGTGAATTTGTAGTTATAATGAAGAGCAGGGTATGAAAAAGAAATCAATTAAAAAACTCAGTTTATTTGGAGAAGGGGGGAGGGGTTAAAAAGCTTTAAAAAATTCTAGCTAGAAATAAATAAAAAGTATGCGTTTAACAATGATAATACTGAGACGCTATTGTAGCTAAATTATGTGCGAATTAAATGTACCTAGAAATAAAAAAATGCTATTATTAATAACTAAAAGTCATTCTTTTATTATTAACATTATGGGTTTGAAATATAACAAGAAATGTATCAAGTCCTTAATTTAAAAAAATAATAAGATATCGACTTTAGCTTGTGTTTGATTTTATTTGTTTTTGAAAAATTAAAAAAAGAAACTATGACCAGTATTTGTGCAATAAAAAAATGCCGATACTCAGTCATATCCACTATTTGTTGCAATCACTATTCATATAGCAAATTCTTTAGCAGAAAGCTAAAGAATGGAGACGGGTGTTACAGATTTTATTTTCTCCTTTGCAGATTATTTTTTCATCAAATATTTATTTTGCTTTGTATTATATTTAAAACTTTATTACTGAATTAAAAAACTTGAGTTAGTTATTAATAGAAGTGAATAAAACCCGTAAAATCGTTACTAGTAAGTGTTTAATTAACGCTGCAATTGCAAAACATTTTACCTATGGATTATTTTCTGCCTCTGTAGTATCTGTCGCAGACCATCGAGAATTTTTTTGCCACTGGGTATTAGATAGTTCCAAGTGTACTCCTCCACCAAAAATGAAATTGGGTAGCCATATTCCTTCTCCATTCCAAATTTTCTGTTATTGAAAATAAACATACATTATTTCTTAACGATTTAAATGTACCAAATGAAAAAAAAAAGTCTTTATACCAGCCATTTTATTAGTAAGTATCAATATTTCTTCTGGATTGCTTGTCAAAAACTGTGAAAACATGTTTTAAATCCAAAAAATTTTGAAGAGTTTGGACGATAGTGACTATGATAATAAATAAATAAATAAATAGAATACCAGATGAAGACCCCTCACTTTTCCATCATATTAAAATTACTCATCATCAAAAAGCAAATGTATTTTCAAATAAATAAATAAATAAATAAGTAAATAAATAAAAATAAAAAATAAAAACAATATGGTTTCAATTCTGTAAATAACCAATTTGAAAAAAAAAAAAAAAAAAAAAAAAAAAAAAAAAATATATTAAACAAGGTTTTGACGCGTAAAAAGTTAAATAGTTATGCTGTAAATCAATGATTTTTATAGTTATTAATATTTTACCACGAAAATTACGCAGGCTGATTTCGAAGATCTCAAATAGATGATAATTATTATTTACACTTCCCTTAAAACTTCTAATATTGAGAACATGTGATAAAATATGGATTGGAAGGTACACCTGTTTGGTTTAAGACGGGTGCAAAAGTCTTTGCGCCAGTTGCTCCTATGCTCTCACTATTAAATTTATTTCGTTTTGTATCATCTAATAATTTATATTAATTTCTGGCTAGAATGCTATTAAATTTTAGCGGTAAGTGACTGCCCCCGCTGGTGCCCAGGTTTTTGCACCCCTGGTCTAAAATCTAAATATGTAAAACTCTAAATTTTGAATGTAAAGTTACGTAATCAGGCTCCATCAAATCAAAATTTGGGGCTTATTTAAAAAAAAAAAAATCCATTTAATAATAGGCCCCTTCAGAAAATCAGATAAATAAATATTTTTACCATCCTAATTTAAAAAAAAAGTTTACCAGAAAGTAAACCTTTAACACAAAGACTTAAATCCGATTCAATAAACTATCTGTAAAGCAGGACTGTGTGTGCAAAAAAGACAAATTAAAGAAAATATCACTCCAGAAGGAACACCTTTTTGGTCTAAGACAGAGGTGCAAAAGTCTATGTGCCAATTGCTCTCTCCAGTTGCGCCTATGCTCTCACTACTAAATTTATTTCGTTTTGTATCGTCTAATATTTTGTATAAAATTCTTGCTAGAATGCTATGAAATTTTAGTGGTGAGTGACTGCTGGTGCTTAGATTTTTGCACCCCTTGTCTAAGATCTATATATGTAAAACTAAAAATTTTGAATGTAAAGTTACGTAATCAGGCTCAATCAAAGCAAAATTTGGGGCCTATTTAAGAAAAAAAAATCATTTAATAATAGGCCTTTTCACAAAATCAGACACTTCATTATTTTTACCATCCCAATTTAAAAAAAAAAAAGTTTACTAGAAAGTAAATCTTTAACACAAAGATTTAAACCGATTCAATAAAATCTCTGTGTGTGCAAAAAAGACAAATAAAAAAAAAATATCACCCCAGAAATTTGATTTTAACTGGCTGCTTTTTTTTCTAGAGGGAAAGGGGGGGGGGAGATAAAGATAGGCCGTAATTCGCATTTATTCAGCGAAGTATTTGAATTATAAGCTACACATTTTTAAATGTTTTTTAATTAGTTTAATGACACCTTTATTCGTATAACATTCCGAATCACAAAATACCGAATCGACTATTTAGTCAAACACTAGTTTTAATGACATTCAGTCGACTTAGAATTTAATAAATAACCCAGTTTCTAACTAGTGAAAACATAAATACTGTAATAACACGTAGATATGAATTGCAAGAGATTTGTAATCAGAGTCGCAAACATGCCAGTTGAATTTTAAAAGTGCTATATGAACGGGTTTATTCAGGTTTACATTGACTTAATATAGGGTGGTGTACACAAAAAATCAAACAGGACGATGACTCTAATTTTAAGAGCAATTAATGTGCAGGTCTTTTTTTATATTTTATAAACATTTAAAACCAAACAAAGTCTTAATATAAACACCATTTCTCACTTTTTTAAAAACCAGTATTATAAATGGCACATGCATGAATATGCATACTTTTAAATAGCAACTAAGGTGTAAAACAATCATAGTTTAAGAAATATATATGTATATCTTTATTTGAATCCGATTCTTTTCATTTAAATCGGGTTTTTATGATTTTTTTGTGTGTTAATATACTATGTTTTCAAGCTTTAATTAATTATTGTTATTAGTAGCAAGGGATATATTAGTTAGTACTAGTTCTAATATTAGTAATAAATAGTACTAATATTTATTACAATATTAGTTAGTAAGGGAGAATGGGCTAGAATAGGACAGAAAATTTTCCTCATTACGTATTAATCTAAACATCAATCCCATACTAGATGGACGCAGTGGCGTAGCTAGTGGAGGGCAGAGGGGGTGGTCCGCCCCGGGTGTCATTCTTTAAATAGTGTCACCCAATATTTTTTTGCAAATAGATATGTATATTCTTATACGATTGTGGAAAAGAATTCTAAAATAAAATTCAATTTCGAGCGTACGACAAAATAGAGTTGATTTTTTTTTCTTAGAAAAGTTGAAATTTTATGCAGACTGGTGTGTGTAAATAAGATATATGCACCAGGGAACAAAAACTAACTAATCCAACGAGTGTGTAACAAAAGCAAACTTTAAAAGAAAGAATTTTCTTCTACATACAGGCACCACATTGATTTATGTGGATTATGGGTTAAGTAAAAAGTCGCCCCTCTGTTTTTTTAATGCAGTGCAAAAGGTAAATGAGGAATGATATGGTCAGTTGTTATAATGGCGTACAATTGTGCATGAAAAAATATAACGGATCGGCGGGGGAGGGGGAGGGAATGACACCATAGTGGCTGGGGGTAACACAATTTACATCCGCCCCGGTTGTCACCCATCCTAGCTACGCCACTGAGATGGAGCAATGACAGACCAATCTTATGCTGGAAAAAGTTTCTGATCAGCATAAACTCAGATTTGTATAAAAAACTTGTTTATTAAAAAAACTAAATTTGCTTCATATAATTTTAATGTCTGCTGTATATTAATGACTTTACGTGTAATAGTTCTCCTATTTAGAAAACCTAATATTATATATTATCCATAATTTAAACTAAACTTAAAAGCAGCACTGTTGTTTATATAAGAAGTTTAACATAAAAGAGATAGTAGGGAGGAATGGGACAAGCTAGCAAAAGGAGGAATGAAATAAGTCGAATTCCTTCTTTTGAATAAGATAAATGTAAACTACTAATATTATGCAAATATTCTAATAAAAATGAATAAATTTAAAGAGAAATAGTTGAAATGTTGAACAGAAAATATTCTAAAACATACAGATGTCAGTTGCCTTTTTTTAACAAAATTTAATCCAACACGCACTTTTCATAAACAAAGTGATTTATTATCCAATTCTTAGACAATGTAGACAAACAAATGAATTACATACTTTTAAGACAAAGAAATTTAAAATATACATAGTTCAAATTATTTATCTAATTATGTAAATTAAAGAAAAACAAGAAATATAACCGAATAACTCACACTAATTTGAATAACTCGGATCATAAGTTCCCCATTGCTAGACATCAACAGGTTGACGCCATTAGGTTGGTTAGTTGGCAAATATTGAAGCTTGTGCTACTACCCGTAAAGGAGGCTTTTCTCTCGAAAATCTGATACCATTACTTCCGTCGAAAACAAACTTTCATGTGCTGCATTATCTTACATATATTCTAGACATTTTCAAGGAAAATGTTTTGCTTAGTCAATAATTACGATGGTTTTACTAGAAACAAGAATGATAATTAGGGGCTGTGCATATAACAGGGTCTCCCTAAACTTATGGTATATACGCTAAGGGGTGATAAAACACATCAAGACGAGTAACAGTAAATACGAAACTAAGGGTCCCAAACGTTTTCCAAAGGAGATAGCCGCCATTAAAGTTTGGGGTCCAAAATTTCAAATACACATAAAAAACGGAAAAATTGGTCGATTGATTTGCGGTTTTCACCAAAACTATTCTTTATGTTGGTATTTTCTTGAAAATAAATTATAAAGATAAATTTCGAAAAATGCCGATAGAGGTCGCTTTATACTTTGAAGTAATGAAAAACTATTTTTTGCCGTGATTTTTTGCACCTTATTAAATGGTTTCGTAAGCTTAGACTTAAATTTTGAGCTTAAAATCTGAATAGTTGGGAGTGGTTAGGTAGCACAAACTTAACTGTGTTCAGAGGGTTTAAATTTCAAATAATTATGAAAAACGCAAAAATTGGTCGATTGATTTGCGGTTTTCCCTAGAACTATTTTTTATGTCGGTATTTTATTGAAAATGAATTATAAAGATAAATTAAAAAAAATGCCGATAGAGGGCGCTTTAGACTTTGCAGTAACGAACAACTATTTTTTACGTTATTTTTTGCATCTGATTAAATGTTTTCGTAAACTTAGACTTAAACTTAAATTTTGAGCTCAAAATCTGAATAGTTGGGAGTGGTTAAGTACCACAAACTGAACTGTGTTCAGAGGGTTTAAATTTCAAACGATTATAAAAAACGTAAAAATTAGTCGATTCGTTTTCGGTTTCTGCTAAAACTACTCTTTAAATCAGTGTTTTCTTGAAAATAAATTTTAAAGGTAAATTTCACAAAATACCGATAGAGGGCGCCTTAAACATTGGAGTAGCATACAACTGTTTTTAACCGTTATTTTTTAAATCTCATTAAATGGTTTCAAATGCTTAGATTTAAACTTTGAGATCAAATTCTGAATCGTTGCGAGTGTTTAAGTAGCGCAAAAGTGAACTGTGTTCGAGGGGGGAGGGGGTTATATTTGAACTCCTGAGCATACTTCAGTTTGCGCTTCTTAACCCCTCCCAACGATTCAGAATTTGAGTTTAAAATTTAATTTTAAATCAAAGATTTCGAAAACATTTAATAAGTTTTGGAAAACATTTAATTAGATACAAAAAATAACGGTTAAAATTAGTTGTTGGTTACTCTGAAGTTAAAGGCGCTTTCTAGCGGAATTTTTTGAAATTTATCTTTAAAATTTATTTTCAAGAAGATACTGATTTAAAGAATAGTTTTATTTTAAAACGCAAATGAATCGACCAATATTTCCGTTTTTTATAATCATTTGAAATTTGAACCCTCTGAACACAGTTAAGTTTGTGCTACTTAACCACTCCCAACTATTCAGATTTTGAGCTCAAAATTTAAGTTAAAGTCTAAGCTTACAAAATCATTTAATGAGATGCAAAAAATCACGGCAAAAATAGTTTTTCATTACTTCAAAGTCTAAAGCGCCCTCTATCGGCATTTTTCGAAATTTATCTTTATAATTTATTTTCAAGAAAATACGAACATAAAGAATAATTTTAGTGAAAACCGCAAATCAATCGACCAATTTTTCCGTTTTTTATGTGTATTTGAAATTTTGGACAACAAACTTTAATGGCGGCTATCTCCTTTGGAAAACGTTTGGTACCCTTGGTTTCCTATTTACTTTTATTCGTCTTTATGTGTTATATCACCCCCTAGCATATATACCATGAGTTTAGGGACACCCTGTATAACATTATCATTTTAGGAAAGAGGCGTTGTCTGACACATGATATTGTAAGATATCTCTAGGGGGAGGGGAGATTTGCCTTTTGATATCGATATCATTTTTGATCCAATCAAAATTATCTCTTTTTCTTTGTAAAGTGGTTTTTTGTTCAAAATAGTACATTATGCTTTTTTTTTATTCTGTTATCTATTTTTATGAAAAATCAAAGCTATCACCAAAATCACCAAATTATAATAAAATTATCAAATTCTAAAATATGGTATACCCCAAGGTTTGATATTCATATTCATCTTCATATATGTATGTATATATAATAATGGATCGAGAAACCTTATTTGAAGTTTATTTGAAATGCAGCTTGTGTTTTCTAATAAATAAACGAGAAAAAATGTTGTCCACTTGTTCTGTTAATAAGAATTTCTACGTCTTCCTCCTACCCTCATACCTCCTTCGTTCGGAGCGCAAGTTCAACAAGACTTAATTACTGCTGAATGCACTATGTAACAAAAGCTATTATAGAATAAAATACTTTTAAATAGTAACTTTTTTTAAGCTTTATTTGAATAAAGCGATATTTTATTAAATTCTCTTCATTTGAATCAATAAAGTTTGCGAAAAATAAATGTAACCAGTTTTGTATATTACTCTAAACAAAGGAGCTAAATTCTAAAAATAAAATTTTTTTACACTTTGATAACGATATCAATATCGGGGGGGGGGGGGGAAGGGGAGTTGATGGATGATAACATATGATATCCAAAGGGAGGGAGGGGGTCCAAAATTAACCAAAAGTTGGTAACGTTACATTTGCAATTAGCCCCTTACTAGTCGTACAATTTGCCCCTTACTGGTCGAATGTAATTTTTGTAAATCAACCGTGTGTCTATAATTTACTTGAAAGAAGGTAAGTGAGTATAAAATATACGACCAGGGAATTATTATTTTACAGACATCTTTAACAGTGTGTTAAGAAGAGCAAGGTCGATTAATCGTTCCATCCGATGGGTCATACCAAGTAGGGTAGGAGTCGTTAACTATATTTCTTTTCAAAGCATCAGTGGTACTGTTTGCGCCACAACTCGAATGATGACCACTGAAGTAACCTAGAAGTATCATTTAACATCTAGCCTGAATAATTTATCCAAGTCGGACGGAAGAGCAACCGGGGGATGGGGGATTGCCGAAGGTTTGGAGACATATGGATGAGACTGTAAATTAACTTTAACTGTCTAAATGGTTTTTAATATTAGAATTTTCCAGAATTTGGGGGGGGGGGAGAGTGAGTAACCAAACGAGAGGCCTTTCTATTAACGAAAATAGCAGTCTCGCCGTATCATGAAATTGAAATCATGAGGTGGCTTGGGGGAAACACCCACCCCCTAAGCAGTGAAATGTTCCCCCCAGAAAAATAGAGTTTTTGTGTTTTCACTGTTGAAAAAGGTATCATTCCCACCGGTATTCTATAATGTCGCCCCCCCCCCAGAACCACAGAAGTCCCTCCCAGAGAAAAATGTCTGAATTCAATACTGCGCCGTATGGCTAAATAGCGTTATTGTCAGTACGTCGAGTGAGATAGGTTCTAAAATTTTGATTTAAGATTTCTAGAGATTTTGAACTTTAACACCGTTTTAAGAATTAGATCAACAGGATTGTTAATTACACAGGCCTGCAAATTGAGAGTCATAACTTCCTCTCTAGAATTTGACAGCTGATTCTAGGGTATTTTGGTGCGCTGATTACGAATATGTACTTAGTTTTTTTCCATCACCTTCAGATTTTTCAAAAAAGATACAGATAGAAAATAGAAAAAAAACACAAGTTTTCACATAAAAAATATATATTAAAAAAAGTACATTACTTTTAACATAAAAAACAACTAAAATATAATAATAACTTAATACTAATCTAAATTACATGTAAATTTTATTTGTGGAACCTGATCCTTTTTTCCTGGAAGCTTCGGTTGTACGATTTTCGCTTAAATTTCCGGTTTGGATCGTCGCGCTTCAACAACCAGCAGTAGTCCGCCATCATGCTAGTATTCCATCTTCTTTGATACCGGACTTCTAGCTCTTTCAAATTTTGGTGAAATCTTTCGCCTTGTTCTTTGCTAACGGCTCCTAGATTTTCTGGGAAGTAATGATCTTCACTCATTAGGATCGTATTCAATGTCGTACATTTTCGTCAAGCCTGGAATATCTTTACAGTACACTAAATCTTGATCTTCAGCGAAGAATGGAAGAAAATATTTTTCTCTGTGACGGTACCATGAAAATGAAGTACCAGGTGCAAGCATATTTTTTTCTTTTAATCGTGATCCGAGAAGTTTCGCTGCATCTTTGGGGAGATTCAAATCTCTTGTCAAGTCGTTTAAATGTGACTGGGAAAAGAGCTGACACTCGTTAGAATCTACTTGAAATTCAGGATCAGATTGGTATATATCCTGTTCATCTGTATCACAGTCAGAATCTTCAATTTGTATAGTCGGAAACGGGGGCTGCACCATTTTTGAATCGCCGAAAATTGCAGACGTAACTGATGAGACGTTTGGATAGTTTATGTCCCTTTTATTTTTAGAATTGTATCCAGTTATGTCACAAAAACAAAAGTAGCAATCTTTAACATAGTCTTTAGGCTCTCTCCTTAGCATAGGCGAAACGATTTTGAAGCTATTTTTCTGTCCTTTTGACCACTTGCGAAGTTCTAATAAACAAGTCGTACAAATTTTATGAGGTGTTCAAGTTTTGTCTTGGCTACTTAAAACGTATCCAAAATAACTTTTGTAAGTATTTTTTACAAAGTCCGTAATGCTGTTTCGTTGTTTTTTCACCATAAATTTCCCGCAAATATAACAAAAACAATTCGGATAATTTAAACAGCTTCGCAATGACATTTTAAAAGTTATGTTGCAAAATGCGCACTTCAACTGTTAATTTTCTAAATCAGTGCGGGTACTTATGCAAAAACCCTTTGGTTTATCTTTATGACACCCTTTTCGACTAATATTTACAACAATTAGGTTATATTACCTAATCATTATGTATTAATGAGCTCATTACTAAATTAATCCAAAATGACCTGTTTTCAACATGGCTAATGTGAATTACTTATACTTATTATGTACTAATTAACAAATTACTGTTTTGAAGTAATTTCTATGTCACCTTACACTAATTAAATGCAATAAAAATTAAGCTGAAGTAATTTAATGACGTTTTATAATTTTTAAAATATAGACGCCCAGACATTTTTCAGCAAAATCTTAAATATTAAATATAAAAAAATCCTGACGTGATGGAATTTTTTTATTATTTTTCTCTTAATCAGCACATCAGAAACTATAGAAAACGTTACTCAGATTTCAAAGAGGAAAACCATTGCAGACCTGTGTTATTAAATCCCTGAGCTCATCAATATTGGAGTCTTAGGTCGTTAAAATCCCAACAACGTATGCAATAAAGATTTTTGAATTTTAGTTATTTATGAGATTGTATGAGAAAAGGGGACCAGTGTTTGTAGTATTACCGATGGATTATGCGTAAATCTAAGCCAACTGACTGTTCGGTATTTTATTATATTTTTCTATTAAGCTTGTATTTTTTTTATTTCTATGATAACTTTGTCTAAATTTTGAACGGGGGTGATTCGCGGGGGGTGGGTATTTATAGTCTCCAAAATTTCACTATCTGAGCACACACGATACGTTATACCATTTCGTTTTTTCTTAAACAGGCAACGTACAAGCCGTCGATCTTCAATATTTGAGCTATGCGACTTTCGATGCATATTAGTATCGTAAGGAACGTTAACATGCATGGTGCTAGTGTGTTGCTGAATACGGAAAATAGAAACGGTAAAACGCATCGTGTTTCTCAGCTTGGAGTTTTCGAAAAATAAGAAATATCATATTTCGGTGCTTCTCTTTATTTTGCTTCATGGATATTTCAATTTTGAACGGAAATTTTTAACATTGTATTATTAGATCTTTTGAATGAATTTTAAATATTAAGTAATTTTTAGCAGGCAAATTTCTTATTTGTCATACCAAAAAAAAAAAAAAAAACATTTTTTTAGGCCTAAAATAAATTAATAAGACAAATATATAACATTAAAGAAGGACTTTATTAAGAATTTCTGCAAGTTAAAAATGTAATAAAATACTTGCATGCTAATTATTTTCACTTAAAAATAATTAAAATATTACATACTTCTTTGTCTCGCACGTCCGGTATAAGAATAACAATGAATGAAACACAAAGAGCATACAAATATGAACAAATCCTTTTAACATATATCACTGGTATATATTCAATGGTACACAATATTATAATTCTAATTACATGACTTTGAATAACTGATTAGTTAAACTAGTTTAAATGCTAGAGTTTCACTTCTACGAATGCTACAATTCTTTAATAAAAATTAATGATTGGTTTGACATCATTGTGTATATTAGATTGAAAGTTCCCACTAGAAACACGACAGACATCTATTCAGGCGTTCGAGAGCCTGGCGTGCTCAGGATCAGTCACACATCCTCTTCCCCCTCATACAGACTCTCAAGATACATAAAAAGCGTGAATCTTTAATAATATGTCGTCGACTTTAAGAACTACTTTGTTCGTCTCTCTTAAATTACATTATTTATTTTCCTGAATTTAAAGATAATAATTAGATATTAATACTATTTAACAAAAGTAATTATAGACCTTTCTCTTTTTATTGTTACATTATGGTTAACGTAAAAATTATAATATACAATGTGTATTGTAAGTGTTGTGCTCCTTTGAGCTCCTTGGGCCCCAAAACAACTTGCCCTGCATCTCCCCCCTCCACCCTCCTCTCTTCAGATCTGCGCTCATTACGCAGTAAGAGCAAGAGCATCACTTGAGAGGTTGCCATACACCGAGGCGAGAATACTATTTTTTTCTTACTGAATTATTTTACAGTATAAATAAACCGAAATAGCATAGATACTGTTTTATTATGCCTAACGTACCTTAGAAATACGGCACTCATACCGTGAAAAATGAAAACAGTAGGAGTACCATAAAATTTAGGTATATATATTGAAATGCTACGAAAGTTTTTAGAATGTCATTTATTTTACTAAAAACTAATTACTTTACGGTATAAATACCGAGTTTTTACTGAAAAACAATCATTTTACAGTGTAAATACCGTTTTTAATCGAAACAGTACAAAATCTATTTTTTACGCTTAACCTCTTCAGTCCTGATGTCGCCTGGAGGCGACACTAAAAATCACCCTTTAAATTAATTTAATTTCTGTTAGAATTGTTAAAATTACATTTAGACTTTTTTAATAGATGTGTGCATGTTAGAAGCATCGATATGCAACCTAATACATGTTTGGAGATGTTTCATAAAAAAATTATACTGGTTTTTGTGGTGCCACGTAAAATTTGTCTCAGGACTGAGGAGGTTAATATAACTTAGAAATGTGGTATTTATACCGTAAATAGTGAAAATGGTAGAAGTACCGTGAAATTTACTGTACATCTACTGGAATTTTATAAAAATTTTTTACAGTGTATTTTAAATATAAAAATTCATCAAACGCCATTAGACTTAACATTATGGAGCAGAATTCGGAAAGTGAGTGACCAGCAGCATTAACATTTAAAATGAATTTTTATATCACTAAATTAATACTCATAATTAACTTTTTTTTAAAATAAATATCTAAGTAAAATGTTACAATATGATTAAATTTTAAACAACATTTATTCGATTAATAATACGAAAAAGTTGTAATAAAAATGAAAATAAAAATAAATAATTTACTTAAATTTATATCAAAAAATTTAAAAAGTTTCGTAAAATATTTAATGAAAATTTATAAATATTATTTTGTGAAGAGAAATTCATAATAATATTAATTCATAAGAATAAACTGACATACTTGGATCGCTATGTTTTATGGGTCGTTAAATCTAAAGTCAGTTCCAACCCCCCCCCCCCCCCCAAATTGTATAATAAATTTCTAGTTAAATTTCGCACATCATTTTCTGATAACTTATATCTGAACTGGTGTGTGAACTACAATTTGAAAAACGCACTGCTAAAAAATTTATACGCTTTCTCTAGTCTTCAACACCTTTTAATGTAATATAATTTATATTACATTTTAATAATTCAACATTGTATTCAAAAGTTTTACGACGAGGGAGGAGACTTGCCCTTTATTTATGGCTCTGCTTATTTATAGAAAAACCCCAGGTTTTAATATGCGTAATTATTGAAATATGCCAAATGGTATTTGAATGCCTATTGATATAGTGAAGAAATTATACGAACATGGATAAAGCATTTGTTATTCCTCCCATTTGGAGGAAAATTCTTTCTTTTGCTACATTACATGAAAGTGAGACTTGATAAATAAAAAATAAACCCTCTATTCCAACTCATTTTTAGCCATTGTCCTCTAAAAAATTGATGTAGTATATTTAGGAATTCTGTTAATAAAATATACTGTGAAAATTTTTTTAAAAAACCGGTTCAGTTTCAGGGCACATTTCCTAATTAAAAAAAATTAGATTACTTTCATATAATAGTTTGTCTTGATCTATCACAAAAGTCCTAATATACGGGTAAAATACAAGTTGCGATACGTCATTTAATATAATTAATTGGTATTTTTGTATTACAAAGAAATAAATATGAAGAGCTTCCTTATCCAGTCGACAATAAGGTTTTCATGTTATTAAAATTCTTATTAATTACAGCAGATACTGGTGCTTGAGTTTTAAGCCATTATAAAATAAACTAATATTTTAATTAGGGGCTACGCAAATATAACGTTATCAACATTTTGTTAATTTTGGATCCCCTCTCCCCCTTCCGATATCATACGTTAATCATCTCTCGAACCCCCTCACCCCCAGTAATGATATCGTTATCAATGTAGAAAGATTTTTTTTTTTTTTAGAATTTATTTCTTTTGTTTGGAATGATATACAAAATTAGTTACATTTATTTTTAGCATGTTTTATTGATTCAAATGTAGATAAGTCATTAAAGTATCAATGTATATTAAATAACACTTTAAAGAAACAGATATTACTTAAAAGTATTTCATAATAATAGCTTTTTGTTAAATAATACATTTAACAGTAGTACTGTCTCGTCGCACTTGCTCTGCAATGAGGAAGGAGTTAGGGAGGGGGGGGGGACATAAATTCTTATCAACAAAATAAGCTGTGGACAACATACTTTTTTTTATTTATTAGTAAACACAAGCTTCAATACAAATGTACTTCACAAATAATTTCTTGAACAGTGATTATATATGTATATGACAGGAGAACAGGAATGTCAAATGTTGAAGTATTCCACATTTCCGAAATTGATAATTTTATAATAATTTAACGATTTTAATAATAACTTTGCATTTTCATAAAATAGATAACAGATTGAAAAAAGATAACATACTATTTTGAAACAAAGATTATGTTACAAATAAAGAGAGAAATTTTTGATTCGATGAAAAATGATATCGATATCAAAAGACAACTCCCCTTTGAGATATCCTGCGATATCATACGCTAGACCCCCCCTTCCCCCTAAAATGATAACGTTATATGTGCACAGCTTCTTACTCTCCGCAGTATATATGTATGGTTGGGAGGGGGGGAGGTTAAGGTGAAAGAAAATAATTACTAATATTTTTTAAAACAATTAGAGAAAAAAAAGTTTTAAATTTAAAGGGGCATTTGACCTCCCCTTTCTAGGCGACCATGCCCATGTGTATCGACAAACCCATGATGTGTTAGCAGTCACGTCTTCATTCTTTTATCTTCAAGAAAACAATCAGTGGATTATTCATTCGCCACTGAATTGCTCACTCCCTTTGATAATGAAGATAAAGAATTTTAATTATAACTCAAAAGACGAACATATATGATTCCATTTCAGAAGGTTTTGTGAGCGACATTAACATTGTTGTTTTTTCTAGAAACCCAATGGGATACAAGCTAATGAAGAGGGAATAACTGTTTTCACCTGCCTCATTTTTATTTCCTGGGTCTGTGATATCTGCATTCATTTTACCCCACTCGTGTTTTCTTTAGTTATTTCCGGATATATTCTTGCAAAGGAAAAATGGTAATTATCACTTTTACATATTTTTCTTTTCTTTTTTTAACTATTTGGAAAATAGTTGTTGTTCTTAATAGAGAATTGTGAAATCTGAAGTATATTTGAATCTTTCTATTCGTTGAATTCTGCAACTTATTTTATTTTATTCGTTTTCTGATTGTTCCAAATTTAAGGTCTAAAAATGGAATACTTCTGTTTTTTATTTTATTCGTTTTCTGATAGATCCATCTTTAACGCTCAAAAATGGAATATGATAAAGATTTTAAACAAATTTTATTAAAAAGTACATTATTTTTTCTATGTAATGGTGTAAAAATTTAAAATGTGCGATGTTTAGAAGTTTAAAAATTTGCAGTTCCAAAAATTGTAAAGCTGAAATTCAATTTAAAATTTGCTTATGATGGGTACAGGAATATTAATGTACACTCCATGTCGTGCGTAATATGAGTCGTTCAGAAGTCCGTCTGATTAACTCCATCAAATAAAAATGCACATTTTAAACAGTTAAAGTTATCTATCTTTAATCTACTGTTTTTTTATCATTGGTCTTGGAATATTAATGTTTAATGCGTACGTAATATATGACTCGTTATGATCATCCTAAAAATTATGTTCATTATTATTATTAATTCAAATGTAGAATTTATTTATAAGTCTTTTAAAATTTTGTTCTTTGAAAATACTATTTTCCAAATAGTCGTTGTAATTTGTTATATTACATTTTTTTCGTTTAAGGAAAAATAATATCATAAGTCCTGACATTTAATTCAAACACCAAAGAATTTTTTTCTCATAAATTGTCCAATTTGTGTTATCAGGTATATCCATTAAAACGGGTTGCCCCAGTTTTGAAGTCTTTTAATATCCGTCGCGGGGAACAAGGGCGAGGGATGCAAAAATGTCCGGATATTTCGCATCGATATTCAAATATATTTAAATTGCTTATATCTTAATATTCATTATTGTGAATCGAATGAGCCTTATTACAATAAACCTGTTAAAAGATAACCTGTCTAGAACGACAAAAACTTATGATCTCACCGAAATAAAAACACCTGCTCAAGATAGAAATTTTGTCAGAAATGGAGCGCTTAACCTTTAGATTACGGGCTAATACTGGGGACTATTTACGTATTCACTTGCACCACAATTTACAAAAGAATTTCTTTATAGTAGAAATCTTTTGAAAGTTTTCTGCTGTAAGTATATATCTCAGAGAATTTTTTTCAAAAAGTGGTTCGAATATAATTAATTGTCGTTGGGACGGCATAAGTCCCTTCCCCGTATTCAAAGGGTTAAACTGCGTATAATGAATTCTTATACTTAAAATAATCATGGTCCCTACGGAAAGAATACCGTAAAATTATAACTGCTCAAGCTATAACCTCTCTAATACGGAATTTTGTTTCAGTTACTAGCCATTTCGCTTTCGAAGATTTTACCCCCTAATTTTATTGTGTTTGTTTATATTGTTTAAACTTGTAAGGTGAAATCTCAAGTGAGCAACGGGAGATTCCGTTATAGTCAGGTTCCGTGTTAGAAAGTATGTTATGTATAGTATACTTTTCATTGGGTCTATTGACTTTTTGACATTTAAGACTGGATTCCGTTATCGATTAGTCAGGTTCCATGTTAGAAGGTATGTTATGTATGGTATACTTTTCATTGGGTCTATTGACTTTTTGACATTTAAGATTAGATTCCGTTATCGATTAGTCAGGTTCCGTGTTAGAAGGTATGTTATGTATGGTATACTTTTCATATGGGTTTATGGACTTTTTGACATTTAAGACTAGATTCCGTTATCGATTAGTCAGGTTCCGTGTTAGAAGGTATGTTATGTATGGTATACTTTTCATATGGGTTTATGGACTTTTTGACATTTAAGACTAGATTCCGTTATCGACTGTTTCAATTTTCATAAGATTTACAGTATTTTTACATGCCGATATATAAGTCACTTTCGTGTTACTTCTAACTTGCTGTTCCATTTTTTTTTCTTTGTGGAAACACTTGATTGAACATAAGGCCGTAACCAAAATAGCTGTGAAGTAGGCTGAGTACCTATCTTTCTTATCACCAAAGATTTTTGAATTACATCATTTAAAATATTTAACCCTTTCGGGTCCGAATTTCTTTCCAATTTTTAGAAAAAAAATTTTTTCATTAATAATATTAACTGTAAGTATCAAATATATTAATTAGTATTTAATGAATATTTCATTGTCTGAAAGATAACGAATATTGTTTTTTTGCGTATCATTCAATTAATATTCATATAACAATGCGCTAAGGAAAAATGTTTAAAAAATAATGTGTTACAATAAGATTTAATTTAGATTGCAACTTTCTTATACTTTTTTGCCTTATTATACATGATTCTTTCAGAAAAGTAACTATTATTTAAAAATTAATAAGGAAAATATATATTTAAAATGAAAGAATCGCAAACGGCGCAAAGAGAATTAAGCAAATAATAATAATTAGGTACTACTTGGTTATCCCGGATCAAAAAACTATCGCCAGCTTTTAAGATTACATGCCAATAATGGATGGTTGTTAATGTCACATTCAATAATATTAAACACGATACACCTGTTTAAAACATCATCAAGTAATTTTTAATTCCACATTTCATTTGTATTTTTATTCATCTTTTACTATTTAATTTGTTCTTTTGTTATTTAAAATAAAAATTATGTTAGCATGTATAACTTGGCTATTAGTTTGGCGATTTTTATAATTTGGTGCAAATGGTTGACGGGATAACCGATAGTACCAATAATTATTATCATTACTAAATGCCTAAACATAAATGAAGTTATGTAGTAAATGCGTAGACACATACTAACATGTAACATGTAACATGCTGACATGCTACACGTAAATAGTAGCAAAAGTATTTCATAAAATAAAATAATATTTTATCAAAAGACATGTACTATTAATAATACACCAGACCCGAAAGGGTTAATTAAAAGATATTTTCCACATTATACGGACAAATTTTGAAGATAAGTACTATCCTATTCTTGAAATATTCTTCTATTGAAAACTTTCGACTGCTTATTGCGTTTCATTTAATATGATTATTTCAGCAAAGTAACTTTATTTTAAATTTAAAGAGTGAAATACATGTTTAAAATAAAAGAATCGCAAACAATCAAATAAAATTAAACAAATAATATTAATTATTATTATTTCTAAATGCTTAAACGTTAATAAAGTCATATAGTATATGAATAGACATATGCAAACATAACCACATGTAAATTGTAGCAAAAGTATTTCTCAAAACAAAATAATACTCCTTTAAAAAACATGTACTATTAACAGTACACCAGGTCCGAAGGGGTTAATATGTGATTTATCACAGTGCTAACTAAGCGTAGAAACAAAAAAGTGAAAAAGTAGAAGCCGAGAATCTCCCAGTGCTGCACCTTTTAAGCTACGAGTACGGGATAGCTTAGAGGGCTGTCCATAAATGATATCACACATTTTTCAATATTTTTTACCCCCTTCTCCTCCGTCCTTTGTCGCAAAGTGCACTTCACCATACCCCTGCCCTCCCTCTAGTCACATGTCACGCTATATTACATATAAACATACAGGGTGAGTCATAAATATCGAAACAATAGGCTATCTCTTTAAATATTGCCCCTAGACCCATACTTCCAATTTCAAAGTTTCCTAA
>OZ025297.1:353874540-354305726 GCA_964019185.1 Maratus speculifer
TACCTTGAAGACCTTATAAGAGTCAATCCATTTCAAGTGGTCCAGAAAATATAAAAATGGTCGCTCGCCGATTTTTAAAAAATCTGAAATTTTTTGTATAATAACCCTAACATGACGGAAGTTCAAAATTACCGTTATTTTAATTTTACTATTTTTTGCTTGTGCATGGCGGCCATCTCTGTTTCATCGTGTTCAGCGATTTTCTCAGATACTAGGATACACAAAATTGTAAATATCTCGTCTTTTATTTTCCCAATTGAAATGGGATTTGCGGCATTTTGTGCAGAATAAAATAGGCTAAATGTACGGTCGTAGAATAATTTTAACAAATAAATTTTTATAAGTGAAATTTTAGTATAAAATTTAAGATTTTTTCCAAAATCTATCCGTTTGCAAGATGAATTTTTTCATGTAAGGAAAACTGTCAACCGTACACAATTTTTTCTACAAATAGGTCAAAAGTGCGTGCACTCACACACGAAGTCCCAGATCTGGGGGGTTGATTTCTCTTTTCGAAAAAAATTCCGAAATTCGTCAAAAATTTCAAAAATCGCACTTTTTAGGCTTTGATATCTTTGGTGGGGCACGAGATAAAAATATGAAATTCTGGCCTTTGATAGTATTGTGTAGTAGTGTTATGTACAAAACATTTCAAGAAGGAGATTTGACTACAAGTTGAGATATGACATGGACAATATCTGAAAACAATACTGCCAAACTATTGTAACCTAGTGTGTAATTATTCAACAAGACTGTGAACCTTACACAATTTTTTCTACAAATAGGTCAAAAGTGCGTGTACTCATACACCAAGTCCCAGATCTGGGAGTTGATTTCTCTTTGCGAAAAAAATTGCGAAATTCGTCGAAAATTTCTAAAATTGCACTTTTTAGGCTTTGATATCTCTGGTGGAGCACGAGATAAAAATCTGAAATTCTGGCCTTTGATAGTATTGTGTAGTAGTGTTATGCACAAAAAATTTCAAGAAGGAGATTTGACTATAAGCTGAGATATAGTGATCAAATAATGTTAAGAAATGCTATTACGAGTACATTAGGAGAAAAGAGATTAGTCTCTTTTATTACAATATTTTTACAGAAAATATTGTTTATTGAAAACAGTTAAATAACAAACATATAATTTACAAAGATACTATATATGCTCAACAAAGAGCTTAACACTATTTACGAGAGATGTTATGATTTCGACCAGTTACTGTTGTCAGTCCATTAGGCTGTTCTTTCTCAAAATTTTATTTGAAGCCACCCAAGTCTTCTCATCCCTTGTTAACTTGAATGAAATTCTCTATGTTTAATAATTGAAACCATGTCAACTCGATCAGTTGCAACCCATTGTCTGTAATTTACTTTTCCTGAAATGTGTTCCGAGTAAAATTGTTGCAATAGCATTTCTAGTAGGTTTGTTCATCAGGACAAATAGTGTATTGGCTTAGCATACATTCTGAATTGTTTAAATCTCACAGAAGCAGAAGGTATTTGTAATTAACATTTAACTTTGTACCATAAATAATTAATTTTAATTTTGGAGGTATGAACAATTACATAGTAGGTTACAATAGTTTGGCAGTATTGTTTTCAAATATTGTCCATGTCATATCTCAACTTGTAGTCAAATCTCCTTCTTGAAATTTTTTGTACACAACATTACTACACAATACTATCAAAGGCCAGAATTTCAGATTTTTATCTCGTGCTCCACCAGAGATATCAAACACTAAAAAGTGCGATTTTTGAAATTTTCGACGAATTTCGCAATTTTTTTCGCAAAAAGAAATCAGCTCCCAGATCTGGGACTTGGTGTATGAGTACACGCACTTTTGACCTATTTGTAGAAAAAATTGTGTAAGGTTGACAGTCTTGTTGAACAATTACATAGTAGGTTGCAATAGTTTGGCAGTATTGTTTTCACATATTTTCCGTGTCATATCACAGCTTGTAGCCAAATTTCCTTCTTGAAATTTTTTGTACATAGCACTACTACATAATACTATCAAAGGCCAGAATTTCAGATTTTTATCTCGTGCCCCACCAGAGATATCAAAGCCTAAAAAGTGCGATTTTAGAAATTTTTGGCGAATTTCGGAATTTTTTTTGCAAAGAGAAATCAACTCCCAGATCTGGGACTTGGCGTATGAGTACACGCAATTTTGACCTATTTGTAGAAAAAATTGTGTAAGATTGACAGTTTCACTTGCATGAAAAATTTCCTTTTGCAAACGGATAGATTTTCGAAAAAATCTTAAATTTTGTGCTAGAATTTCACCGGTCAAAATTTATTTTTGAAAATTTATCTGCATATTTAGCCTATTTTATTCTGAACAAAATGCTGCAAACCTCATTTCAATTGGGAAAATAAAAGACGAGATATTTACGATTTTGTGTATCCTAGTATCTGAGAAAATTGCTGCACACGATGAAACAAAGATGGCCGCCATGCACAAACAAAAATAAATATGTATAGTAAAATTAAAATAACGGTAATTTTGAACTTCCATCATGTTAGGGTTGTTGTACAAAAAATTTAAGATTTTTTAAAAATAGTCGAGCGACCAGTGCTGAACCACTTGAAATGGATTGACCCTTATTATATCCGTTTTTTTTTTCAACGTGTTCTAAAATAACATAATTTTTTGTCATTGTTTAAAATGTGGATATTTTACTATGCGGTGCAGAAACCATTAAAAAAAATACATTCTAAATATCTCATAAATGTGTAAATGTTTCAAGAATTCTTTCATTGATAAATTGTTATGAGATTTTTACTATAACCCATAGAAAAAATTGATGATTGTCTAATGATACTTTACCCACAACTAATAAACACTACTGTAAAAAGACAAATTCAATGCCTCATTTCAACATAACTTTTCTGGATTTGGCGATTGATGCGAGTAATTTTGTTTGTGATTTTACCTGCGTGGCGCATAGATAGTGATAAACTGACAACACAGGAATAGTTTTCATATAATCCCTCCTGTGTCTTTAGCTGCTGCCAAACTGAATTGATGTTGAGTTAGTATCTTTTTAAATAACAATGTAACTGGAACAGTGCTATTGAAGATGAAAAGAGAAATCAATGGTTTAATAAAGTATATAAGAATGTTTACTGTAACAAAAAAAAAAAAAAAAAAAAAAAAAAAAAAAAAAAAGAAACAGAATTTGGCACTTGCAATCTGTCGAGCCTGATTGTTCATTTACTCGCCAAATGAAGCTTTTTGTCTCGATTTGGCGCAATGACGAGCGGCAGCGATAACCCTGTTCGGTCTTGAGCATCTCGCTCCATATATAACATGAGTCAGTTGATGATAAGCTGGCAAGGAAACTGAAGAGTGCAAGGTGAAAGTAAAAAATGTCCGCGTTTTCAATGTTAGATGTTAGTGTTCTACTATTATTCTAATTTACGTTTCTCTAATTTGGTTGTACTTATGAAATTAATAAATGGTTCTTTAATAAATTAAACTAATGTGGTAAACAGCATCTTTTATCATGAATCAGAAATAAAATTATCGTTATTGTATCGTTTCGGACTCACCAATGGAAATCATGTTGGGAAATCAGCCTCATGTTAGGAAGATAGGTGTCCTGTTACTTATAGAGCCATGCGGCTTTGAATGAGACACCCTTTATTTATAGCTGAATTCACGAATTAAGAAATTAGTTTCCCTTATAAAAAATATTTATTACAGTGAATATGATCATCTCTTAAAATTATAAACATTTTTTTACGAATATTATAAAATATGTAACATGTTTCAGAGATACAAAAATTTTCATTATTTCTATTTTTAAGTTTTGTTTATAAGAAATATCATTTTGAAAATTTGCAATTTCTTTCCATTTCAGTGTCTGCCGAAGATGGTATCAAATATCCCGGAGCAAATGTTTATGGAAATATCTACATGTAAAAGTTATGAACTCTAATAGCATTAAAAAACTCTTCCCTTACTTGCCTTCTAATGTGATTTATATCCAACTTGGAAACGAAGCAGAAAATCCTTTGATTCCGCTGTCTCTGCCCCAAGTCTTTACAGAACTAGCAAGAAGCTGTCCATCTCTTAAAACTTTGATAGTCAACAGTGCTGCTTTGCCCTATTCGAACACTGACTCACTTGCAAATGAAGACGTTGAAGATGAAGCATATCTAGAAAAAGATTACACAAAAGAAGTTTCTTTAGACGTGGACATTTCCCATAATATTGCAGAAGAAAAAAATCGCAAATATGCTCCTCTGAAACATTTGACAATGCTGTCTGTTCGTCGAACACTTTTCGATTCTTATGATTTATTCTCTAATATGAACGCTTTTGTTTTACCACAGCTTGAAATACTCGATTTAACAGGTTCTAATTGCGTATTTATTTCCCTTCCCATCACCTTGAATGGATTGAATAACCTTCAAGAACTATATTTAGGCGGTACTGGAATACAAGATGGAGCGCTTCAACAAATGAGAAGCTGTCTTAAACAGGTGAAAGTGCTTGACCTAGAGGGAGTGTATTTTGAAAATTGCGGCCTATTTGATATTATTAAAGATAGTCAATGCTTGGAAAAATTATACGTGGGTTATTCAGTTTTGGCGAATGATACCTTTCTAAGTCGCTTAAAGCCGGATATTTTTCCCCACTTGACTGTTCTATGTCTTCGTTACACAAGCGTTTCGACCAGAGGTGTGAAAGAACTTGAAAAAACATGGGGCTCTTTAAAATTAGCTACTGCTTTTGATAATCTATATTCATATATTTTATTTAACGGTGTTACTTACTGCGATCATTTTCTAGAAAACCATTTTATTTACGACTAACCCGTTTGTATTATAAAGTCTATTTCGATTTTCATTTTATTGCTGTATTTTGAGATTTAATATGAAGCAATTTTTTATGTGTATGTGCGGCATTTATTAAAACTCTTTCCCTTATTTATTTATTTTTATTGTGATAATAAAAAAACATATTGGAAATAAAATGTTTGGTACTTATCTATTATTCGAGCCAGATTGGATATTGCTGTCAAGCTTGTCAACAATAATATTAAAATGTTAAGTACCACTGTAATTGACACTGAACTTTCCGTCTAAGCCGCCTCAATCACCGGTGACTAACAGTATAAAATATGATATTAAAAATAATGAATAATTTTTCTGCAATTACTCAAAACAATATAATATTTTAGTTTTATATCATGTTTTAGATTGTCATCACAGATTACTGACATGACATTCAACGTTTTAATTACACTACACCGTTTATTTTCTACATGATAAACAAGGAACAGTACATTTTAAAACTAATTTTTATAAGGCTATTGCAGAAGTGAACCTACCCGAACATAAAATGCCTCTTTAATTTATTTTATCGCCTAGCTATGTCTTATTTGTTAAAATGTCATACTAAATTCGTGATTCGTGCTATAAATATTCGTATTATATTGCTATATCTTTATTATAGATCATAACTTTACTGCTATAGACTTAAAAACCTGATACTATGCATATAGTAAATCTGCTCTAAATTAATGTTTAAAATGATGTTTTAGAATAGTATTTACAATTTCTGTAAAAATTATTATTCGTTCTTATTATCTAACCCGCCCGGCACTGTCTGAGACCGTGATGAGTAAAAATTAAATGAACCTCAAATTTGTATGAATTTAAATCTTAATTTCTATTTTGCCCGAAGTTATATTTTTAAAAAAGAAAATTGTGAAAAAACATCGAATTGGAAGTATATGTTATTCGGTACTATTTTTCTGTGCAATTTGATGTTTAGAGTCTCGTGGTTACCGAAAGCCAACGAAACGGCAATGAAACATTTGTTTTTTTAATGATTTTGGCGAAATTTTCACATATTTTACCTTGCAAAAAATATTTTTACTTTGCGAAAAGTTTTCAAATTTTATAGGCAATGTAAATCTGGTCAATGGACATGCTATAAAATAATTGTGTTGAAATACGCTCGGTTAGTTACTATTAGCGTAGAAAAAATATTGTCTTTGTGAGGTGTGACGTGATCTGCGTTTACCTGTGTGTTTAAAATTTTAAAATTCATATTTTTAACCCATTAGTGCCTGAATTATTTTCTTCGTTAAAATTCAAATTTTGCATTTACCCACCACTTTTAAAGCAAGATAAACTTTTATCTTAATTTATCGAGGACTTTGCCTCGAGAAAGATAGTATTTATTTATCCTCTTTTTTACTGGTGTGAAATGCGCTTATTTGAATTTTTTTTTAACTGTCCCAAAAATGGGACGCTAGGCACTAATGGATTAAAACTGATCACACCATCGATTGTAAGAAGGTATCAGCTTTAAGAAAGTATTTTTGGTTTGTTAGTCGTTTTAAAAAATGAACCCTGGAGGAGCGAAACCGTCACGAAACACTCAGGTTTTTACTGATTTTGTCGAAATTTTCACGCACTTTATTTTGAAAAAAATATTTCTATTTGTCCGAACACTTCAAAATGTTTGTAGATGATGTAAATCTGATTCTTTCAGATGCTGTAAATAGGTATTTTTAAAATATGGACTTTAAATGATATTTAACGTAGAAAAAATACAGTTTCTGTCAAATGAAAAGTGATTTGAATTTGCTAGTGTATTGTATTTTCAAAAACTGACTGCATCAACTATTGGAAGAAAGTTCTATCTTTAAGAACACATTTTGGTTTATCGGTACTTCTAAAATTGTGCCGTGGGGGAGTAGCATCGTAATGAAGAAAAAAAACTATTTTTATGGAAGGACCCTTTAAACGTTTTTTCAAAGAGTTAACTACGATATTTTTCTTTAATTGATTACGGTATTTGAGACGTAAGACAACAATCTTTGAGAACATGACAAAATATGCGTTATTAATTTTATGGTTTGGCTATCATAATTCAATAAATGTTGACTAATTACTGTTCAAAATTCCTTCGTTTTGATCTTCATTGCCACCCCAAACGCAAATAAAGATTTTACGCATGCGCCAGTATTTTTTCCCTCTCACAAGGACCAAGATATTTTTTAATGAAAGTACATCGCAGTTGTTAATTACTAATTCATCTTCCAATTAAAAATTTTAAGTTATGAATCTCAGTTGCATCAGAAGAGGCCTTGTGCTAACCTCATAAAAATGTTAAGCTTTGGATGTGTCGTAGATTTCTTTAACTGTGCCGCAGAGATAGAGGCGCACACAGAGTGATACATTTTTTTTTCTTAATACAGATAATGTTTATCATTTATTACTTTTACTCAAATAATGTTATTCACAGCTTTTACGAAGTTAGGTGTTTAATAAACTCATGTCAAATTACTGGTTAAACTCGAATTTCCAAGTAAATCTGACTCGGTAAAATCTCCTTTAATATCATGCCGCTACAATAAAGAGTTCCACGACCTTGTCGCACGCCCATTGGTTGTTCCACAGATCTTCATGAGCACAAAAGATCACCCGCCTCTGACTATTTAACCTGAAACATCATCGCGGATAAAGAGATTTTTATGGGGCATTTTTTGTTATAAGAAACTACGTTGCGTTCAGAGGAACTCACTGAAATAATCGAAGAAAGTATAATGTCGTATACATTGGTGTATTCACAGTGATTGTTGGAAAAGGTATAGTGTGTTTATTAAATTTCTGCTGAATGTTTGACCCCTGTATTATAATAAGGGGATGAAATATCCAATCAAGGTTATAAAAGACATAAACTAGTGACAATCCCAACTACTAATAAGAGACTAACTCCAAATAAAGTCAAATAACCACGACAGAGATAAACTTCACAAGAAGTTACACCACGCAAGTGTCACACTCCAAATTGGAGTGCTATCCCACGTCAGAGTCTGAATTTCAGTATAAATTACACCCATGCAAGAGTTTAACTCCACAAGGAGTAAGTATCATGACAGAGACAGCTCCACTTGAGCATTAATTATTAAGAATATCTGGAAAGGTAAGGTAATAAATTAGCTATTGGGTGTTCGTATAGCTGTAATTAACAATAGTAATTAATCCTAGCCTATACATTAGCCTAGAACAGAGTCAATCAACCTGCCAGTACTGAAAACACAGTATCCCCGACGGCAGTCATACATATAGTCCGGGAGCCGACCGTCGATTTTCCTATATATCGAGTACAAGGACCGGACATACATCAAAATGTAGGTCTCAATGTGCACATTAAGAATATCACTGGCTGCCAGGTCATATCCTGTCGGAACCCAAGGACGCCACACTTTTATGACGTCAATTTTGAGTGTTTACCTATGTATCGAGTACAAGGACCCGGCATACATCAAAATGTAGGTCTCAATGTGCACATTAAGAATATCACTGGCTGCCACATGCATCAAAATGTAGATTTCAATGTGCACATTAAGAATATCACTGGCTGCCAGGTCCTATCCTGCCGGAACCCGGTGGCAGCCGCACATTTATGATGTCAATTTTGAGTATTTGCCTATGCATCGAGTACAAGGACCGGACATACATCAAAATGTAGGTTTCAATGTGCACATTAAGAATATCACTGGCTGCCACATACATCAAAATGTAGGTCTCAATGTGCACATTAAGACTATCATTGGCTGCCAGGGCCTATCCTGCCAGAACCCGGTGGCAGCCGCACATTTATGACGTCAATTTTGAGTATTTGCCTATGTATCGAGTACAAGGACCGGACATACATCAAAATGTAGGCTTCAATGTACACATTAAGAATATCACTGGCTGCCAGGTCCTATCCTGCCAGAACCCGGTGGCAGCCGCAAATTTATGACGTCAATTTTTAGTATTTGCCTATGTATGGAGTACAAAGACCGGACATACATTAAAATGTAGGTCTGTGAGACCTACTGTGAGACCTAATCCGTCGTGGGTGCAAAGTCCTCCAAATTACCTGTGAATTATATCTCTGGAGGTGTCTTGCCAGGTGAAAGTCTCGTCATCTGATCAAGGCTCTAAATTACGAGACCATCTTGCGTAGCCATTTACAGTTCAAACAACAGGATGTACCATTAAATAGCAGGCGAAACAAAGTACAAGCAAGTACTGCAGAAATGATGACATGCGAAGCAAAGAAATCAGGTTTAATGCCGCTACGCGGCAATTAGGCGGTCGCAAATTATGTAGTGCAAAATTGAACTGTGTTCGAGGGGTGGTGAGAGTAACATTTCAACTCTTGAACACAATTCAGTTTGCCCTTCTTATCTCCTCCCAACTATTCAGAATTTGAGCTCAAAATTTAAGTCTAAGCATTTGCAAGCATTTAATTAGATAGAAAAAATAACGTTTAAAAATAGTTGTTGGTTACTCTAAAGTTAAGGGCAGCCTCAAACGAAAATTTAAAAAAATTATCTTTAAAATTTATTTTCAAGGAAATAGTGACATAAAGAATAGTTTTAGCGAAAACCGGAAACATATCGACCAATTTTTCCGTTTTTTATAATCATTTGAAATTTGAAACTCTCCACCCCCATTGAACACAGTTCAGCTTGCGCTAATTAACCACTCCCAATGATTCAGATTTTCTGCGCAAAATTTAAGTTTTTGTCTAAACTTCTAAAAAAATTTAACGAAATGCAAATAATAACTGTAAAAAATTGTTTTTCGTAACTCAAAAGTCTAAAGCGCCCTCTATCGCCATTTTTTTAAATTTAGCTTTATAAGTTATTTTCTATAAAATATCAACATAAAGAATAGTTTTAGTGAAAACCGCAAATCAATCGACCAATTTTTCCGTTTTTTATAATCATTTGAAATTTGAACCCTCTGAACACAGTTCAGTTTGAGCTACTTAACCACTCCCAACTATTCAGATTTTGAGCTCAAAATTTAAGTTTAAGTCTAAGCCTGCAAAATCATTTAATGAAATGCAAAAAATATAACGGCAAAAAAACAGTTGTTCGTTACTCCAAAGTCTACAGCGCCCTCTATCGACATTTTTTAAAATTTATCTTTATAATTTATTTTCAAGAAAATACCGACATAAAGAATAGTTTTAGTGAAAACCGCAAATCAATCGACCAATTTTTTCGTTTTTTATGTTTATTTGAAATTTTGGATCCTAAACTTTAATGGCGGCTATCTCCTTTGGAAAACGCTTGCGACCTTGGTTTCCTATTTAATATTGTTTGTCTTGATATATACTATTACCACTTAAAATTTTTCCCATCTTTTTTTAATCATCCTGTATATATATTTATATTTAAAATAGTGATGGGTGATAACGAGAAGTTTTTCTCGATTTTCTCGATTGTCGAACATCTCGATAACTTTCGATTGTGTAAAATTTTTCTCGATGACACCAGTTTGCAATTGTTTTTATACCATACAGGATTCAATTTTATCAAGAGTCGTTTACAGGTGAATGAGTCGGTGTTAATAAAGACACGACGTATTCCCTCGCTAGTGAGCCCCTCCTTTCATTGGTGTCTCTAATTTATACGCAATCTTCTAATATGAAATCCCGAACTGGGTCCTCATTGTATATGCAATCATATACCAAACGCGGTGTGCACGCACAGCAAAAACTTGTAAACAAAAAGGAAAAAAAATCTCGAATCGAACGAACAACCGAAAACGTAATCTCGAATCGAAAGTTAAATTTTGAAAACTGCCCCCCCCCCCCAACGTAACGAAGTGGGAGGGAATATATAAGATCAGTAAGGGGTCGCATGCCAAACAACAACTTCCTGCTTTTCTAAATTCCATACATAGTATACACATTATTTACTGCAAGCTCCGTAAATATATATAAATATATATATATATATATATATATATATATATATATATATATATAGTGGCATTTTGGGAGTGCCGACAGAAGTGAAAACTTGAATAATTACTTGTGTATTTTTTTAATCGTCAGGAAATATTTTATTGTGCAGGAAATACAAGGACCAAGTAACCGCGGTAAATTAACGCCTACACGCGAGAGGAGGCCAGAATCCCAGCAGTGGTGAACAATATTTATATGATACAGATGTCATACACGCACCACATTGGCACGATGCTTTTCAGATGCCGATTTAGCGAAAACGTCGAAAAAGTTTGAGAAACTTAAATTTCAACCCATTATGGGTCCGTAACGTGACCCAGAATGACGAGGGAAACTTTTTCATGCTAAATTTGTAAGTATGAAGCACAAGGTTCCAATAAACATATTACATCAAAAAATGAAAAATGGCCTCCTTGTCCCCCCCCCCTCCAAAAAAAAAACCCCGGTGCTATGGGGAAAACCATAAAACTGCAAAAAGAGCGGCGAAGAAAAGTTAGCTATGCTATAATTTTTCTCCTCGTTGTAGCTCTCATAGAAACAAAGTAATAGCCTTTTAAAAATTGAAATGAAGTGAAGAAATGAGCAAAATTATGTTGGTGAATAACCAACTGGGGGGGGGGGAGGCAACAGCCGTGGTTGTGCCACATAGCTTAAACTTTTAAGTTAAAATTGGTAGAGAAAAAAAAGTGAGCGATATTTTAAAGTGTATGTTGGGGGGGGGGGTCAAGATCCTCACCTTTGGAAGAGGCCCTCAAAGAAGGAACTTTAAAACAATGTGCCTAGGTTACGGAAACAATGTGACTAGTTCAATGGTTTTTTCCCAATCTGAAAATTTTTTCCAATGCGCCTAAGGACGCTTTCAATTCAAAAATTCGATCTAAAATGATAAAAACGCAAAAAGCTTCAAAAACTGCCCCCCCCCTTGCCGTGGGAACCAAATTCGGAAGGGGGAAGGTAAGAAAGCATCATAATATGAAAGAGTGATCCGAGATCTTCAAGATGATATACAATATGACGGGTTTAAAAAAGTGAAAATTATCCCCTCCCCCGCCCCCCCGTCAGTCCACCTTTTCGCCCTCAATTTCCTGCAGCAGACATTTTAATTTTTTTACATTTGATAAATAATGTTTACCGAATGATTCGATGAAAAAAAACACACTTAAATTGATAGGTATTGTAGAAATCGCTACAGTTTTAAACATATGTTCTCAAGTCCCCTCTTTGAAAATTTTTTTAAAATAAATAATATTTATTGGTGGGTTCTAAGCATGGTAAGACTAAAATACGAGAAACTTTGAAAATCAGGTCTTCATTTCACAAGTTATTGTCATATTCTCATGCTTCTTTCTGTACCTCGTTTCACGATAAAACTTTCATTTCACAAAGCTCCGACGAAAAAATTCTGCTCGATATACCTACTCATCTCCATTGTCAGCGAGAATGAAAAAGGCATTTTTCAAAAACCACAAGCTTCATGAAACGCCATTTTTTTTCAAGGTTAAATTTCATCGCTATCCTTCGATAAACATATTTTCATCGGGATAAAATTTCATCGCGAAGAAATTTTCTCGGACTGTCTGTCTCGGATATCTGATTTTATCGGAATATATTTGCTGAAATGAGAGGTATATGCGAAAGCTCTTGGAATGAAAGAATGGTTAAACCATTCTTTCATATTATGAATCTTTCTACTTTTGGAGTTGAATTTTAAGGGGTGGGTGGAGGGGAGGGGGAAGGGAGAGGGGAGCGATGAGGGGGTGAATTTTTTAAATCGCAGCTATTTCGACAATAAATGTTATTTTTGGTGTGGTTTTTTTTATGGAACCCTCCAGTAAATATTTTTTAATAAATATAAAGATTTTAAAGTGGGAGCTGCATCATTTTTAGGTGTATTTGGGAAAAATGAGTGAACCCACGGGTGACATGTAAATTTCAAACCTTTTTTTTTAATCCCTCATGTTATATATGTATCATCGGAATGCTTTGGCACCTCCTTTCCATTTTATGAATCTTTCTCCTCCTGGAGTTGAATTTCAGAAGGGGGGGGGGGGAGAAAGCGATAAGAGGGTGAATTTTTTAAATCGTAGCTATTTCGACAATAAATATCATTTTAGATGTGGAGTTTTTTTATGAACTCTTCGGTAAATATAACTTATTAAATATAAAGATTTTAAAGTGGGGGCTGCGTCATTTTTAGGTATATTCTGGGAAAAATGAGTGAACACACAGTCACACGTAAATTTCAATCTCTTTTTTGGTCCCGACATGTTATATATATATATATTATCGGAATTTTTTCGCACCTCTCTTTCATTTTACGAATATTTCTCCTCCTGGAGTTGAATTTCTGGAGAGGTAGGGGGAGCGATAAGAGGGTGATTTTTTTTTTAGCTATTTTTACAATGAATATCATTTTAGATGTGGTTTTCAGAGCAGCGCTCCGGTAAATATTATTTCATAAATTCAAAAGTTTATAATGGGGACTGCGCGATTTCCGGGTGCATTCTTGGAAGAAAAAGTAACATTACGACCACGGGTGAAGAGTAAATTTCAAACTTTTTTTGGAACCATCATGTGATATGTCACAGGAAAGGTTTCAGAATACTCTTTCATATTATGGGACTTTCTCTTCTTGCAGTTTAATTTCAGGACGGGGAGTGAATTTTTTTTTATCGTAGCTATTTCGAGAATAACTATCATTTTAGAAGTGCTTTCTTGATGCAACCTTCTAATAAAAATTGCTAACTATAATTATTTTAAAGTGGGAGATACGTGATTTCCGGGTGTATTCTGTTAAGAAAAAGTAAATCTGCGGGTGAGGAGTAAATTCCAAACATTTTTTGGACCCTTCATGTGATTGATTATTGGAATGTTTTTCGAACTACTCTTTCATATTATGAACGTTTCTCCTCCTGGGGTCAAATTTCCGCAGGAAGGAGGGGAGCGATGAGGGATGAATTTTTTAAATCGTAGCTATTTTGAGATGAAATTTAATTTTAAATGTGATTTTTTGATGGACCCCTTTGGTAAAAATATTTTATCAAATATAAAAATTTTAAAGCGAGGCTGCGTGATTTCCGGCTGTATTCAGGGAAGAAAAAAAATAGTGGAGTAGTGAGGAGTAAATTTCAAGTTTTTTATGGACCCGTCATATGACGTATCATCGGAAAGTTTTCAAACCACTCTTTCATATTATGAATCTTTCTTCTCTTTTTCTCAATTTGGACTCCTTACAGAAGCGCTTTGCAAACTTTTTTGAAATCATTTCGTTTTTGTGAATTCAGATCTGATTTTTTTTTTTTTTATGGAGACTTCCAATATATAATTTATAATGTATGAAAAATTCACAAACAGTGAGGACAGACTGTATTCCGGGGGTTGCAATAGTTGGAATTGTAAGGGGAGTATTTTTATATATATTGTTGATTTCTCTTTCGCGATATATCATTAGAAAGCTTTGTAATTACCATTTTATTTTATATACCCCCCGCGCTCATCCCCCTCACTTTGCCCCCGCGGGAAGCTCTTTAACAAATTTAACCGACACCCACCATGCGATATATTGTTGGAAAGCCTAATGATCATTACTCATATTATGCATTTTCATTGCTCGTGCACTACTTTGCTCCCCGGGTGGTCCGTTTAATGTATATCAATAGAGAGTCTTCTAATAATGGGGGAATTGTAGATCGTATCTCAATTGATGTACAAAAATCAATAAATGTTAGTTCATGTTCTTTACACTAGGAGTGCTTTTGATTATTTTTTTCTTTGGCCATTTTGCTACTCACGACTCCACTCGCGACTTTACAACTTTTTGCAACAAAGGAACGCCGTTACATGACTTTTCTACTATTGCGGCTCCATTATAACATCCTTTTGGTTTGTTGTTGTTTTTTAAATTCATTTGTTTTCAGTTACCATGTATTTACTAAATTATGCTTTTTAAACATGTAATAACAAAGATTTTAATAATCGATTGAAAAACATCTCGATTGTAGATTCTCGAAATTAATCGATGACTTTATCGAATGTGCTTTTTTACGATTACGATTTTTATCGAATAGGAAATTTTCGAGAATCGCCCATCACTAATTTAAAATTTACAAAAAACAGTTATGAGTTAAATTGCTTGAATAAATAGCTCAAGCTTTTACTTTCATGGCAACATACTGAATAAGAATTGAAAATCGCTTATGGATATGACCAGTGGTGCAGAATGCGTATTAAAATTTTATCTTCATACATATATATTTGCATAGTGAATTTTTCAGATATTATTATTATTATTATTATTATTATTATTATTATTATTATTATTATTATTATTATTATTATTATTATCATTATTATTATTATTATTATCATTATTATTATTCTTATTATTATTATTATTATTGCATTATCAAAGCAATCTTGTATGCAAAATTGAATGAATATGTGTCACAGGGACAAATTTAGTTGTTTTCAAAAATTTTGTAAATAATCAGAAATAGTTTCTCCAGCTTTTTTCAAAACCTTTATAATTTTTTATTCTATTGACAGTAACTGATAAGAAGTTCTGTATTATGGATTTCAATCAATTTTCAAACAACTCTTTGATGTTATGTTAGCAAATCAGATATTCTGAATTCATACCTTCTAACAATGATCCATCACAGCAGACAAAGTAGTTAAATCTTTCACAGCAATGTTTAACCCTTTATCTACTGCATTATGAATTCATGAAAATTTTACATTCTAAAGTATTTTACTCAAATTGTTTAAACTAAATTAAAAGATTTACACAATCATTTCATAAATATTCGAAGGATTTTAGAAGGATTGAAGGATTTAGAATGATTAATTAAATTTGAATTTACAGGGATTTTGTGCACTTTTTACAACTCCACTCAAATCTTTTATTTTTAATTATTTTCATAGTATTTTGTAGAATTATAAAATGTACAAATAAGATGTTCTTACAATATAAATATAGAAATATTTCCGCATTGAAAAATCCCCAGCTCCCTTCCTCAACGTCAAGAAAACTGAAAAGATGTAAAGGCAGAAGAAATCAAGCAAGATAAAGTAATGTATCTGTAACTCATTCTAAACAGTATTACAACTAGCTGCAGTATTAAAAGAATTTTATAATAAGTTATTTTAATGGTATTTATAAGTACCGTTGGTAAAAAAAGGGTTAAATCTAAATGCTGAATATTTACTTATTTATTTGCCAAAATTAAATTTACTAATTAATGGATATTTTTTATTTATTTTCTGACGTGATAATTCTTTCGATTACAAACAATATGTTTACAAGGGAACTAAAAACTGAAATTAGAAAAAAAAAAAAAAATCTAGGGATTTTTTTTCTCTCTTAAATAAAGAAAAATAAAGAAATCTTGATCAGTTAATAAAAGAAGCAAAAATAAGATTATTTTTTATTTAGTTCTTGAAAAAAATGGAAATGAAATCTGTTGATAAGATTTTACTTCAGTGCTGATAAAAAAATCCAATTAAGCACTTCTATTAAACTAAAAGTTTATCAGGAATGATAGAGATTCGATTTGTTTGTCCTTTTCTTTTTCTATAAAAACCTTTAGAAAATAGTTAACTTGAAATGGGATTTATGTGATAAAATAAATCAATAACTGTTAAAAGGAATTTACAATTTTCTCCTGGCCAAATATAAAATTTTCATTTATTTTGATCTTTGAATAGGTAATTGAGAAAATAAGTTCCGTTAACCAATTAAACAAAATAAAACAGTTATCAGAAACAAAATAATTTATTAAATAAAAAAGTATAATTCTTAGATTAATTTTGACACAGTTTCTATCATTTTTGAAGCTTTTCTCATAGCATGCTACGCAGTGGAGTAGCTAGGATGGGTGACACCCGGGGCGGATGTAAATGGTGTTACCCCAAGCCACCATGATGTCACCCCCCTAATCCGTAACATTTTTTCACTCACAGTTCTACGTTATTACAACAAATAAACATACCATTCCTTATTTACATTTTCTCCTTCATTATAAAATGAATCACAAGAGCAACTTAACACTTATTCCATAGTCCACACAATTCTTTGCGGTACCTACATGTAGAAGAAGAATCTTTCTTGAAAAATTTCGGTTTTACTACCCACTCTTTGGATAGGTTGTACCCTATTGCATATCTTATTTAGCCCCCCCCCCCCCCCCCTACCAATGCTGTATAAAATTTCATATTCTCATTGAAAACAAAAATCAACTCTGATGTTTCCTGCGCTAGAAATTTCATTTTTATTTCATAATTCTTTTCAAAAATCTTTTAAGATTATATATATATAAATTCAAATAAAGATTGGGTGTCTCCCCTTAGAGTTTGACACCCTGGGGGGACTGCCCACACCGCCCCCTGCTTGCTATGCTACTGATGTTACGATCTTTTATTTGCCCTTGTCACAGAAAGATGCCGCCTGTGATACCAATCATATGGCAACAACATTGAAAGAAGTGAACGATAAATTTGATGAAAATGCATTGACAGTGTCGTAATGATGGAAGTTCAGTTCTCCGTTCTCTTCTTTTCAACTTTTGTAATAATCCAAGAGCCAACCACACAAACCCTAAGACAACGAGCACAAGAAAAAATCCTTTATTTTACGGAAGAGTAGTCATAGGGGAATCTAATGATCCATGTCTGCCGGAAGTGAAGTGGTGCATAAGCCAAAAAGCTATAGCATATACTCTCTAGGGTATACCTATGACTAGAGCGTATACTTTGTTTCTGTTTTACGACTTCACCAGCGATTTTTGCAGAACCAAGCTTAGTTAAGATACAGAACGACATGAAGGACGGTAATAAAAGTAAATTTCTAAATATAACCCATTGGATTCACGTACCAGATAAAAATCTTATTATTTTTATTTATTTTTTTAAATAAAAAAACAGCTATTTTGACGCAAATGCTGTTTGATATGGGGCAAAATGATATCTAATACGTTTTGAGATTCGAATTATACCTCAAAATCTAGCACTATTCGTTTTAGATATCCGAAAATTAAAGCAAGAGGAGAAAATTATGTGTACTGTATAAATTACAAAACACTTTCAAATACATTCAGAATACTATAACAAAATTTCATATAGCTTATTAAGGTGAAAGATGATGTCAAAAACAGCAATTTGTACAACGAATAACGTATTTGAAAACCCAGTTTCTGCAATTACTATAAATAGTCGTTAAAATAAACAATTCTTTTGCAGCCTTGTATATGTTCAACAGATATTTATGTATACTACACAATAAGTTAAAAGTTAGCTTGGTTAAAAACAGAGCAGATTTGAAAATTTCCGTTGAATAGTTTCCGCTCATAAACGCATAATTTTGAGACCTTTTGTGCGACCCTAGATAATCCATAGAATTTATACACACCAAGTAATATTTATGAAGAGAAAAAACCTCGTAAATACACCATAAAAATTATTTAAAATCGCCAGGCCTATCAAAATTTCCGAGTTTTTCTTCAACAGGCGCAAAGAAGACGTGCATCTACTGTGAAAGCAGCAGCATGACTCAAATGAGAAAACGCGGAAAAGGGAACAATCTGAAATAACAGTCAATTGGAGATCAGAAGTCAATAGCCAATCGTGTGAGAGTGTGATCAAAATGGATAGAGTGAAGAAGAGAAATGAAGAAGCAAAACAATAAAAAGAAAAAAAATGAAATTAAAAATAGATTATAATAAAATGAAAATGCACACATGTATGGGAGCTTTAAAAAATATGTATATATGCTATTTTTTAGGTTTGAAAATGTAGTCTTCTCACCCTGTAAATTTGTTCCTTTTTACGAAAAAATAAATCAGGTAAAATATTAATACATTTGAAGGATATTTAGGGGTAGCTCAAAGAGAGTAAAGTTTTTCATGTATGGGCAATGATAAATTGTTAAGTACTTGTATGCTATATCAAAGAGAAAAAAATCCATCCTTAAAAATATATTTAAAGAATAAAATATATTTAACAAAGTATCAATTCGTTGAAAAACAATGTTTGAGAAAACTAAAAAATCAGAAAAAAATAAAAAGAAAATTTCAAAACAATTCTAATTTTGTCATTCATTGGGATGGAAAATGTAATGTATTATTTGACTAGAAAAGAAAAGATGTATCAATTGCCAGTTATAATTTTGGGGAAAGGTGTTCCTAAACTACTGATTGTTAAACATCTGCAACAGGGAAAGCTCAGACAGAAGCTATCTTTGAAACCATTCAGGACTGAGGAATGGCAGATAATATTCAAGCAGTCTGCTTCGACATTCCCAGCTCAAATACTGATTATAATACTGATGCATATTGCATATGTTCTTATACAGCAAAAGTAAAAAAAAAAAAAAAAAAAAAAAAAAAAAAAAAAAAGAGCTTTTGTTACATGCTTGCAGGCATGACATTATGAAATTGATGATTAGTGCTTAAAATAATGTTGGAGTTTAATTGATAGTGGCAAGTACGAACCAGGAATTTGATGATGTCGCAAATCTCATAGAAGATAGGTTCCTAGAGACTTTCAACTATGCAAAGAAGAACTTAGAAGAACAAAGAGAAGCAAAACTAAGAGGTGATTGTAAAGAATTTTTAGAAATTATGTTTATTTTTCTTGTTGCTGCCCCAGAAAGAAGAATTACATTTATGTCACCAGGTGCAATGCATCTGGTGACATGCTGGTTGAATGCTAGTTGTCCATAATGATATATTGTCTCGAGATCTGGATGTCTAATGCTTAATTTAAATTAACTTTAAAAGAGGAAGAAAGTGATGTATATGTTTTCATAACCCGTGCATACTTGAAAGCTTGGATCTCTATACCCCCAACTTCATGTGCCTTCTATAATTATTTGTCAGAAAAATTCCTACTTAAACACTCATCAATACATTAAGCTTTTTCCAAGTCATCATCCCCTAAATTTACTAATAATTTATAGTATTTGTCAGAAGGAATTGCTGACTTAGCTCCAATTAAAAGCTGTGCATTTTTACTGACCAAAAGATGCATGGTTATTGCTTTAGAGAATGGAGCTATTTATGAAAAACATGTTCAAAATTACTCCAAGCGAGTTAATATTACTCTTTATTCATTTATGGTTAAAAAGTTGGAATATTTTGCCACAGCTAAGTCAATGACATTGTTCCAACTTATGGAATTTCCTGTTGAATATCTTGCAATTGATTCTGTCTTGTGGGAGACAAAAGGGTTTTTAACAGACTAAAAATATTATATAACCCCTACAGTTAATAAATGACCACGATGAATATGCTTTTGCACTTATTCAGGAATAAAGTTCATTGAGAACTCGCAATGAAACGCAACTACAATTTCTATTACAAGTTGTTGAAGATCATCGTAAAATGTACCCATGTAGCAAGAAAAAGACTACACAAACCTATACAAAGGCAATAAAGTTTTAATGTAAAATAAAATTCGAATAATTTGTATAGTAAATTAAGTAAATTATTGCGATTAAAGTATTAAAAAATGTAAATACATATTTGTAATATATATAGTTAAAATTCTTATTTTTTCCGTTTTTCATAAACTTTGAGTCACTTGAGCTACCTTTAAATGTTAAAATGTATTGCTCAAATTTTTTATATAATGTTTTTGTATGAAAAGGAACAAAATAAAAGGATGAGACTTGTAAAAAAATTAATAAAAAAAAAATCATGGCTTTTAAGCTCCACCCTAATGCACACACACACATATATATAGATAGATATACACACATACATACATACATACTTACATACATATATATATATATATATATATATATATATATATATATATATATATATATATATACTAGCAGCCTTCGCCCGCTACGCTGGTCAGTTTTTCTAAAGAAACTTTGAATCAAACGAAATTTTTAATATCATATTAATTTTTAGTTTTATATCATATTTTAGACTGTCTGTCATCCATGAAAAGAGTTTTCTAAAGACATCGCCAAATTAGGAAAATGTGAAGTAACTTACGAACTACTGGATTTAAAAGAATTTGCTTAGTATCATTCGATTTAGCATGAAATAATACACTACAATATGTTATCAGATGAAAAATAACTGCAAAAGCCGATTTTTAAGGAATTTTTTTAAAGTTCTTTCTTATTTTTACCAGCTTTAGAGGTGGAATTTTCAAAAATTGCTTCTTAGCGGCACTCGATGTTATAAGAAGTATTTTTAGCCCAATTTTCAAGATTTTTTGTTCGGTAGATTTTTTTGTGCTGTTATTAATACGAAATCCAGACTTTCTTTTATATATATAGATAAGGACTGAAAATTTTATTTTTTGCGTCGAAGAAACCGCCAAATTAGGAAAATGTGAAGTATCTCACGAACTACTGGATTTAAAAGAATTTGCTTAGTACCATTCGATCCAGCATAAAAAATACACTAAAATACGTTATCAGTTGAAAAATAACTGCAAAAGCCATTTTTTAAGGAATTTTTTTAAAGTTCGTTCTTTTTTTTTTACCAGCCTTAGAGGTGGAATTTCCAAAAATCCCTTCTTAGCGGCACTCGATGTTATAAGAAGTATTTTTAGCCCAATCTTCAAGATTTTTTGTTCGGTAGATTTTTTTGTGCTGTGATTAATACAAAATCCAGACTTTCTTATATATATATATAGATATATAGATAGATAGATAGATAGATATACAGATAGATAGATATATAGATAGACAGACACACACACGCACATATATATGTATATATATATATATATATATATGTATGTGTGTATAAAACCATTAATTGTATTACAATATAAACCATTTGAATTTAATAGAAAAAGAAAACATATTGTAGATGAGGAAAAAATTAAATAAATAAAATGAATACAAATGGAATTTGTGGAACCAAAGCATAATTATCAAGCCCCAAATACTTTGGAACTACAAATGAAGTGTGTGGTTTCATCTTCGTATTAGCAATCTAAAAGCAAAGTAATACGAATATGGGGCTATTAACGCGCATAAGACCAAAATTAAATGAAGAAATAACATATATATGTAATAATAACGAAGGCGATGCTCTATAATAGTGTATAAGCTTGTAGAACACCACTATTCACTAAGACTCAATAGTGGGATGAGCAGTCGTTCTGGCAAGTGGATAAGCCATGGATTTGTTGTCGTAGGAGTTTCTCCAATAAAAATGCAAGAAATTCAGTTTTAGTTCTTTATTATTTAGAGCAAGAGCTTAAGTTACTCCACAGATCACCTTTCCACACATCTATCACCACGGCCTTCGCTCACAAAGCTGCAACATTCTCGGCGTTCGACATTCTCGGAAAAATGACATGGCTTCTGAGTTGTTTAAAGGAGAGATGCATTCTGACTTCCTGAAAAGCCAAATGAGAAATCCACATCCTCACGACAAACTAGCGCCCTCCTACTCCGCGTCAGTCATTTTAGAAAACCAATCAGGATGAACTCTAGCCTCAAACGGACAAAAATGATCAATTCTAATTGGTCGTAGCAGTCGGTCCTTGGCAAGAACTATATTTTTTCCTCGGAAGAGCAAGCCCTTTAGCAACGCGTAGTAACACCTGTCACGCGATGTTAAAAATAAAAAATAAAATTAAAATCCCAGGAATATTGCAGAAAGTAAAAAGCTTACGAAATACCTGCCGCCTTTTTGAGAAGCAAGAAATAATTTATTAATAACTAAAGTAAGAAAAGAATTTTAGCTGTTACAAGATACGAAATTAAGATTGGAATATGTTCCACAAATTTAGAATTGAAGCTAAGAGAGAACAAAAATAAAAATGGCGCAAAATTTTTTTTTATTTTATTACATATATATATATATATATATACATAAGCCTAATACTAATTAATACAAAAAGTCAATTATATGGCTGTATGGTAGTGCTAATTTTTTCCCCAGGCTACAGAAAGCATTCTCCGTAGCCTCGATTCAGACCTTTTGAAAGATCTAGCAATTTTAAGTGTTTTTTATAGTGTGTTACGCAGTGTGTATAGTTATAGCGTGTAAACGCCTTAAGGCGTTTTTCTCATCATATTGATTCACATTAGTTTTAACTTTTTTTTTTTCAATTAATATTTAAACTAAGTATATATATATATAAAGGCATACGGCAATTGAAAACGTACTTCAAGCCATGAAGTCGATGAGCTATAACTTTTTTGTGTATGCTTATCAGCCCAAATTTAGTACGGGATTTTTTATACATATGTACGCCCTTCAAACGTTCAAAATATGAAAAATAAATCACGTGTATCACTTAAATAACGTCTCTTAATCGTAAGATGCCATAATTCAATTATTGCTCATTTTCTTCGATAACCAAAACACTTTATGTGTCTCTCTAAACTAACTATAATTTCTACAAACACTGTATTCTATTGTAAGAACCTTCTCATGAACCTGAGTGATGTATTTTGCAATTTGAATATACTTAAAATACTGCAATATAATTAAAATACGCATCATATGATTTTTCCCCATAGGCCGTGATGTAACGGAATTCTTTTGAGTGACCCTGTAAACGCCATATACTTGATTTTCAATACCAAACATTTCAATAACATATATTTATTTCATGGTAATCGGACTATATTTACGCCAGTTAGAGCGCGGAGAGACAAGCCAATTTCATAAATAATTTTCATCTATGTTGGAAAGTGCTAAATACGGCCACTCTTATACTCTTAACATTTTTGTTTATACATATCACCTCAAATTTACTATTGGATTTTTTATACTTAGTTAGGTCCTTCAAGTCATCAAAATACGGAAAAGAAAAAACCCAAACATCACATATAACCCCTCCTCTAAACGGATAAATCCAACTAATGTATTTGAAAACTTGCAATTATTTACTGAGTTTCAAAACTTAATTAAATTTAACATTAGTTTGAAATTTAAAGTTGTTCTGTATATCTAATAAGCATGGAAATCTTATAAAAGTATTGTAAAAATATACTTTATCACTATCGCTTTATACATAGTAAAAACATACGTTTAATGAAAGCGTGACATAATTGCACTAACAAGGGGACCACCAGACATGGTGCTCACAGAATTTGATGATTTCAAAGTATGTTGTAGAGGTCATACCTCTAATTATTCTGGTGAAAGGGTTCCTTCAAATGGACCTTGGTTTTTGAGAAATTGGGGGTCAAAGTTCAGCATATATTTCAAATACTTATTAGTACCATCGCTGTGTGTCGATTCGTGGCGTCGTGCCAAAGCACGTGTCTGTGAATCGAAAGGTTGTGAGTTCGAATCCATCCTTGGCTTCTATTTTCTTTTTTACTTATATTTATATTTTTTATATGTTACAAATTTTAAGCAGAATTGGGAATTCTACAGCTTTGAACCTTTTGATATTTTCTGAAGAAGACAGTTTACTTTTTCAATATTTTATTATTACTATTATTTCAGAAAATACGGCTCAATTGGTGAACTGACTGCAGTTCAGGGTTCAACTAAAAGTACATTTTGCAACAAATAATTAAATAAAAATGCGTATTTAATTAATATTTTGAAAAAGTATAAGAAAATTTTAATATTTTAAAATCTCCACAATTTTAAATAATAATATTTTTAGATTAATCAATCACCTTTTTTTTTTTTTCAAATGTGTATTAAAAAATACTGTGCATGGATTTTTAGATAATGTAATGCTACATTTAATATATATTTTTATTTGATATAAGTTTTGCAAAGTGGTGAAATCTAACACATCCTCATATATACTTTTATTAATAGCAATTATAATAATAATAATGTTAAGTCTAATTTCATGCGCATATTCAACACATATATAACAATCAAATTGTACAAAACATTTTAAATATCTGTATCAAATACAAAAGAAGCCTTAACATTTTAAAAACATGAAAGCGAAGTAAATATAAACATAGATGGAAAAAAAGTTTAAAGTTATCATTAGTGTGGGAATTGCGTTAGGCGTATTAACAAAATTTGCATGTCAAGATATGATTGTCGTATGGATGAAAAAGAGGTTTTAAAATATTCACAATTAAACAGGCTTTCATTTAATGTTTCAAAACAAAAATCGATTTTTTGATCAATTTTGGGGTAAACTGTCCCCTTAAGAAATTAAGTTTACGTTTATAAACTTTTAGAGAAAATCAGTATTTTTTACCGAAATTTTTAATCTAAACGCAAATCCGATTTAATTTATGTGAAACTCCATTTTTTTAAAACTTCCATAATTATATTCCTTGAATACTTAATTCGCTATAAATATGTTTAAAAATACATTAAAAGATTAAAAAAAATGTTTAATCATCTTTTGCATAAGTGCAAATATATGATCCATAAAAAGAAATCTTTATATTACGGAGGAAAAAAAAGCAGAAGAAAAAAGAAAAAAAATAGTATTTATATATATATCTTGAATTTTATTAACAGACGATTTTTGCACTCCAATTGAATTACGGAAAGAGTGTTTTGATTTGCAATAAAAATAAATGTAATCTGTCATTTCTTATTTGTGCAAACGATAAATTTTGTTGAGATTGAATTTGTGAGATAAATGTGTTTACAGAAAATTGGAAAATTGAAAATTTGGATAGCTGGTAACAACTTGCATATTAGCATTACTGTATTAATATTTTATTACTCTTTCGAAGATATGCATTACTTGAATTATCTAATCCTATAAACGTTTAAGAAATTTCTCGCGAAAATTATTTTGTATTACTTATACAAAAAAGGATAAATTTGCATTTAAAGTGCTGTAAAATAAAATAAAAAAGCGATAGAAAAAAGAAAAATCATTATTTCAGAATTGTGCATAAAGTAAAAAATATAGATAATATTTAAGAAAAAAGTTCTAGGCTTAAATTAGTTTTGCTGTGTTATCAAAAGAAATATTCGTTTAAAAATTGCAGAAAAAAATAGATTTTCATGAAAAAATTAAAAAATGCAAATGCAATTTATTATGAAAATATAAAAGTTGTAGCAATTTCTCTAGTAATAAAAATACTTAAAATTTGTAACGTGTAAAAAATATAAATATAAGTAAAAAAAGAAAACAGAAGCCGAGGATGGATTCGAACTCACAACCTTTCGATTCACAGACACGTGCTTTAGCACGACGCCACGAATTGACATTCAGATGTTGTACAATTAGGTATTTGAAATATACGCTGAACTTTGACCCCCAATTTCTCAAAAACCAAGGTCCATTTGAAGGAGCCCTTTCACCAGAATAATTAGTGGTATGACTCCTACAACATACTTTGAAATAATCAAAATCTGTGAGCACCATGTCTGGTGGTCCCCTTGTAAGTATAAATATGTATTCTTAACTTTACTAGAAAACTGGACAAAAATGCGATGCAATAAAATAAATTATATCTATATTAAAACAAAGTATTAACGCATTAATTAAAAATTAATAATGTTGAAATTTTCTTTGCCTGTAATTCATTTATAATCAATTTCTTCACTAAAATACTTCGATTAATATGAAACTTTATAATAATAAACAAAGAACCAGCATCTAATAAATCTAAAACAAACCTTAAGAATTTAAACTTTGTTCAGTATGCAACATAATTTAATCAGCACACAGATTAATTGTCATTTTATAACAATTTTGAAGAAATATGTAATTACGGTGCATTGCAACTTTGTGTGAAATCTTTAAAGAGTAATGTGTATACAAAGTTTACTGAATGACTCAACGAAAGTAAGATATGGAAATATTAATATAGTCTACATAAAACAATAAATTTATGTATATAGTTTAGGTGAAAGTTAATATTGAGAAGTTCCGTTGTACGTAATCCGTTTAAAATCACTTGCGGTACTAATCACCTGCTGTATGTTTGAACTAATGTGTAAACGTTAAAGTCTTAAGCAAATGAAGTGTTCTAAAGAGCTTTAAAATTCACTAGAATAATGGTAATCTTTTTGTTATAGTCAATATCTTTTTAAAATATTTAAGAGTTTTGTATCATTATAATATCGTAGGAAGGAGTTTTACTATATGATTGTTATACTTATTAAATTTCCTATGCAATACAGCCTTATGTGTTATCAATATATAAAGTGCCAGCAAAATAAATGTGGAGTGTCATTTAAAAAATAAAAAAGCCTTCATTTCGAACCACTACCAGAACTTAAAAAAAATGGTGAATCAGCTCAGGTTGTAAGAGACCCTGTTACCCACGTGATAGAAACTATCTCTCGCCCATTTATTGAAAGCAGAAAAAAGTTACATAAAACATCTGAGCATTAAAAATGTGGTTTGAATTTTATTATTATTATTTTTTAGTGTCGTTGTATTTAAAAAAAAAGTCATTTTGTTTTAAAAGAAGCAATAATATATTTATAAAGCTGGATATTCGAGTAATTGTTTTTGTTATGTTTTGCTAACTTTTTTTTTCGTAAAATAGAGATTAAAAATAAAGATTACTAGAATAAAAAAATAATTAGTTGGAGATGTATTACTAAATGTAGAATAAAAATACGAAATCGTAGTTAAAGATACGAAAGAAAACATGCACGTATTAACTTTAAGTGTGAAGATTTTAATACAAAACGAGTTCTCAATTTATGTCAAAATACAATTTTGTATACAAAGCATTATTTTTTAAAAACCTTCAGTAAAGTTTTTATAAAAAACAATCATGTATTGTGAGAACATTTCTTCAACTTTTTATTATTTGTTTGTATTATAAGGCGAATGTTGATTCTCTAAGTGTGTTTCTAAAATATCTCAAGTTCTCTACAAATAACATTTCAATAAAAAAAAATGAATTTATTGTAAAAACAATTATTACAGAATTGAAAATCGATCATTTTTCTTACGGCGATGCGTTCTTTATTAAGCCAAACTTTATAATATGCATACATTTCCTTTATTTTTAAACTATAAATTTTATAAATTATGCTGAAAATTTAAATTTATATTAAAATTTTTAATCTTAATTTATTAATTAAAAACGTATTATTATTATCCTGATTTCATTTTTCAATTAATTAATAAAAAAATTTTAGCATTTTTTTTTTGAAAAATTCAAAATTAAATTTTTAAAAGGTAAGCAAACATTGACAACGGTGAGGAAGGCGAGGGCCTCATTTTTTTTTAACCTTGTGGAGCCCTGCAATTGATAATTGAAAAAAGTCTTTACTCAAAAGCTATATACCTGATCAAAGTTTAAAATAATGACGCATTCTTATTTTATTATAGAAAAGTTTTAAACATTTTCAGAAAAATATAGCGACTATTGTAGCGATATGCTTTATCACTATAAATCCATGATTAAAGTGGTAGTCATTTTGTTTCAACAAAAGCATTGAAAAAAAATTATTCAAATAAAAACAAAACAAAATAAAATAAAAATAAATGAAATCACGAATGTGTACACCAACTATTGCATATTTATTGTTTACTAATAAGGAAAAAATTCATTTATAAATAAATAAAAAAAAAGGATTTTTTTTGTTACTTTTTCTAAGAAGAACTTGAAAAAATATTTTGCTTAAACTTTTTCAAGAACTGGGATTTTTGTCTCTTTCTTTCTGACATTGTCCGGAAAGTTTATATGTTATTTTATGCGGATACTGACTAAAAGCTATCTTTTTATAAACGCAATTTTTTTTGCTAATGTACACATATTTTTCAATACAATTACAAAAAAGCAAGAATTTTATTTTTGGTTAAGTTTTAGAAAAGTTATGAGAATCACATAAAGAGATGTATGAAAAGTATAATTTTATGCTTATGAAAAAACAATAGACAAAATTAAATAATAAGAACTTTGCCTTTTCAGAATTTACTGTCAGACCCGATTTAAAAAAAAGTACAAACATTCAAAATTTTTAAGACTTGGAACACAGACTTGTACTTCATATAAAATGATGTCATTTGTCCACTTGTTCACTTACGATCCAGTGTTAATCAACATCTATAGAAGGGTGTGTTTAGAACATCGCTATCGCGAAATAATACCTAAAATCAGTCAAAAGCAATATATTCCTTCAAGAAAGCAGACAAAAAAATCGAGTATCAAATGATTCATCTCCGTTCATTTGTTTCTAAAATTATTTTGAATAGTGAAATTTAAATATATTTTATAATAGCTCCATATTTTACTAGAAATCACTTAATTATATATTTTCGGAATTCGAAAAACTTTATCACACATGGATTAGCAAAGTTGCATTCTTTCAGAACCAAATTCGCCGGATTTTATAACATACAATATTCGTGAGATAGCACGTATTTTGATTTAATTTTTTTCAATTTTTATAAGAAAATTGTAGCAAAAAGATAAAATAATCTCTATTTCCTCTTTACTTCTAATAGAAATAAAATACTTTATTTGCCACAAAAATTATAAAAAATTTACACTTAAAAAAAATTGTGATACTACCTTCAAACGAATTTTATTTAAAAGTTTATGTTTTTTTCCTATACGACATGTAAAAATTGAAAGTACACTATGTTCAGAACTTAAAAAAATTGTAATAGTAAAAATTGCAAAATCGAAAATTCATTTCAAATTTAAAATATTGTCGTTCGCAGAATGACGTATGTATTATGCAAAGAGTATGCAATACGAAATGATGGATTCAAATTGAGTCTATCAATTCGTGAATCATGTGTATAGAGAATAATCTGAATATCAACGAATTGAATCACAGATAGAAATAGATAGATAGATATACGTTTTTTAATGAAGAAATTAGATAAGAAAAAAATATGGATATTATTAAGAAATAGGGAAATATTGAATATGCCATAAATTTTGAATAACTTAAATAAATATTCCAAAGTATTCAGTATTTCAACTGTAGGTGCAACGTATTAACATAATTACGAACGTACCTAAAAAAGAATTTCTGGAAGGAGAGAACAAATTAATAAAGTAAGTTAAGGAATTATAATACCACTTTGATTGTGATAATTGTGAAGTAAACAAAGGTTCTACGTAATTATTGTTTAAACGCATGAAATATCAAAATACGACATATTTATTTAAATTAATTTGCAATAATTTTGAATAATGCAATAAATAAATATGTTAACAAAAATGCAAGTGATGGTTGAAAAATACACTGTTAATAAATTATAAGACCACTTGTATAAAACCAGAAATAATATGTAAATTAATACGATATTGGTCCTCCATTTTTTATTATAACCTCAAACATTCTTTTTTTTAATAGAAGTGATGAAGATCAGGTACGTAGATATAAGATGTATCCATCGTCATATGGAGTTCCACTACCTGCGGTCTATTCTGTTGAGCTGTTTAAATGACAGACCAGATGTTAGTACCAATAAGGTTATCTGAGCGAAAAATCCCAGGTAGCTTAACAGGTAAAGCACTGGCCTTGTAAGCCAAGTATCTGGGTTCGATTCCCAGCCTGGTCAATTTTTCGCTCAGTTGGAAATAATCAATTCGTATGATTACTTTACCAATCAGTTAGGTTGTGTTGAAAAATAATAATATTTCTACGTACCCATCATCACATGGAGTTCCACTACCTGCGGTCTATTCTGTTGAGCTGTCTAAATGACAGACCAGATGTTAGTACCAATAAGATTACATAAGCGAAAAATCCCAGCTGGCTATCGCCCAGGTAGCTTAACAGGTAAAGCATTGGCCTTGTAAGCCAAGTATCTGGGTTCGATTCCCAGCCTGGTCAATTTTTCGCTCAGTTGGAAATAATCAATACGTATGATTACTTTACCAATCAGTTAGATTGTGCTGAAAAATAATAGTATTTCTACGTACCCATCGTCATATGGAGTTCCACTACCTGCGGTCTATTCTGTTGAGCTGTCTAAATGACAGACCAGATGTTCGTATTAATAAGGTTATCTGAGTGAAAAATCCCAGCTGGCTATCGCCCAGGTGGCTTAACAGGTAAAAAATTGGCCTTGTAAGCCAAGTATCTGGGTTCGATTCCCAGCCTGGTCAATTTTTCGCTCAGTTGGAAATAAGCAATTCGTATGATTACTTTATCAATCAGTTATATTGTGTTGAAAAATAATAGAATCCCATTATGTTTTCTTTTACAATGCTTCAAAAACATTCCCAAGTGGAAATTTTGTCATGGTCCTTTCCATATTGGAACAAATAGTTGTGACCACATTTTCTCCCCTAATAAGGCAGCAAACGATCTTGCAAAATATCCTTATACAATGGATCATTTATCTTGCCGAGGATTTCAAATAACAGACCGACATTTTTTAAAGAAAATTCTTCCTATAGCATATCAGGTCCTCTGCCATGCTTCATTGCATGAATAACACATGTCGAATCATATGTTTTGTTGTTAGGTCATCGCACATATTGTCTGCTATCACTAACAATAATTTTGAACTTCCATTCATGGGAAACTAGTATTTTCTTCCAGATTTTGTGTTCCTTGGAAAAAGCCAGTCGAGTAGGTTGATTTAAAAAAAAAACTTTTGAAATGTATTTTACCACCGACTCATCCATGACACGGTAGACCGACTTATTTCAGCAATATTTTCATTCCGTAAATTGCAGGATACTGCAACATAATTTTTATGCGGGTCATCACTTGCTTGTCTCTTGCTAAATCTGTCCACAAGAATAGTCATTTTACAGTGTCTCCTGGACCTAAAAAAATCCTGAATGCCATGGACATCTTTATATATTTTAAAAATATCGTTCAGAGTCAATTTTCTGATTGATAACGTTGCCACAGTCTAACGAGAATATTTGACTTTTGACGAGAAACAAGACCCTCATTTACGAACAATGATTGTTGAACTTTTCATTTTTGAATTTTAACTACGCAATTCACGACTATTCATTCACAAACACGGCCAAAAATCACTTTACCGATAGAAAAAACTAAGGAATTACGAATGGCCAGGAACTTTTGACGACGTGACTTTCGAATTTTTCCCCTTTTCATCATGCGTCTTCAGTATCCAGTCAAAATAACCTCGTGGTCCGACATAATTCACATATTCCCAACTTTTGAAGCAATTGTGATTCCTCGCTAAAACCTTCTGGTAAACAAATCAAAGAAACTAACTGTCCGGAACATTTTGCCCGCCACATGATAATGAGTTGCCATTAAGGCACCTTATACCGGAAATGGATGATTGCAAGCACTGTTAAAACTAATGGTGACACATTGCACCTTTTAGGGGTGAAAGGCTTGTCTCACTGGTGACACCCCTAGAGGAGCTAAAATGGCACCCTTAACTAGGGTGAAAGGATGGCACCCCTAATCCAGGGTGTTTCAGGGGTGAAAGGACGACACCTCAGGGAAGAATAATGGCACCCCTTATCCACAGTGTTCAATAGGGTGACAAGATGGCACCACAGGGGAGAATAATGGCACCCCTTATCCAGGGTGCCCCAGGAGGTGAAAGGATGGCATCTCAGGGGAGAGTAATGGCACCCCTTAACCAGGGTGTCCCAGGGGGTGAAAAGATGGCGCCTCAGGGGGAGAGTAATGGCACCCTTTATCCAGGGTGCCCCAGGGGGTGAAAAGATGACATCTGAGGGGAGAGTAATGGCACCCCTCATCCAGGGTACCTTAAGGGGTGAAAGAATGGCATCTCAGGAGAGAATAATGATACCACTTATCCAGGGTGCCCCAGAGGGTGAACGGATGACACACATAATCCAGTGTGCCCTGTGGCAACCTACAAGAAATAGCACTCACAATCTATGGCTCACAGTTGCAACCCCCCTCCCCTCATCCCGCTTGACAAGAAATTGTATTGGTTTGAATCATGAAATACAAAGTGTTTATCCATTTTTAAATTGATTTCTGCAGAGAAAATTATCATGATCATTCAATATTTTGAGTCTTTTTTTTCAGATTGATGGAATATTATATTTTTAAACTCATTATCAGGTGTCCAAAGAAAAATTGCAGCATATTTTTGTAACTCAGAGAGGGATAATATGAACTACAAAAATAATCATAGAAAGGCAGAGAATTCAAATTGTACTTTCATTTACATGAAGGGTTTTTAAAAAAAATTCAAAATTTAAACTTTTATACAGTTTTTGCATTTCAAAATCACCAATCATAAGTCATCACTATTGCATTGTTAGTCATACCCAAAAGTTTTGTTAGATTAAATCGCAAAATTTACACAACCTCTACACCTATTTTCTGCCTCTAAAAATTACTGAGTTAGAGTGAAACATTGTGACTTTGTCATGCAATTTGAAGCCTGATTTTCAATTTTATGTTTTGAATTTCTTGTAAAATGAAATAAATCATGATTTTTGACTGTCTCTAACTCAGATGTTTGGATCAAACTTTTTGGGTATGTTTAAGGAAGGGCCAGTAACTATTTTTGTGATTGGGCATTTTTAGATGCAGGAACATTATAAAAATTTTATATTTTTTGACTCCAAAATAAGAGAAAGTAGAAATTGAATTATCTATCTTCATATGAATATTTTTATAATTTTCTTATAGTTTCAGAAGTAATCCGTAACAATCTTTTTTGACACATAGTATATTGCTTGACATGTATTTTCATCATTTTATATACAGGGCAACTGAAAAGTATGGGGACACAGAAAAATGCTATATCCTGTAAAATATATGCCATATTTTAATAAAAAAAAAGAAATAACTATATTTTAACAAATTTACTGGCTTGATATTTATTTTTTACACAAGTTTGAAAATGAAAGATCACAGAATTGACAGTCCGCTGCAGATAATTCTGATTTAAATCATTCTATGCCTTGATAATTTCGCATCACATACAATGCAAACTGGGGATTTCCTATTTCTAACTTTTCTACAGAAGTCAAGTAAGTTAAGATCTGATTGTTCGAAGGCAATACACCTGTTATTAAATATCCACGCAGATGGGTGTTGAAGGTCAATGTTGTTTTTGCTCCATGTGAAGGCCCCAATACTGCTGGAAGTTCCATTAAAATTATTTTGCTTCCATGAGGCCAACACTTCGTTGAACATATTAGTTGCTGATCATTTTGACGGTTGTGAACTTTTCGGAGGATTAAGATTTTCATATAATAGAAGAAATGCTACAAAATTTTAAAATAAGCATTTCTCAGAATTTAGTTGTGAAATATAAATGTCAAACAACGCACCAATATTTTTTTCAGCTACCCTGCTGTATCTAATTTAAAAAAAAATGTAAAACACAAATTAGAAAAGAATATGTAATAAATGCTGTGTAACTTTTAAATTAGTAAGACTACTTCATATTCTTTAAAATTCTTCCAGAAAGTTAGCCATCAAGCTATGAAATGAATTATAGAAAATAAGTTCATTTTATAGTTGTTGTAAAATCACAGATGAAATTGAGTAAAAAAAAAAATCATTTTTACAATATATGTAGTACTTACCTTTATAGTGAACTTATGCAAATCCATATTTTATAGCATATATCCACACAGGATTATAAATTAAGAACTATATGTAAGGTGTCAAAATAATGCCTACAATTTTTTTTTCGATGTGCCAAATGTATTTCATATTTTCTTATTTCTTTTCACAAACATGTTAATAGTAATAATATTGCATTGCATATTTAATTTTAATGTATTGAAGGGAAGTGGGGAGGAAATTTTATATATCAAACACTTTTCTTACTAAACAAAATAAAAACTGACTTTCCATAAGTATGAAACCTGATTAAACTACAATATTTGGATTCTGGAAAAACTTATTCTCTTTATAAAGCTAATATGCATACAAAACAGATAATCAAGCAAATATGTCCACAGAAAAAAAATATGAGCTTTAGATATAACTAGGGATAAGCTAATTTTAAAAAAATCTGAGACTAACAATACATCAGAAAATAAAAAGTTAGCAAATAAATGAATCTTTGGTTGCCAATATGGTGTGGCATTTAAAACATTTCCAAATCACACATATTTTTTTTTGTTTGTTTGAGGAAGGGAGTACAAAAATTTTAAAACAATTTTAATACAGTTTCTTATTTTAGGAACATATAAGGATGCAGAAATATCTCATAATAAAAAAAATCTTGTTTATAGGGGTGTAATATCCAAGGACCAGTTTTATCAGTCATTGGTTAAACTGAAGTTAACTTAGAGGTTAGTGACAGGTTGAAAATTCTTAAGACAAGTGCTGATGCCATGGCGCAGAGGGAGGGGGGGATGTATGCTAAAATACAAATGAAAGCATTTGGTAAACAAAAATTAAAGTTAAAGAAAGCTAGCTATCAAGATTTGACGACTAGGAATAATTTTTCTATAATTTAGTTTCATTTGACGACTAACGACTGCTGATTTCTAGTCCTGTATCCACATCAAAACACTTTCTGACAAATTATTTTTGTGTTTTGATTTACTGCATCTGAAATTTTAATCCAAAGAGTAATTATAATGAAAGGAATAAAACACTGAATTAAACAACAACCTTTTAGTTCAAATAATCTTTTTATTGTAAACACCAAGAATGTATTAATAAATTATTTAAACAAAGACATGACACTATCTGGAATTAATGCCACTGAGAAAGTTTTGAAGACATAAGTATCTAATAAAAATGATAAAAATTTAAATTGGCTTTTGCTATAGTTAACGTTAAACAACCAAAATAATGCATACCACAAAGTAACTAAGCTTATAAAATTATCAGTTTTTGTAATTAACTGTTTATGTAAAATTAATTTATAGCATGAGTAATTTAACAATTTGCTTGAGTTGCGGAGCACAATAACAGGTTGAAACACAGAAATTTCTGCATCTTCTTCATGATAAAGAGTCGGAAAATTTTCTTGTATCAAGCATGGTAATGTAAGCACTGTAAATGTAAGTTCACTATCTGAAATAATAATAATAACACATTACGGAAAACACACAACAAGACAGTCCAATTAAAATGTATCATCAAAGTACAGCAAAAATGGTAGATGAACAAAAAAAGAAAGAATATAATTTAAATAAAATTTAAATTATAGCTCACAAGGTTATCAAAGCCTGACAGCTAATGTGCCCGCAGGTTCTGTATGTAACGTGATAACTCTTTATATAAATATCAGATTTGCTTCAAATTTTATATGTAGGTTCATTCTGATAAGGTTTTTCACTGATTAACATTGGAGGTTCATTGGTTAAATATGAAGGGGGGAGAAGAGAGTGCTACCCCCCTTAATTTATATAAATATGAAGAGATCATGCAGAATCATCAAATTTTCTTCAAATATTGTTAATAGGTTCTTTCTCATAAGGCACTTTCCTGATTAGTTTTAGGGGCTCATTGGTTAAGTATTAAGAGGGGTGGTAGTTAATCCACTGTCCAATAACTTACAGTTGATTTCTTTTATTTTTAGAAGGACATTATTATTTGAAATAAAAGTATAATATACAGTTATATGTACAGCCTGCGAGCTCAATGCCATCAGTTTAACTGGGCACTTTCCTCTTTATTGCCTATTTTCGGACAGCACGAGAAAATTACATGATTAACTCATACTTGTCATTCAGATATTCTTTTCCTGTGTTATCATTAAGAGTTACAAACTATTTACATTATTAACCATATTTACAAAACATATTTTGCAACAAAGTGTCTATTCCAGATTAGCAACGAATTTCCCTAACATGTCCAGGTATTCCATACCAGTAATAATAATTTTAAAAAATGAGGAATTTTATTCAAATTTATTAGTACGCCCCTATTATGTATCCTATATTGACACTAATCAATGAATATATGGATACAACCCCTCGTATTTTTCTTTCATTTAGGGAATAACGAATTTTCAACGTATTCTATTGATGATTATTTTCAAACTTTTCAAGATGTGATTTTGCGACTTTCACAAAAGTTGCTCTATACATTTGGCTAACATCATATGCAAATGAAATTTTGATATCTTTGACGCGTGCGCAGTGGAAGATTATTTAGTAAACCTATTCAATATTCGAACAATTTTTATTATTTTTTTATTCTGATTACAGGCTATTATGTGCAATGTTGTTTGTCAAATTTTCTGAAAAGAATGTTACTTTATATTAGGAACTCTTCAAATTATAAGCAAAAATCTTGGGTAAATTTGAGACTGTTTTTTGGATACGTAGAAAACCTTAATTTTTCTACGAGGATACATGCTATCGACATAAAAATGAACACAGTTTATTACAATAAGCCACTTAATCATAATCTACAGTTTGAGCGATTTTTCTACTTTTGTTTTGACAGGGTTATCCAAAAGATATCCAAAAGGTATTCATTCTTTTTTAATTTGTTGAAAGTCCCCTATTGGTGTTTCGGAATAAAACCTTCAGGGAAATATATGATTTGTACTACACTACCTGGCCATTGATTATCGTCCACTTGCGATTTTAGACATTTTGTTAAATATCTAGAAAAATACATGAGGAATTATCCTGAAATTCTCAGTGTATAAATATAATAGTACAGGTCATATATTTCCGTGAAGATTTTTTCCAGAAACCTTATAGGAGACCGTCAACAAATTAAAAAAAAATGAATATCTTTTGGATAACCCTGTAAAAACTAATGCAGCAGAAGCGCTCAAACTGTAGATTGTGATTAAGTGCCTTATTGTTATAAACTGTGTTCATTTTTATGTCGATAGCATGTATACTCGTAGAGAAATTAAGGTTTTTATAAAAATAGTACCAATTTTTTTCAAGATTTTTGCTTATAATTTCTTATAAAGTTCTTATAAAGTTCTTAATATAAAATAATAATATTTTCTGAAAATCTGACAAACAACATTGCACATAATACCCTGTAATCAGAATTAAAAAATAATAAACATTGTATGAAAAATGAGTAGGTTTACTAAATAACTTTTCACTGCGAATGCGTCAACGATATCAAAATTTCATTTGCATATTATGTTAGCTAAATGTATAGAGCAACTTTTGTGAGAGTCGCAAAATCATAGCTTGAAAATTCTAAAAATAATCGTCAATATAATAAGTTGAAAATCCGTTGTTCCCAAAATAAAGCAAAAAAAAAAAAAAAAAAAAAAAAAAAAAATGAGGGATTTTATCCAAATGTAGTAGTGAGTTCCGTATTGTGTATTCTATATTGACACTAATCTATGAATATATGGATACAACCCCGCTTGTTTTTGCTTCATTTTGGAAATAACGGATTTTTAAGTGATTCTATTGACGATTATTTTCAGAATTTTCAAGCTTTGATTTTGCAACTTTCACAAAAGTTGCTCTATAAATTTAGCTAGCATAATATGCAAATGAAATTTTAATATCGTTGACGCATGCGCAGTGAAAAATTATTTAGTAAACCTACTCATTTTTCATACAATTTTTATTATATTTTAATTCTGATTACAGGGTATTATGTGCAATGTTGTTTGTCACATTTTCAGAAAATATTATTATTTTATATCAAGAACTTTTATATTATGAAGCGAATTATAAGCAAAAATCTTGGAAAATTTTGGGAGTATTTTTATAAAACCTTAATTTCTCTATGAGTATACATGCTATCGACATAAAAATGAACGCAGTTTATAACAATAAGCCACTTAATCACAATCTACAGTTTGAGCGCTTTTGATGCATTAGTTTTGACAGGGTTATCTAAAAGATATTCATACTTTTTTTAATATGTTGGCGGTCCCCTATAAAGTTTCTGAAAAAAATCTTCACGGAAATATATGACCTGTACTATATTGTTTATACACTGAGAGTTTCAGGATAATTCCTCATGTATTTTTCTAGATATTTTGCAAAATGTCTAAAATAGCAGGTGGACGGTCATCTCTGGCCATATAGTGTATATCAGGAGCTTTACGGAACTGGATTATTCTTTATTTCCCCTTTTGATATATGGGGGAAAGTCGGATGGAATGGGACAGTAGGTTTTTCTCTTTGTGCATTATTCTAAACATTTCATCGATCGCACACAAGATGAAGCAATGGTAATCCATTCTTCAGTTTACAAAAAATATTGATATGCATAGACTTGCAAATGTATGAAAGAAAAAATTATTTCAAAAATCCAATTTAAATTTGATTTATTTGCTTTCAATATATTAATCACTTGTTTATGCATAAATGTAATAGTTTCCCTATTTATGGAACATTATATTGTATATTATCCATAATTTAAACTAAGCCTAAAACAGCATTTTTGTTTGAACAAGAAGTTTAACACAAACAAGGAAGTGGTGAGGAATGGGACGCGCCCAGTTCCTTTTTTTTATTATTAATAATGCAAATTGCTAACATGCAAATATTTTTAGAGGATAATATATTAATTATAACATTGATAATATACGCATTCATACTTTAAATTGTAAATAAATTGATGATTATTTAAAGCGCAACGCTAGGCACAGAAAAAGACACGGATGATAATGCAAAGTCTATGGGGGCGTTCTTTTCAAATATTTCGCCCAAATTGTAATATTTTTACGTGATTGTTTTGCACAAGATTGCTGAGGGCGATCCGCAACCGGCGTAGTTTTTACTTTTCCAGTTTTTGTTTCAGATGTTTTTTAATTACTTTAACTTACGAAATCGGTTTAAACCGGTTCTGAAATTGAAACTATCGTTATACAAAAAATATAAAAGCAAAATCGATAAAATAAAAACTAGGCCGGTTATGGATCATCCTCAGCTGTGTTGTTCAAAAAAATCATGTAAAAATATTAAAATTTTGAGTTAGTTATTTGAAAAGAACGTTCCTATGGACTTTTACATTACCATCCGGGCCTCTTTCTGTGCCTAGTGTGGGGCCTTAATGACACCAATGACAGAGAATCCTGAATTTTCATTCCAGTCATGAAGATACTGGAATTTTATATTGTAGCATATACATTATCAACTTACAACCTTTGTTTGATTGTTTATCTTACCGACACTATAGGTTATTTTGTGCCTTATAGCTTTTTTTTATTATTGCTGTCCCATAACTCTTAATGAGGAGGCATCAGACACATTTTGAAACTTCCGTTCTCTTTAAAATAAAATAGTATTTGCACGTTATGTTTCTGTATTGTTCAGGGGGATTAAAAAGTGTTTTACTTTGCATGCTATAAATTGAAATTTTTCTTTTTGTATATATGTAAAAAAATATTATTACTTTTGTAAAAAAAGTCCCACACCACCCTACTCTCCCCTATATAGATATTATATATTAATACACCAATTACATGAAAATAGAATATTTATCAATAGTATTACGATACAGTTTAAGGGCTAACAGTTTATTGTATATCCTTATCTTTTTACCACCTTCTCCCCAGGTTTTTATCGGTAAAAAGCCAACCCTGTTTATTGGTCTTGTTTCAGAACGGGTGGAATTAAAGATTGTTAAAAATTATGTCATTAGAAAAATGTTTAAGACTTATAAATGACAGTGCAAAAATCGCGTTTAAAACACGAGATCTTCATCACCTGCAGAAAAATTTCACATTTGTGTAAAATTACGATATAAGATTTTATTCATTGTTATATTTTTTGAACACACACTATTTCTGTAAACTATTCTGAAAGTTCAGTGGACTAAATACAGATTGTTTTCCTTTTATAATTTGAATGTTCATGACTACAAATTTGTCATATCGGATGATGTTGATCATTGAGAAAGGGGGATGGGACTGATTACGGTCTAATCAAGCTTAAATTACTATTATTGAAAAAAAAATATTTTATTTTATTTTAAAATTAAATTCTGCTACTAAATAAGGTTTAATGCGAAAGAATACTTTCGAAAAAAATGGGTGCAAATCTACATAGCCGATAAAGATCATAAGGTTTATTCAATTCAATACCATAACATTTTCTCACCTTTTTGAAAGAAAATGAAACCAAAAGTATGAAAATATGAAGAATTGGGAGTAAGAAAACATAATGGTAAACCCAAGATATCGCTAAATTCGGGTTTTTAGGCATTTCCCACCAAGGTATGACTTGGCTGACTAATAACGTTTTAATATGCAAATCGAAGTTTTATCCGTGATTTTTATCCTTAAATGAGACTAAATGATTGTCCGTGCTACCGCCTCCCGATCTAATCTTATTATGAAGATTATTTTGGAAATAATGGTGGTTAATAAGGAAAATATTAATAATGAAAACCCTGTAAATAAGTTTTTATTACTTTAAGATTTGCAAGCATTCAATTGTCTTAAATGAAAAAGTTACCCCCCCCCCTCTCAAACAAAGACAAATCAGGTATACTGAAACAATATTAGAGAAGGTGCGCGAGGCTGCAATATGGTGTGAATTAGCCTTTACAGGAGGGGTTCGGATAGCATCTATCCGACAATATATGCAAAGCCGGCCAGATGCTGTCCGAGATCCCGTGTAAAGGTTAAAATTAAAACTTCGCGAATAAAATTAATTGCTTTTAAATGTACATAGACGCAAAAACATATTTTAACCTTAATTGCTCTGACAAAAATCGTTACATAACTACTGTGAGCTGTCTGTCAGACCATTTAATCTGAAGATGAATAAAATGTTACATTAATTCTCAGAATGCTATTTATGTATTAAACTTTATGTACAAGAATATTATAAATCAATTTCAGCTATTCAAAAGTATTTAGAGGTAGTAATAATACTCCAAACTAAAAAAATTGACCACTATCTATAGTTAAACTAAAAATTACAAGTTAAACTGTAAAACTTGAAAAACTCACGGTGTCTGAGACCACTAACAGCAGTTAAGGGTTAAATCTAAACAGTTGAGTTTAAACACAAGGTAAAATGGTCATAGAATATTCCGATTGCAACAAGACTCGTCTATAATAACTGATTTGTAATGAAAAAATATGTAAATGTTTTACAATCTTTCATTTCGCTCTTTCTAATTGTGCGCCCTTAGGATTCCCGTGCCTAGAGCAGTTTGCTCCAATTGCTCTTCGATAGCTAAGGCCTCGATAAATCATTTAAAAATATTGATATGTAAACAAGAATTTGTAAAATAACTGCCTCATAGGTTTAACATTAGCAAACGGGTATTTTAGTGAGAGTGTAGCTTGTAGCTTCACATAATAACTTACCAATCAATCATACTAACAAAAAAAACTAATTTACTGTTTTTTATGACAGTACATATAGGGATGTACGATAAATTAACGTAACAATAAAATAAAATACAATAAAGTTAAATCTTACCTTTAATCAGACTTTGCCCGGTTCACTGGTTGCGCAAATTGGATCGTTAAGTCCTCATTGTTGCTTCATTGTAGCTCTGTGGTTAGTCCTCAATTAATATCGCCAATTTACGCACTGCCATGTTTTGATTTGCTCACACCCGTAAACTTTACTTGCCGACACCGAAAGCAGGAAGACACACGTCATAGCGCATGCGCAAGTTGCCAGTCACCCGATGAGTGGTACATTGCTACCAATACGAAGTGCATGGCACCTTATTTAGCTCCCATCATCCAGTAATAGATCTGTCGTCACCCAAACCACATATTCAAGCTCCTATGACACCCTAGGGTTCCAAATGGCACCGCCTTTTCACCCCCGGGTCCCAAATGACACCGGTTTGTCACCTTTATTTTTAACAGTGAGGACGTATTTATATTCTGGATCTGTAGGATTTCTTCTAAAAGATTTTGAAGAAATCCAGCAGTCAAATTTGATCAAATTCACTGTACTTTTCAGCCTATGGATCTGAAAGATATCCAAATGGTAATAACGATCAATAATATTTGTATCACATCAATCTTGCAATAAAAGGTATTTGCCCTTCCAACGTGACCTACGACAACCCAGGAAAATTGAGTCATACAAGGTGGGTGGTCACTGCAAATCGTTTTCAATAGTTATACATTAGCACCCCGAGACTGCTACGAAACCTTATAATACTCTTGAACTATATTATGCTGGAGTATTCTGCAATGCAGTTTGAGATAAAATTGAAATCGAATTGTTAGTATGATGCCGAAAATTTCTGGAAAATGATTTCCCTTGTAAGCAACTTCTAGATAAAGTTAACAAATTATTTACAAAGTAATCTCAAAAGGTGCGTACTTTTTCACCTTGAACACCTGTTAGTAGCGGTGCTGCATGATTCTAGAAAACATATCCGGGAATCAGCAATAGGCCTATTCTCAGTGCCCGAGATAAGAAGACGAACAATGTAAAAAAAATTCGGTAAAGTTACTAAACTTTTTCTAGGAAATCGGGTTTCCTATAATTTTTTATGTAATGGTAACAGCAAAAATTCGTTTAACCGAATCGCTTACATGAATTTATGCTGTCCTTCTTTTGGGTACTGTTTAGTTCATATTCATATGACAGTACGATAAGGTAGAGTTTTGAGAGACATTTAGAAAATATTGTATTTTATTATTATTATTATTATTATTATTATTATTATTATTATTATTATTATTATTATTATTATTATTATTATTATTATTATTATTATTATTATTATTATAATATTTTTAAACATAAATGAAGTCATAATAAGTAAAGAATTTATGTAAATATGTGAGTTTCAAAATTCGCCTAATCCAGTAATTCAAATTATGAGAAATCCTAAGAAAGCTACTAATTACTTCTTTGTTTTTCGTTGCAAACTAAAATTATACACTTCTAAAAATATATCATAAAACTATTTCTTTTTTTGCCGATTACAGTATTTTTTTTAAAACAAATTCACTAATAGAAAATATCGTTAGAGAAAACTTGATTTGTATCCATTTTGGATAGAAAAAATTTTAATAATTACGAGGTTACATATATTACCATTACTACATGTAGATAGTGACAAAAGTAAAGTAAGTCAGTATTTAAAGAAAATTAGTAGTCAGTGTAAAAACATGAGCTACTAAAAGTACGCCAGCTTCAAATGGACTAATGTGGCCTTATATTATATGAGGAGGAAAAAGAAAAATTCCAGAGAATATTTATTTTACATCATTTCAATTTTATACAGCTAAGTGCAAATGTCCATGTGTACGTATAGGTAAGGGAAATTTACTAAATACAAATAACTTATTATAATAATAGTATGAACGTATATAATAGTTATAAAAACGCAAAAAATATGTATGATTTTTTTTTAAAAAAAGATAAAGCTATCGTGATTAAAAAAAGTCATGAATATTTCTTAATAGGTTTGGGTTTTGGGGATTTTTTTATGGGCTGTGCGATGTAAAAAAAAAATAGAAAACTTATAAATAGCGATATGTTTAATATAATTTTAATGCATAACTTTATTATATAGAGTATACTGTGACAAAAAATAATAATCATCACAATACAAAAAAGTAATTTAGTAAATTGAATACAGAAATAATCTCATCAAAGTTGTATAAGAGCTTATATCTTACACAAGCTCAATGATTTAAGCGAAAGTTATAGAACTTTATCATAATAAATCATAAAGAAAATTGGAGAGGAGAGATTTTAACCTTTTTGATGTATCTTAAATTGCTTTTATATATGAAACAAAGATCAAAGTGCTGCTGTATGCTATACCTTCCAGTGAAAATCTTATTTAAATATGATTATTCTAACGTGTTCCTTTACAAAACTAATTAAAGTTATTCACGATTAACTGTTTTGATTACATATACATGTATTACATGTTAAAAGTTGTTTTCAAATTTTAAATGACTTAATAAGTGATGTTTGAATGTTTGAGTGTTGTAAAATGAAAGTGGAAATTTATTTAGTCTATGCTCAATTTAAATACTGCTTTAAAACTTTCGCAAATAAAACGTTTCAAATGTTTTAAAATTAGACATTCGCATCGCAATATAGTAAAATGCATTTGAAAAGCACTCCATTAGCATTAATTGCTTTTGTTTTGACATATATAGTAAGTAACTGTTCATATAACTTCACTTTTTATTGTAAGCATAACGGGTGTTATATTTTTAGGCCCTTTTGGGCTATGCATATATATCTCTATCAACATTTTTTGCAATTTATGACCCGTACATCCCTCACGATGTCAAACGATATCATTCCTGGAAGTATCCCCTCATCAGCCTAATGATATCTTAATAAATGTTTAAAAAATCCTTTTCTTTTTATATTTTTTAAAATATTTTTTTAATACCTTTGCAACGATATACATTTATATATGATCGCATGTAATATAGATTTAAATGAATAGATGTGAAAAGAGTATTGCTATTTTAGAGAAAATAACTTTATAATAAATAATACTTTAAGAAAATATTTACTAACTTAAAATATAAAGTTTAGTTACGAATGCATTCTACAATTATATTGTATTTTTGTACTTACCCGCTTGACAGGGAGGGGGTAAGCAGAACTTCTTATCAACAAAACAGATGAGCAAAACTCTATCGATTTCTTTTATTAGTAAACATAACAAGTATCACTTCAAAACTGGTTTCTCTTATAATGCATTATAGCCACGTGTCGGAAAAGATTAGAAATACCGAATATTGGGATAATCTCTATTTTGTAATGAAATGATTTTATAACTACTTAATGGTTTTAATAATATTTTTGTATAAAGATAGAAAACCAACGGTTGTAAATGCACAAAAAACACTTTTTGTGCATTTATAATCGTTGATTTTCTATCTTTAAACAATTTTGAACAAAGCCTTTATTTGCTATTTTAATATTTTTGTATTTTCATAAAAATTTATAAAAGGTTGAGAAAAAAGTTCATAAACTATTTTGATGTTTGAAAAAAAAAGAGTATGCAAAAAATAAAAATTTTGGTTGTATCAAAAATTATATTGATATCAAAAGACAAACATCACCTCCCGCTAGAGTTATCTTGCGATATAAAGTGCCAAACCTGCTCTCTTTTCTAAAATGATAACATTATACATGTACAAATCCTTTATAAAACTTTTAAAGGCGCTTTTATACAGAGATTTTTTAAGGATTTATTTAGTTAGTAGATGAATAAATTCATCATGTGTCGTGATATTTTGCGGACATTCCATATTTGAAGTGGAGTTACAATTTAAATTAAATGAAGCGGTCCGCATAAAAAGTAATTTTTCTAACTTTCACTTGAAAAATAAAATTAGATCATGCTTGGGTAGACTAGTTTTCATTTCATTAAATATGATAAATATGAAAAACAAAAGTGCATAGTTAAGTTATGAACTAGTATCCACGTCAACCAATGACAGCTGTAATTCCACTTCTTCAGAAAATTCTATCAGTTATTTATTCATTTCTGTTTGAAATCATAACATCAGGTATTCTTCTGCTTTTGTAGTAGTATTTAGAAAGAATTTGTTTCATCTAATGTCATAATTAATTATAATACAGAGTTTGTGACTTCTGCTGTTTTCAGTTTTTAAACATTGAATTTTCGCATAAGAAGTGACTATATTATAGTACAGAAATTTTAAAATTTAACTCAATAATGGCATTTTCAGTTATATTACATTTTAAAAATATTTTCTTGTTGTAATTACATAAATCAGTATAGGAATAATTTATAAAACGATTTTTCAATTATAACAATAATTGATTTGCCAATTAAAAAATCTTGTTATAATTTATTCTGATATAATCATGTTGTTATAATTGATTTACGGATTGAAAAATCTTGTTATAAATTATTCAAATATAATTACGTTGTTATAATTGATTTACCGATTGAAAAATCGTATTATAAATTATTCTAATATAATTTCGCATGCAGCGTTTTCTGCAGTTTCTATATATTGACCTTCGATTTATTCTGTTGAGCTGATCTATAATATCTGATGAGCTGATGTATAGACCAGATTATGTGATCGTAGAGGTTACTTGCGTGACATAGTCCTCTAGTGTTCGTGTCCGGGATGTCTCAGTTGGAAGAGCATTGGCGGCTTAAGCCAATACATCCCTGGTTCGAATCTTGGCCCGGACTTTTTTCCTCCACTTAAAAAATTTACATCCGTTATAGAATTAAACCCGTAATTAAATATGAAGAATCCAGAAGCCAAGGAGTATAGGTATCAAAATTGTAAAAATTGATCTAAGTGCTCAGACAATCTGAAAATATGCTTTTTTTTTCTTCTTAAAATAACGAAATATGAGGGATTTTCTAATTATGTGCTGTTTTCTAGCGACCAACCCCTTTTGCCGAATGATGATTAACATAGATTAATTATAAATTTAAAAAGAATTGTATTATACTTTTTTTTTACTGTTACTCAAATTAAAGTTCAAAGATCACAGTGAAATAAGTGGCTGTTTCCTATTTCAATTCAACCAAATATGTTATTGATGTTCAAATTTAACATTAATTATCCTTAAACTCAATTTACTCCAAATCACATTTTTGTCAGTCGTACCCCTTGGTTTCTGAGGTCCACATATGAATAATTTTTATTACTGCCAGTGCGTCTTCATTTATTATGTTGGAACTATTGCAAAATGCTGAGTAGTTATTTTTTTATTCCAAAATTAAAGAAACATAGATTAAAAAACAAACATCTTGTAATATTTACAAAAATAAACTATTGAAGTGATTTTACATGATTAGTATAGTGTTTTAACTTTGGGTTTTTGATGATATTGTGTACATGATGAGTACAGTGTTTAAAAACTTTTGAAACTTAAAACACAATCTCAATGTTGGAATTTTTTTTCAAGTTTTTAATAGAAGCGACAGGTGACAGTTTCTATCACACGTTTGTTTTGCGGTGTAGTGGTCCTTGCAGTTTAACATGATTTAGAATTCTCCCTTTATTTTCTTTAGTTCTGTTATTGGCTTGTAAAGAGGAATTTCTTAATTCATTTTCTCTTCGAAAAAAAGTTCTTCTGAGGTACAGAATTGACGAAAAAAGCGTGCAATTCTTGAACAATTTAATGTTTTGACTTTTTTAGGACAAAATGTTCCTATAAATCGGAAAATCTTACAATTGCCAACTTCAGGACAAACTATATATTTACCCTCCCCAAACTAAAATGCTACGCGAATTTACCACTTGTGTAGCCAAAACGAAAAATCGATTCAAAAAGACCAAAAATAATTTCAGCCTAATCTGATAATATTTTTTGTAGCGTGACGTACTGTTAATACCAAAAATAATAACTGCAGATATAAAAAATAATAATTGCTATTGAATATATCTTTGATCCATGTGTCTCAAACTTCTCATTTTTCAATGAGTGTAAAGATTATTTTTGTTGGCCCTGTACAGTTATGGTGAATTTGTGATTTTGACTATGGCCAAATAAAATTTGGAGTATTCTTTAGTTGAAAGTGTACTTTTAAAACCACATCACTGACGAAAGGACACAAAAAATGTAAAAAGTAATAACAATTATGGAATTCACATATGAAACAATTTTTATACTCGGGCGATTCAATTTTAGTGCTGCAGTAGCTGCATATAAAAAACCGTGAAATTTTGTACCCATTATTGGATTTCCAAACTAAGCCAAAGCAAAAGTAATATGAATGAGAAACATACCAAAGATGATTTTGATTCTTAACTTTCTGATTCCAGCTAAACGAACGAAATATTTCACACTTAACGCTTACATAAATAACTATATTTATTAACTTATAAATTGCTAAAAGATAAACTATGCATTAAAATTAACAAAAAAAAATCTTTTATTTTCATGGAATATTATATTTAGAATAGTTGTATTAATTTGAGTATACAATAATATGTACTACTTTGTTATCCCGTCGATCACTTTCGCCAAATTGTACAAATCACCAAACTCATAGCCAAATCATACATATTGGCATAATTTCCATTTTAAATAACGAAAAAACAAATAATTAGTAGAATGTTAATAAAAATACAAATAAAAAGTGTAAAGAAAAATCACTTAATGGTGTTTTAAACATGTGTATCATATTTAATGTCATTGAATGTGACACGATCATCCATTATTGGCATTTAATCTTATAGTTTGTCGATGGTTTTTTGGTCGACGGAATAACTAAGTAGCACTTAATAGTATTACTAAATCAAGAGTAGCAAGTGGAAAAGCTGTTCCAAATGGGACATGGAATGACCCATTATTAGGTTTTTAAATCTTCATATTTTAAAATCTAGACCATAGTAAGCTGCACGTTTTTAATAATAAATAAATGATAAATGTATCGACATTTTAAATCCTACACCTAACAATCTGTTCGTTTCAGGACCATTTTGTTTTTAATTGAATTACATTTTAGTTTACCATTTAGTCTGAACAGAATCCTTTTCTTTACATGAATTAGTGGGTCGGGGTAATCCCTACACCCAGAAAAAAGTTTTGTTGAATCATCAAAAACTTGTTTGGTCCAACACATATTTTCGTTTGAATATGGGTCAGTTGAAATTTTCTTTGAATAATATATATATATATATTTGATATATTTTTTTCAATTTTGCGCCCACAATTTTCATCCGAAATGCATAATAATGTAATAATAGCGTCATTAATCCGTTTCCATTTGAAAAGTATTTATTGTCTAAAAATTATATTAATCCTCTATAGCTTATTTAAGTCAATTAAACAAAATACACTGTAAAAAAAAATCTGTAGTACTACTAGAAAATCTCTAGGCAACTGGGATTCCATAAACTTTTCTAGTAACCGATACAGCTTTTTCTCAAGTAACACTACTGCATTAAATTTAGTAAACAGCACAAATACTTTCTTAGTGAGCGTACTAAGAAATCATTAGTAGACATTACAGGTGCTTTTTTAGTTGGAATACTAAGAAATGATTAGGAGTATTACAGATACTTCTCTTGTATCTTCACTAAAAAATTCTTAGTAGCCGTTACAAGTCCTTTTTAAGTATGTTTACCAATAAATGGCTAGTAGTTTTACAAATACTTCTCTTGTATCTTTACTAAGAAATTCTTAGTAGTCATTACAGGTATTTATTTAGTATATGGTTAGTAATATTACTAACCATTTCTTAGTGAAGGTACAAGAGAAGTATCTGTAATACTATTAATGATTTCTTAGTATGTTCTCTAAGGAAATCTGTGTGCTGTTTACTAAGTTTAATGCAGTAGTGTTACTTAAGAAGAAACTGTATAGGTTACTAGAAAAGTTTATGGAATCCCAGTTGCCTAGAAATTTCCTAGTAGTACTACAGATGTTTATTAAGAAATGGTTACTACTATTATAGATACTTCTTTTGTATCTTAACTAAGAAATTGTTAGCAGCAGTTACAGGTCTTTTTTAGCATGTATATTATGAAACCTTTAATAGAATTACAAAAACTTTTGTACATTCATTTTCATATTACAGCATTTATAAGAAATCATATGTATTGCTTCTAAGAAACTGTAGTAATGTTACAGCTACTTTTCTCATAATTTACACTAGAATTTTAAAGAGGTAAGCTAATACCAGTTTGGGAAATTTGAAAAAATAATAAATATCTAATAATTACTAAGCCAAATACTCTGCAACAATTTTCTGTATGCCTTTCATATTTTATGCTACAAAATTTGCTAAATAATTTCAACTTTTCTTTTTTCATTAAATATAGAGGCACCCTTTAATTTAACTTCCATTTTTTTCCCTGTTAAATTTTCAATATAAAGAATTAAATCTATAATAAGTGCATCTATATTTAGCATACAAATATTTTAATGTTAATTATATTTAAACAAAATTAGGTTTGTAGAATATAATATTAAAGAAATATTTCACTTACTGTATTCCATATTCTTTTTAACTGCTCTAAGTAGCATTTGCAATGTAACTGCATATTCATTATTTTTTTTAAATAATCGATTACCACTACTCTGCCCTTGTAAATTCCGTAACACTTTTTAGTTATTTATAATTGCTTTAATGGTTGTTTATATATAAATGTTTATAATAAATACATATTTCACAAATAATTTTCTTTGATTTAAATATGTATCTTGTTTTATTATCTTTTTAGTAAACTATACTTATATTTTTAGTATTTTCTTTAAAAAAGGATTTTCGCACAGAAATAGAAATAAAAACACCAATGCAGAAAAAAGTTCTACCCACCGCCCCATATTTCATTTCAAACAGCATTCTTTTATAATATGTAGACTTGAAATATAATTTTCCTTTTGATATTGTCTTTATTTTATTTAAATTTTTTTGGACTTAAGTTTACAATTCCTGTCAAAAACCTCATTTCTAAGAAATCACTACTGCATATACTTAGATATTAGCTTCAAATAATAATTTTACTTGGTGCAAAATTACTTAAATTCTTTGAAATTTATGCAATAAATTAGTTTTTTTTTTTTCCCCAAATTAAAATCAATGCTTTATGTTAGTGCTCACTCCAGAAACAAAAAGGGCATGGTGCTATGCACTAAAAATGGCACTATTGCAGCAGAAAAAGGCACTTTTTGAAAAAAAAATTATTGCTTTTGGAAGGAGGGGGGAAAAAAAGGTAGGAAAATATGTAATTTTGAAGTATGATAAATCAAGTAACATTAATTTCAAATGATTTTATAATATAAAAATAAAAAATACAATTAAATTAAAGCATGATTGAATAGTTTCATGTTCTTATTCATAAAGAAATGAAAAAAAAAAATTGGGGCACACAAATTTAGAAATACATGTATACAGAAATATTTTATTTAAAATCTTGGGTAAAACTAGTGGTGCATTTTGTAAATTTGAAAAAGGGCAGGGTGATGCGCTCTTCAAAAATGGTCTAGACTGAGAGCAAAGCAGACACATATAGGCAGTGGCAAGAATTCATTTCTCTTCTTCTTCTAACCATAAACAGGGATGAGATTGACAAAAAAGTAAAAAATCTGAAATCTGCACGAACGACATATAGCAATAATGTTTATGAATTTCCAGCGGAAAAAATATTATAATTGCTATTGAAATTTATATATTACATACAATTTAGCTTTAAGCAAATTAAAAAGAAACTTAGGTAGAATTAGGCAGAAATTATTTACTTACTGCAGTGAAAAGTCTATTTTACCAAGATACAGAACACTAATAAAATAAGTGACATGAATTATTTCTTAAAAAATTGAAAAGTCTGAATTTCAGACTAAAGTCTGAAGAATCTCATCCCTGCATAAAATAAAGCTAACAATGCACTAAATTATTTGAAAACTATTTCAAATTATTGATTTTTCAAGATTTTTAAAATAATTTTCTAGCACAACTCTTTAAAAACAAATTAAAATACTTACTCTATTAGACTTATTTAAAAAAAAACAGTGCTGCCACAGTGAAGCAATTTTCTAAATTTTGCTTATGTTCTTGAATTTTTTTTTTTTTTTTTTTTTTTTTGGAACAATAATATACAATTATTTTTAAATAGTGGTAACTGAAAAAAAAATAGTTGTGAATGTCTGCCCATCATTAGCTGAAATAAAAAGTCACATATACAATAAATAAATAAAAAGAATATTGCCCAGTTAAACTGATGGCATTGAGCTCACAGGCTACGCATACTAATTGTACATTACAGCCTTGTATTTTCGTTAATTCCGTTCGAAAAAAAAAAAAAAAAAGAAAAAAAATTAAGAAGGGGAAACAGCTCTCCCCTTTCTCCTTTTTTATACTTAATTATTGAACTTCCTAAACTATCAAGTACATACTTTATCATATTAAAAAATCTATATCCAAAATTCAGAGCAAATCGGATAATTCTTAATAAAAAACCATTTAGCATTTATATAATTTAAGAGGAGTTATTCCCCTCTTTTATACTTAACCATTAAACTTCCAAAACTATTCAGAGATTTGAACGAAATCTGACAATTCTGATTGAAAAATCCATTTATGCAAGTTAAGGGGAGGGGCATTAGAACCCCCGTTCCCCCTGTTTATACTTATTCAATGAACACCTAACCCACGGACTCGCCTCATCAGAATGATCCTATATCTAAATTTTGAACGAAAACTGTTAATTCTGCATGAAAATCCCGTTTATACCAATTAAGGAGAGGGGCATGAGCCCCCCCCCGTTCCCCCTGTTTATACTTATTCAATGAACACCTAATAACAGCCACGGTATCGCCTCATCCGAATGATCCAATATCTAAATTTTGAACGAAAACTGTTAATTCTGCATGAAAATCCCGTTTGTATCAATTAAGGGGGGGCATGAGCCCCCCGTTCCTTCTGTTTATACTTATTCAATGAACACATAATAACAGTCACGGAATCGCCTCATCAGAATGATCCTATATCTAAATTTTGGACAAAAACTGTTAATTCTGCATGAAAAACCCGTTTATATCAATTAAGGGGAGGGGCATGAGCCCCCCCGTTCCCCCTGTTTATACTTATTCAATGAACACCTAATAACAGCCACGGTATCGCCTCATCCAAATGATCCTATATCTAAATTTTGAACGAAAACTGTTAATTCTGCATGAAAATCCCGTTTATATCAATTAAGGGGGGGCATGAGCCCCCCGTTCCCCCTGTTTATACTTATTCAATGAACACATAATAACAGTCACGGAATCGCCTCATCAGAATGATCCTATATCTAAATTTTGGACAAAAACTGTTAATTCTGCATGAAAAACCCTTTTATATACATTAAGGGGGGGCATGAGCCCCCCGTTCCCCGTCTTATACATATCGAATGAACTCCAAAAACTAATCAGGGAAGCGCCTTATCAGGATATACCTATATACAAAATTTCAAGTGGATCCGATATTTTTATCATGAGTTATCGCGTTACGCACGAACGCACATGCATACAGAACGGACGGGCACATAAGCTCTCAGGCTATGATAGCCTGTGAGCTAAATAAAAAGAATATTGCCCAGTTAAACTGATGGCATTGAGCTCACAGGCTACGCATACTAATTGTACATTACAACCTTATATTTTCAAGGGTTAATTCTGTTCGAAAAACAAATTAAGTAGGGGAACAGCTCTCCCCTTTCTCTTTTTTTTATACCTAATCATTGAACCTCCTAAACTATCAAGGACAAGCTTTATCATAAAAAAAATCTATATCGAAAATTCAGAGCAAATCGGATAATTCTTAATAAAAACCCATTTAGCATTTATATAATTTAAGAGGAGTTATTCCCCTCTTTTATACTTAACCATTGAACTTCCAAAACTATTCAGAGATTTGAACAAAATCTGACAATTCTGCTTGAAAAATCCATTTATACAAGTTAAAGGGAGGGGCATTAGAACCCCCGTTCCCCCTGTTCATACTTATTTAATGAACACCTAATAACAGTCATGGAATCGCCTCATCAGAATGATCCTATATCTAAATTTTGAACGAAAACTGTTAATTCTGCATGAAAATCCCGTTTATATCAATTAAGGGGAGGGACATGAGCCCCCCGTTCCCCCTCTTATACATATCGAATGAACTCCAAAAACTAATCAGGGAAGCGCCTTATCAGGATATACCTATATACAAAATTTCAAGTGGATCCAATATTTTTATCATGAGTTATCGCGTTACGCACGAACATACGAACATACGAACATACATACAGAACGGACGGGCACATAAGCTCTCAGGCTATGATAGCCTGTGAGCTAAAAAGCAACACAATTCAGTTGGTTTGCAATATACTCTTCATTTATTGAAAGTACAAATTATATATATTAAAAGGTATATATGACTAATGTTCAATAACAATACATTTTACAAAGTTTTCTGCAGACAGTGTTCGGAGGCTGCTAAACATTGCCAGTTCTTTGGGGAAAGGGAGTAGTCACTTTACTTATCAATACATTTAATGCATCAAAATCCGCAATCTTGGTATACTTTGTATGAAGGTAACAATAAAATGGGAATTGCTCCAAACATCAGATTAATGTTTCCACCTGTTTTGATAATGAAAGAATGAAATTTTTCAGAGATAAAATTGATACTAGTGCAAACACAAGATAATTACACTGAAGTATGCAAAAACATAATAAACAAAATAATGAAATTGAAACTGTCTTACTTCTTTTTCTACTACTCGAACAAAGAAAAAAAAAAACTTATTTTGGCATAATATAAATTTCAGGTTTTATGAGCTTAATAATGTAAAATTTTTCAATAAGTATGCGTTCTGCAAATCTGACAAATTTAAAAAAAATGTTTGAAATCTGATTTTGCACTCTTAGAAAAAGGAGAAATTTATACTGTGAAAATTAACTTCTGGTATAACTAGAAATAATTTTGGAGAGGAGGGAGAGATTTAGGTATTAAAATTATTTTTACTACAAAGCATGGATGCAACTTTGAAATTTGGCTAAGACTGAAATTATTCTGAATCCCCCCACCTGCCCCCCAATGAATGCACACACATACACTTGCTTCAATGCATCACTTAAACAAAATTCAACATGTTGAAAATTATATGCGGTAAAATACAATTATGTTGAAATTTTTTTTTTTTTTTTTTTTTTTTTTTTAAGTGCATTTGAAACATTCATAGCCATGTCAACAGTATTTGAAAAGTTTAATTTAGACAGGGTAAAGCTAAAAACAATAAAGTTGACAGCTATGACAGACAAAATCAAGGAGAATTCTGAGTAGAAATTTTTCGTATGAAAGTCACAGCAAATTTTATGAAAGGTTACAATCAGACTTGAATAAAACCAAAAACTTCCTGTGCACGTAATTTTCAGTCAAAAACTTTCTGCAAATTAATTTAATGTTGGATGTAATTCGCGTTTTTTCTGTGATTAATGGTCGTAAATTCATGTTTTTTATGCGATTTATGAATGTAATTTGCGTTTTTGAGCGATTTAGGAACACAATTCGCATTTTTTATGCAATTCATGAACGTAATTCACATTTGTTATGTGATTTATGGACATAATTTGTTATTTTCATGTGATTCACAGATGCAATTTGCATTTTTGAGCTTTCTGCCAACTAAATTCGCATGTTTTGAGCAATTTATGGTTTTATTTTGCATTTTTTATGGGATTTATGAATGTAATTCACGTTTTTTACACGATTCATGAATGTAATTTGTGTTTTTATGCAATTTGTAAGCATAAATTGAGTTTTTTTACACGATTCATATACGTAATTTGCGCTTTCTGAGAGATTTATGGACTTATAATTCGTGTTTTTCTGCGATTCATGGATGTAATTCGCATTTTTTAGCGATTTATGGACATAATTCATGTTTTTTACATGATTTATGAATGTTATTTGCATTCTTTGAGAAATTTATGGACATAATTCACGTTTTTTATGCAATTCATAGATGTAATTTGTGTTTGTTACTCGAATTATGGGCGTAATTCTCTATTTTTATGAGATTCATGCCTCATGGATGTAATTTGTGTTTTTTGATCTTTCTGCCAATGAAATTCCTGTTTTTTGAACGATTTATGGGCGTAATTTGCATTTTTTATGCAATTCACAGTTTTAATGCAATTCGTGTTTCTTTAAATGATTCATAAATGTAATTCGTATATTTATGCAGATTATGAAAGTAATTAGTGTTTTTTTTACACAATTCACAGATGTAATTCTCGTTTGAGAGATTCATGGATGTAATTTGTGTTTTTATGCTATTCATGCACGAAATTAGAGTTTTTTACGAAACCTATGCACGAAATCTGCGTTTTATATGCGATTTATGTATGGAATCTACACTTTTAGTGCGGTCTTTGGACGAAATTCGGATTTTTGACAACTTTTGAACGAAATTCACGTTTTTTGTGCGGTAATTTGTCTTTTTTACACGATTCTTAGTTCAAGTGCATATTTTTTTATGCCATTCTGTCGAAATGCATGTTTTTTATGCCATTCTTTGTCGAAATGCATGTTTTTTACGCGATTCTTTGCTGAAATTCACGACTTTTTCGAGGTCTCTTGACAACATTCTTGTTAACAGTAAAAAATTCGTTCATAAAATAAGGGAATATTTTATTTTTTGGCACTAAAAAAGTTATAAAATAAAAATTGTTTCTTTCTTAAAATTTTCTGTGTACGGCATGTGTCTATATTATACAACTTTGGTTACAGTTTAGGAAAGGGGGTGGATACCTACCCGTCACTAACTATATGCTTTTTTTTCTATAATCTTTTAACGAAATTTGCAATCTTTTGACAAAATGTGCCACTTTTTTGCGAGTTGTCAAAATTTGTGTCCTTTTCGTGATCGATTTCTAAATTTGCATCTTTTACACAATCTTTTGATGGATTTTTTTAAAACTAAATTTGACGAGTTTTTTTCACAATCTTTCTCTGAAATTTGGGGTTTTTTTTCTATGATTTTTTGACGAAATTTGCATATTTTAAAGGATTTTTCAAGAAAATCTAATTTTTCTGCTATTTTTTGACGAAATTCTCTGCGATCATTTAATGAAAATCACATTTGCAAATTTCTCCGATCAGGCACAGAAAAATCGCGAGTTTTGTCGATCAGGCATAGAAAAATCATGAATATTGTCGGTCTTACGCAAAAAATCGCACATTTCGTTGATCAGGCAAGAGAAAAGAGTCAATTTTCTAGACGATGCTCGAAAAAATTGCAAATTAAATTCATCGGTTGAAAAAAAAATTGCAAGTTTTCTTGATTTATCGCATGGAAAAAAAAAAAAAAAAAAAAAAAAAAAAAAAAAAAAAACAAGAATATTGTTGATCAGGTACGGACGAAAAAATTGCAAATTTTGTTGATAAGACATGGGGAAATCGCGAATCTATCGATGATGCGAGGAAAAAATGAAAATTTAGTTAATAGGCTGCGAAATAATCGTGAATTTTATCAATTTATCCTCAGAAAAAAAATCGAGAGTTTCATCTTCCCGCATAAAAAAAAATGCAGATTTCGTCAGTTAGTACAAATATCGCAAATTTCGCTGATCTGGCGCGAAAATGCCTATTTCTTGAATTAAAGGTGGAAAAAGTGCGCATTTCATCGATCAGACAGCGAAAAATTGTGCATGTTATAGATCGGATTCCGAAAAATAGCAAATTTCGTTGATCGGAGACGGGAATATTGCGAATTTTGTTGATCACTCGCATAAAAATTGCTAATTACATCGATTAGGTTCTAATAAAATCTCAAATTTCCTCTACTGGGAGAAGAAAAATCGCTAATTTCCTCGATCAGCTGTGGATAATCGCGAAATTTGTTGATCAAGCGAGAAAAATCACTAATTTCGTCGAATGGCTTTGTAAAAATGATGATTTTTGAATTTCATCGATCATATGCGTAAAAATTGCGAATTTCGTTGGTCAAGCGCGGGACATTCATGAATTTTGTTGATTAGGCTCGAAAAAATTATGAATATTATTGATCGTGCTAGGAAAAATCTCGAATTTCGTAAATCAGCTTTGTTAAAAAAACGAATTTTGTTGATCATGCAAGGAAAAATCGTGATTTTCATCGATCAGCTTCGTAAAAATTTCAAATTTTGTTGATCGGGAGCGGAAAGATCTCTTTCGATCGCCTTCGTAAAAATTGTGAGTTTTGTCGATCAGGCTCGAAAAAAATACGAATTTTCCTGATTATGCGAAAAAAAGTTGCCTATTTCATCGATCAGTTTCGTTAAAATCGTGAATTTCGTCGATCAGGCGAAGAAAATAGCTAATTTAGTCGAACGGCTTCAGAAAAATAGTGTTTTTGTCAATCACGAATCTTGTCGATCATGTGCAAAAAAAAAAAATTGCAAATTTCGTTGATCATGTGAGGAAAAATCACCAATTTCGTCAATCAGCTTTGTAAAAATAGCGAATTTTGTTGATTAAGTGCGAAAAACTCCTGCATTTTCTCAATCTGTTTCATAAGAATTGCGAATCTTCTTGATCAGGCGAGAAAATGATGCAAATTTTCTCATTCAGCTTCATAAAAATTGCAAATTTTGTCGATTGGTTTTGTAAAATGTGCAAATTTGGTGGATCAGGCGTGGAAGAATTACAAATTTCGTTAATCGGGCACAGAAAATCAGGAATTTTGTTCTTCAGGCACGAAAATTCTTGTTGATCGGCTCAGTGATAGAAATTGGGAGATAAAAGGCAGGCGTCAAATGACGACTACTGTAAAAACCTTAGGCGTCAAATTAAGATTTTTAGTTGCAGTTTCTAAAATTCATATTAATATTACTGTAATACTGCATATAATTTTGGAGTGATTTGGAGTAAAAGAATAATTTTGAAATTCGCATCAAATTTTCTTTAAGGTTACTACAGAGGCAAGAAAAAAATCCACTCCCAATATATATATATATATTTTTTTGGGGGGGGGGTCGCACCACTTTTACGAATTTTGCGTTTTTTGCTATCTTTCGGCAAAATTTGCCGTTTTCTCGCAATCTTTCGACGAAATTTGCAGCTCTTTTTACGATCTTTTGACGCAACTGGCCGGTTTTTTTTCGCGATCTTTTGACGAAACTTACCGGGTTTTTTTTTTTGCAATCTTTTGATGAAACTTGTTGGTTTTTTCACGATTTTTTTTAAATATTTTGCCTTTTCGCGATCTTTTGCCAAACTGTCGTGTTTTTTCGCAATCATTTGGCGAAACTTGCCGTTTTTTCGACCTTTTGACAAGCCTTGCCATGTTTTTTTGTGATTTGTTGACGAAATTGGCAGTATTTTTTCGCAATCTTTTGGCAAAATTTGTTGTTTTCTGCAGGGCTGGGAACACCCCCCCCCACCACCCCGTTAATTATGTGTTTTTTTTCGCAATTCTTTGTCGAAAATTATTGATTATTTGGGATTCTTTGTAGAAATTTGTGTTTTTTCGCGAGCCTTTGATGGAATTAACAGATTTTATTGCGATCCTATGACAAGATTCTTTTTTTTTCTGTAATTCTTTGACAAAATTAGCTTTTTTTCTAAAGATTCTGCGACGAAATTAAGATTTGTTTTCACGATCCTTCATAGAAAATTGCATTTTTTTTGCAATTCTATAACAAAGTTCGTCTTTTTCCCAAGATTTTTTTGACGAAATTAACTTTTTTTGCGATTATTTTATGGTTTTCGCGTTTTTTTTGCGATTTTTTGACGAAATTTGCATCTCTATTCGCAATACTTTGTAGAAATTTGCCTTTTTTTACGCTATCGTATAAAAAACTTTTGCTTTTTTGTTATTTTTTGGGAAAAAAAATAATTTTTCTCCCATCTTTTGCTGAATTTTTTTTTGCTGAATTTTTTTTTTTTTCGCGACTATTTCTAGAAATTCGCGATGTTTTTTTAGTTCTGATTTTTCAGACTAGACCATTTTTTTTTTTAATTTTTGGAGCTGAATGTCTAATAAATTTTTTAAAAAGCTAGGCGTCAAATTTGACGACCAAGAATAATTTTCTAGTCGTCAAATTCAATTTTTTAGTTGCATTTGACGGCTAACGACTGCTAATTTCTAACACTGGATCGGCTCCTTCTCTCTCTTTCATTCATAAAGTTCACATTTTTTTCGGTACCAGCAATTTATGCTTATTTTTTAGCACTTGTAATAAAGCAAAATTTACTCTCTTGAAAAAAGTCAAAAGAATATTTTTACATCTTGAAAATAAAACTTGAAACATCTGTTATATATAAACTAAAATCTGCTGATATATCCTCACCATGTGAATTAAATTTTTTGACTGGGTAAGCAAACTTAAAGGGGTAACACCCCCCTAAAATCATATTTTTTATCCGATTATAGGCCACAGATCATGATGTGGCCCTCGACCACTCATATTTCTAAGTAGCCCCTCACTTGAAAAGGTTGTGCACCCCTAGTTTAAGCAATTAATTTTTAAATTTCCTTTCCAATTGCATATAATGCATATCTGTCCATAAAATAAATGTTTTTGGATATTATATATTGACATGGGTGCAAGTTTGAAATTTTAACCAAGACTGAAAATATTTTGACACCCCACCTCCCATTGAGTGAGAACATAAGCACGTAACTCGTGTTTTTTCCATGACCATATGATGAAATTAATTTCTTCCCTCGATCTTTCGATAAAATTTTCGACTTTTCTACAATATTTTGCCGAAATTTGTGATTTTTCTACGATTTTAAACCGAAACTTGCAATTTTCCACCGAAATTTGCGATTTTTCTACAGTTTTCAGCAGAAATCTGCGATTTTTCGATAAAATCCAAGTATTTTATACAATCTTTTGACGAAATGCACGTCTTTTTCGTGATCGTTGTACAGAAATTGCATCTTTTTTGCGATCATTTCGACAAAAATTGCGTTTTCTCTGCTATCATTTGATGAAAATCGTGGGTTTTTTGCGATCATTTCACAGAAAGCACGTTTTTTTCTTGATCTTTTGGCAAAATTTGCCACGATCCTTTGATTAAATTCACATCTTTATTGCGATCCATTGACAAAAAATGTACTTATTTTGTATTTTTTGACCGGAAATAGCATCTTTTTTTAGATTATTCGTTGGAAATAGTGTCTTTTCACGATGCTTTGGCAAAATTCACATCGTTTTCACGATCCTTTGACAAAAATTGTGGAATCTTTTGCGATCATTTGATAGAAATCTCTTTTTCTCAATCCTTTGACAAAATTCACTCGATTTTGTACTTTTTTGCGATTATTTGACAAAAATTGCATCTATTTAGTGTTCTTTGATTGGAAATAGCATCTTTTTCGTGATTCTTCGACAGGAATTGCATTTTTTTTTTGCAAGTTTTTGACAGAAAACTCAGCTTTTTTTGCGATCATTTGACAGAGATCACGTCTATTTCGCATTCCCTGACCGAGATGACGTCTTTTCCGCAATCTTTTAACAAGAATTGACTTTACTTCACAAGCTTTTGATAAAAATCATGCCTTTTTTCACAATTCTTCAATAGTTTTTTGCGATCTTTCGACAGGAATAGAGTTTTTCGCGATCTTCGACAAGAATCGCATTTTTTTTCCGCAAGCTTTTGACGGCAAATGTGTCTTTTTTTGCAGTCCTTTGACAGAAATAGCACTTTTTTTCGCGATCATTTCATGAAAATCATGTTTTTTTCCGTGATCATTTGATGAAAAGCGCGTGTTTTTCACTATGCGCTTCCGTTCTCTGAGATTTTTCTGTCTTGTTTCGGTTCTCGGGAATTTTTAAGAGACAGAATTTAGTCTCAGGAAGGAAAAACTTGCACCCATGATTATATAAGTAACATAACAATATAACATTTTAAAATACTCAAATAGTTGCAGTCAACTATGTTGAAAATTGAAATCATTTCTAATTTAAATATTATTGGTAACAGCTATATCTTATGTTCAAAGCAAAATTTGCCCTACACAGTGTAACATTGATACCTTGAAAATCTTATTAAGAAACTTTTGACTAACAATTTAATAATACATATTTGATACAATTCAATGAATATATATTATTCTGAGATTATTTTTAATATACAAAAACTTCTGGTTATTTTGTTTCTCGACATCTAAATTGAAAGATTTTCTGGAATAGGGAAGATTATCTTTAAAGAATTTAAGAGTATTAAGATATGAAGTTGAATCTTAATCTTTTCTGTTACATGCTAAATCTAATGGTAAAAAAATTTTGATTTGACACTCATAATTAAATTCTTTGAAGATAATATTCCCTCAATCCAGAAAATTTTACAATTTGACAGAAACCTTAAAGAATATATAGTAGACTCCCTCAAATCCACAAATTCCTGAAATCTGCACATTACAGATGTAAATAATGAAACTTTCAATTTAGATGTCATGACAAATTTCAGAATACTTTACTTTTATAACATTCTGTTTGTATTTTAATATGCAATTCTAAATATTATCAATATGACAAAACTCATAGTTTTTCAAGGTGTTTTTTTATTTATTTATTTATTTTTTTTTTACTTTTTTAAAAAACAAAGATTTTGCTTTTATTGATAAATTTATTGATAAATATTTGGTAAAAAGATTTTAATTGTGCATTAATCTAGCTTTAATTATTAACGCTGGTTAAACCTGAAATAAAACTTTCTTACTTTATGAATTTGATGCGATTTAATAGGGTATGTTTAAAAATAAAAGTTCATTAATTAAAGGAAAATGCACCTATCTTTATTATGCATATTTAATTAACCCTTACTTTTAATAATCTAATCATTTTTTGATGTCTGGTACACCTCTTATTTTTAACTACTCTTCAGTTGGCACATTTTAAAAAGAAAATACAGACAAAATCTATTCAAAACAATGAAGATGAAAAATTCTATATGTTTTAATATTTTTTTTTTTTTTTTTTTTTTTTTTTTTTTAGCTGTATACCTAAATATAATCCTGAAGTATTTATAAAATTAAAACCAGTTAGAAATAATTCTTTAGTTAAGGGAAGAGATTGAGTTTGGGAGAAAATTTTACAAAAATATTTAAAAAATTGGGCACTACTTGGTTATCCAGGTGACCAATTTCGCCAAATTATACAAATCACCAAACTAATAGCAAAATTATATATATTGACACATTTTTTATTTTAAATAAGGAAAAAAACAAATAATTAGTAGAATATTCATAAAAATACAAATAAAAAGCATTTAATGATGGTTTAAACATCTTTATCATATTTAGTGCCTTTAAAGGAGACATTCGCGGTCATCCACTTTTTTAACAATCTACAATCTTCTAACAAAATTAGCACTTTTTCTGCGATCATTTGGCAAAAATCATGCCTTTTTCACCATCTTAGGTCAGAAACCATGCCTTTTTTCACGATCCTTTGACTCCAGGAATCGTGCTTTTTCTGAAATCATTTGATGAAATTTTTTTTTTTTTTTTAATAAACATTTGACGGAAATTGTCTTTTTTGTGATCGTTTGGCAAAATTCGCGTCTTTTCCAAGATTCTTTGACTAAATTTGTGCCTTTGCGATCATTCTGATAGAAATTGTGTCTACTCCCCAATCGTTTGATGAAAATCTTTTTTTTGTGCTCGTTTGACGGAAATCACATCTTTTTTACAATCCTTTGACAAAATTCACGTCTTCTCCACGGTCCTTTCACAAAATTCACATCTTTTGCATAATCTTTTTGATAGAAATTGTCTTTCGTGATTCTTTGACAGAAATCATGTCCGTTTTTCGACCTTTTGACAAAAATAGTCTTTTCCAAGACCCTTTGACAAAATTTGTGTCTTTTTCATGATCCTTTCATAAAAGTCACTTTTCTCTGCAATCATTTGATGAAAATAGTATTTTTTTTGCAATCATTTGATGGAAATCATTTTTTTCATGGTCCTTTTGCAAAATTTGCGTCTTTTGACATAATTTGAGTTTCCTCTATAATCATTTGATAAAAATCTTAATTTTTTTAAATTCATTTGGCAGATATGTCTTTTTTGAGATCTTTTGACAGCGACTGCATCTATTTTGCATTCTTTGACCGAGAGTGCATCTTTTTCACTATCTTTTGTCAGAATTAGTCTTTCTCGCGTCCCTAGGACAGGAATCTTGTTTTTTTCTGCAAGTTTTTGACAGAAGATGCTTTTTTTTTATTCTTTGACAGAGACCATGTCTATTTCGCATTCTTTGACTGAGATGGTGTCTTTTTCGTGATCCTTTGACAGAAACAGTATGCTTTTCATAATTTTGCAATGGAAATGGTTATGGATCCTTTAACAAAATTATGTTTTTCGCAATCCTTCAACAACCCCCCCCCCCCTTTTTTTGCAAAATTTTGACAAAAAATGCATCTTTTTTTTTTTTTTCCAATTGCTTCACAGAAATCTCTCTTTTTACGATCATTCGAATCTTCATTCCATCTTTTTTGAGAAGCGCATCTTTCCTGCGATCCGCTTCCGTCCTTGGAAATTTTTAAGACTGAAAACTTTCATCCATGTAGTTATGGCACATTTTTACAAAATTCTTTATAAATTTTTTTTTTTTTAAATGATATAGCTTAAATTACAATTTTTATCAGTAGGGCACAGAAAAAAATTGTAAATTTCACCAATTTGCTGTGAAAAAAAAGCATGAATTTCATTGATAGAGCGTAAAAAAAGAACAAATTTTGTCGATGAGGATTGGAAATTTTGTTGAATGCAGGGTTCCCAGAAAAACATGACTGGCGAATTCCCTGACCAAATCTCAAAAGATTCCAGGAATTTCCCTGACCAAATTTCAAAAAATTGTGCTACAGTGGTGAGAAGATTTGGATAATTTTCTTTAATGAATGTCAAACCTTCATTATTTTCCTCTACACTAAGTGAAATTTCATTTTGAATTAAAACAGAGGAATTTAATAAAACTTTAGCAATATGACAGCCATTAAAAGCTTGTTCATATCTTGCTTTAAATTTTGTAATTCTATCTTTACCTAATGTCTTATTTTTACAAAATTATAACATATTATTAATAATAAGATCAAAGTTAAAATTAATTTGTAAAACATTATATAAAAAGTAAGAATTAAGATTTTAAGTTTTAAATTAAAACAACAATGTATTACTATGCACACATCATTCGTCTACGATTTGTGACTACAATATACAAACTAGTTATTTTGGTTTTGGAATGCTTTTTAAAAATTCATAAGCTTTAATTGAAATTTGACAGTGTAATATGGCAAGTTTTAAAACTTGTTCCTTACATGTAGTACCTGATTTTTTGGTGAACATTAATGAATTTGTTTAATTATTAACTTGTGAAACAAAAAAAAAGATTAAAATCATTTAGTTGCAAATATTGGCAAACAAAATACGATTTATTATTAAGCGCTTCCGTGTTGTGCCTCATCGTCTAAATTTTTTAACAAAATAACAAAGAATTAAAAAATTAGGAGGGGGACACCTGGACTTAACCTGCACCTGCCACATTCTTTCTGATAGCAATCCTGGCAATACCAGAAAAAGACCTGCTACTTATTTACACCAACTTCTTATTTCCCTGCTAACTAATTTCTAGCATTTAAAAAAGAAAAATTGATTAAAATCTGCAGATTTAAATCTGTCAATTTAAATCATGCCAACCCTGATGTCAATACAATAAACATGAACAGCAGTTTCAACCCATGTTTAACGAATTAGATTCAAACAAAAATTTTGCTTGCTGGCAATATTGCATTATTCAAGCATTTAAAACGTAAACAAACAGATGGGGGCAAGTCGAACTTTAAGTCTAATTTACATTATTAATATTTTTAATGACATACAATAAAATAAAACGGCGATAATTGTGATTAAAAAGTTGTTTTTATTAATTTTAAATTATATTTTGACTGAGCTATCAGGGGTAATTGTACAAAAGGCTGCAAACACGTATAGTTTGCGATATATTTGTTATTTTATAAATAGCGTGCATGAGAACATTGAGATTTCAGATAAAATTAAATAAGTAGATTAGTTTAATAAAAGATTTTTATGGTCCCAAAACATGACAAAAACTTGAACGATACAATATTTATCCCAGACTGTTAAATCTCAACTTACAATATCAAAGATTACCAGTAGATTAATTAACATTTCATTTTTAAAATTATATAATCAAAGAGAGAGAAAGAAACGAAAAAGAAAAATAAACAGGTTTTAAACTGCATAAACTACTCACAGAATATTAGTAATACTCGCGACAATTGACAAGAAAGGTTTAAGTTAGGCCTAAAAGAAATAAGAGGTTAGTGGTGAAATTAACTTTTAATAAAAATAAACTGAATATTTGTAAATGTTTCTAGATTAAATAAAATATAACTTACCTTAAAATGATGAAAATCATTTCACAAATCAAAATTCCCCTGGATCACGGAGTCACCGGCGACAGTTCAGCGTTCAGCAGTTGCGCTGGGCGGGCTAGCCAAAGGTCTAATTAGAGGTTGGTGTGTTGACTGGTTGATTCAACACTCCGCGTCAGTTAAGTTACAGCTATTTGATGAGCAGTTTTACTAGAAATATTTCTGCAATATTTTGCGAAGCGTTTGATTACTAAAGATTATCTACAATGTTAAAAATCTGCTGCATTATGCTGCAACGCCCTCCACCACTTGTACAGCTCATATTCAAAATATTAGAATAATTGAGAAAAAGTAATAAGAAAAAATTATTTGTCATTTATTTATTTTTTATACTAAGTAAATGCAATTAAATTTCTTATAAATTAAATCTGGAATGTTTAGATAAGATTTTAACATTTATAAAATATAAAATACAGCACAATAAATTAGGTATACAGCTTCCTTAAACACACCAGAATATTAGAATAAAATTTAGATTGGTTCAAAATATTAGAATATTTTATTTTACGCAACAATATTACCTTATGAATATGAAGTAAATGGTAGTTAATATTTTGTAGCATCCCCTTTAGCTTTCATAACAGCGTACAATCTATCTTGCATACTATATACAAGGTGTTTACAAACATTTCTATCAATATTAGCCCAAATAGACTTTATACGTGCCACTAACTCAGTTTTACTTGAAGGAGGATTTTCTTGAAGTTTTTTCTTCATTATACACCATAAGTTTTCGATGGGATTAAGATCTGGTGAATTTGGTGGCCAAGGAAGTACCTTAATGTTGCGTTGGCGGAACCAATTCTTAGTTGATACCGAGGTATGCGGGGACGCTAAATCTTGTTGAAAGATGAAATCATCTTCAAATAAATCTTCTGATGATGGAATCATGTAATATTCCAAAATTTCTCGATATATCAGAGAGTTAACCTTTTCGTAGACGATGCATAACTTTCCAGGTCCTTCTGCACTCATACAACCCCAAACCATGACACTAGCAGCAAATTTTACGGAACGTTTAAGGCATTCTTTATCAAATGCTTCTTGCTTCATTCTCCAAACTCGAATACCCTGATTACCATATGAAACACAAAACATACTTTCATCACTAAATAATATATTTTTCCAATCTTCATTGCTCCATAAACGTCTTGATTTACACCAATTCAATCTTATACGCTTTTGTCTTGCAGTCATGAGAGGTTTTGTTTTCGGTACACGAGATTCAAATTTAAATTTATGGAGACGTCTTAATGTTGTCGATGTAGAAACTTCAACTCCTTCTTCTTTCCATTTTCGGTGCAAGAATCGCACACTTTTAAAACGGTTTTTCTTAAATATACGCTTCAGTTTCCTGTCATCTCTAGCAGATGTTTTTGGTTTTCGGCCACCATTTCGGCGATTATTTTGAAATTTTCCAATTTTCGAATATTGTGTTAGTATTTTACTAACGCTCGATTGCGAACAATGTAAAAAATTCGCTATAAAACATTGATTTTTACCGTGCCGATACAAATCAACCATACGAAGTTTAGTAGATTCAGGAACATCACTCACACGGCCCATTTTAAGACGAAAAAGAAACAAACTGCAAAAAAGAATACTGATTTTAAATAAAATAGTCTGAATTTAATCAATGATGCCACCAGTTAAGAATTGGTAATAATTAAAGGAGAATTAATGTGAAATATTCTAATATTTTGAACCACTTGAATAAATATTCTAATATTTTGACTTTTCAAAATAATTTTTTTTGCAATTAATCTTTTCAAAAATGATATTAAATTTAAGATAACAAGTAAGTTTAATCAACAATAAGTTCTTAATAAAAATATCGTTTGCATATTTTCATTAAAAGACATTAAATTACCAAACGATATTTTCAATTTCTAAAAAAAAGGTAATTATTCTAATATTTTGAATATGAGCTGCATATAATATCTCTATTCCAACCAATGAGAAAGCGCCATTTCACGGCCAAGTAACCGTTTTCTATACAAGCAGGGGAGTGCGTTGCAGCAAAATGCAGCAGATTTTTAACAGTGTAGTAACTATAATAATGTCAGTAAAGATACTTAATATATTTATGTGAAAACCCATATTTTTTTTTTACAGTGTACGGGAGAGAGTTATGACTACTGCACACTTTAAAGTTTGCAAAAACAACAAAATTTTGTTGGAATTACAAATTGAAAATGCGAGACTTTAGTAATGACTCAAATACAATTGATGAGATTTTGTTAAAATTTTCTAAGAGTGTTAACAATATTTTTTTGTCTGAGCAACAAAACCGATTTTTTTGCTTGAATTAAAAAATCCGCTTAAAACAACCAAACTATACTCAACAAAAACATGTTTTGTAGTTTTAATCAATTCCTTTTTCTGGGTTTAAATGTTCTTCTGTATCATACATGTTAATATTGCATGATGAATGCAGCATAACATCGACAACAATTAGGCGATTTAGTTCAAAATGCAATCAGCAACATCTTATGTCAACGTATAACCTAATTTGCCGTATCATGAAGATCTTTCCATTGCGTTTTCTAAATAGAGCAATTGTGAAACTCGTATAATAATTTCTGCATAGCAGGTCACCTGTTAAACAATTTACTTCGAAAGCTAATAAGACCCGAAATTGAATGCTGATAAATAATTATATTAAACATAAAATATTAACTGAATCTGAAGTTTAGTGAAAATGTATCCCATGGTTCTTGAGATACAGCTAATTAGAAAATCATAAAAATATGCAACAAAACAGTGCCATCTTTTGGGTGATTTACGTCGAAATGTAAACAATAGCTGTTTTATATCGGGGACTAACCCATACAGCACACTTGGTTTCAGCGATGTCTCAGAGCCGTCGCGACGTCCCTTTATCATCACATCTCAGAGTGATGTAACCAGAGCATCTCTGAGATGATAAAGCAGACTGTCACTGAGACGATCATCTGCGACAAACAGGAGACGAGAGCTCTGAACGCGGGCTGTCGTTTTGGCGGCGGAGGGACGAGTACTTCCAGTTATTTGCACATGCGCAAATTTAATGGCGTCTAAAGAAGAATTCGTAGTGAAGTTAAATGTGTTTGTTTTTCTTGTTCGCGTTCCATGTGATTGCTCCTCCGTGTTTGGATTTTTTTTGTTCAGTGTTGAAGTTTAAAGTCACACTATCCTAAAAATTACTATATTTATTAATGATAATTATCATTTATATTTAAAAATATATCCAACTTGATGAATTGTCTCTTGCAGTTTTGAAAGTACTACATAACTATGTACTGTATTCATTTTTTTCCCGCACTGAGAACCATTATAAATAATAACTTTTTGATAAAAAGTTTGATTACTGTTGTTATTTCATTGCAAACTTATTAAAGAGATTATACTATGTGTGTTTTTATTTGACGATATCATTTGTAAGTATTATAAAATAAAATTTTGTTTGTTGTTTATTTTTCGTTTTTTATTTAGAGTGAATTTTAATAGTATCGAAATGTAATTAACCATTCATTTACTACAAAACTTGTAAAAGATTTGCATGAAAAAAATCTATTTAAATGTATATTGACGATCACTGTAATTAAAAAAAAAAAAAATGTTTTTCAAAAATATTTGTTTAGAAGAGTTGAATCATGAAAGGTAAGTGCTGTAATTTATTAAATTTATTATCCTGTATATTATCCACAGTATTTTGCTAATAATACCTTTAGCTTTGCTAAATTATATCTTTCTCTAAATAATTCAATAACCCAATGCTCATGCTGAAGTTTTATGCCCTTTTGGGTTTAAAAAAAATAATTTATGAGTTTATGTAATGAAAAAAAATACCCCATTCAAAGTACAGACTAAAGAAAATTCATATTGCAAATAAGCTTTGCTTGTTTCTGTATGTGTGTGTGTGTGGGGGGGGGGGGGGGAGGAGGTTAGAATTATAAGTGCTTCCAGACCTTGACATTCATAATTTTACAATAAAGTTTATATTTTTATCTTATTAAAAATATTGAAATTTTTTGTTTTGATGAAGGGCAATTAACAAATTTGTTATTAAGTGTAGTTAAATATGGGACAGAAGTGTGTGACTCTTACAGAACTCTATTTTTTGAATATGTAAATTGCTATATGTTATTTCAATCAATATAATAAAAGCGATTAGTCATTGTTTTTTTATTAAGGTCATACATGACCTTGCTGAGAGTGCACCATAAGAACCTTAAAACCTTATTATCCATATAATAAGGTTTCTAGTCAATTATTTATATTTTTATTCATAAACTTATATTTCTTTAAGGAAAAATGAGTGTTAAAAAGTTTTATTTAAACACTACTTTAGAAATCTTAAAACTATTAAAAGTTACAAATTATTCAATATCTGCATGAGGAATAATAAATGAATAATTATTTACGAGAAAAATTGTTTTATATGTACATAATAAAATTCTAATAGACCATATTGATTTATAATTGAAGATAAAAGCTGAACTTTGAAAAAATATATATATATTTAAAAATTTCATAGTAGTTAACACATTTTATTAGTAAATATTTGTAAAAAAATATACTTATGATAAATAATGAAATAATATTTGTATTAAAGGATGAAAAATTTATATAAATTGGCAAAACAGATTTATTAATAATATTACTTTTATAATTCAGGGAAGCAAATTTTTAAGTTTATTTAGCAAAATTATTTTAAGCTGTAGAAATGTGAAGGTTTATGATTAATCAAGTACTTTTTGATTTATAACACAGTCATAGTACAATAAACTTCAAAATTTAACACTTTTTGCTCCAAAAACTCAAGTTGTTTTATAATGTCTGTTTTTAAAAGGATGAAAAAAATTGTAAACAAAGATAAACAATCTCTTTGTCAGATACTGTTTATAATAGTCTCGCTCATGATAAATTATATACTACATGAATCGTTATTATTTAATTGAATTGATATCATAGAAATATTTATTCAACAATATAGTTATCATTTGCGGCTTTAAAAAAAGTATGTAGATATATATATATATATATATATATATATATATATATATATATATATATATATATATATATATATATATATATATATATATATATATTTTTTTTTTTTTTTTTTTTTTTAAGAGCTAAAGGATACTTATTATATATTACAGATTTAAATATAACTCACAAACACTTGTATTTGAAAATAATAAAACTGAGTAAAAGACCAAAATTTTATATTATCCACAGTACTTTGCTAAATTATATCTTTGTCTAAACAAATCAGTAACCCAATTTTCAAGTTTTATGCCCCTTTGTGTGTAAAAATTATAATTTATGTGTTTATGTAATGAAAAAAAGAAAAAATAAATAAATAACCCAAACAAAACACATACTAAAGAAAACTCAAATTGAAAGTAAGCTTGTTGAAATTGCTACATAATTTGAGAAGACATAATATTGAAACTTTAGTTTATTATTGGTGCTTGTGTGTGTGTGTGGGGGGGGGGAGGTATAGAAATTATAAGTATCTTCAGGCTTCGGCATTCATATTTTTATAATTAAGTTTATATTTTTATCTGATAAAAAATATTGAAATTTTTTGTTTTGATGAAGGGCAATTAACAATTTTTTTATTTATTGTAGTTAAAAGTGGGATAAGGGGTGTATGATTTTTGAGTTTGTGTGGGTGTGTTTTTTGAATATGTAAATTGCTGTATCCTATTTCAAGGTAAGAGTTTTTTAGTCATTGATATTTTTGCACAATAAGTACACGGGAATATTTTAAATAAGATTAACCAAAAAAAAGATATGGTAATTAGAATAGATCATTTGTAAATAACTGGAATAAAAATTGTCATTACAAATAATGAAATTATATTTATATTAGAGCATGTACAACTTGCGTATATGCAAAGCAATTAATCAATAATATCATTCTTATGATTAAGAAAAGCAATTTTAACTTATTTTTCTGATTCTTTTTTAATTTCTATATATGTGAAATTTTATGATTAATCAAGTATTTATAGATTTATAATATTATGTGATAGTACAACAGATTGCAAAATTTAATCCTTTTCACTTTGAAGACTACTAGTAAAGAAAAAGGGAATTCAATAGATTGCAAAATTCAATCTTTTGCACTCTGAAAATTATGAAGGAAGAGAAGGGGTATAATGATACAGTGCATCGATACATTGCTTAATAAACTTTTTATTAATACTGAATAAATTAATGTATAAATTTTAATCATACAAATCAACTTCCAAATGTGGGACATACATAAAAATTAGCATTTTACGGTGATCTGCTATTAATCATGATTAACAATTAATCTTCATCAAATATAAAAAGCTTACATTCATAAATGTAAATTTTATAAACAATTAAATTTGAAGTAATACAGTTCATAGATTGAAGTATATATGATTTATAAATAGCAATACAGAAATATTTAATAATAGAATAATAATAAAAAGTTGTTTTATAATGTCTGTTTAAAATGAATAGGAAAATATGTAAACAAACGGAATAAACACTAAAATTTTTCTTTGTATAGTTTTGCTCATAATGAATCATGTTTTGTGTGTGCATATTTTTTTTATGTTTTTTTTATTCCATTGATATAATAGTAATAATTATTCAATAAGTTATCTTTTGATATTTTTTTATATATACTTAATTTTATTAGCTGAAGGAATGTTTAAATTTATTTGTTTATTTTTGGTAAATCTGCAAATATACAGGATAAAAGAAAACACATATTGCAAGAAAGCTTGCCGAAATTACAACATAATTTGAGAGTATATCATATTAAAGCTTACTTAATTTAGTATTGGTGCTTGTATAAGTGTGTGTGTGTGAGGGGGGGGGGATGACTGAAGTATAAGTGGATCTAGGCATTTATAATTTTACAACAAAGCTCATACTTTTTATCTAAGTCTAAATTAACATTTTTTTTTTTTTTTTTTTTTTTTTTTTTTTTTTTTTTTTATGAAAAACAATTGATAAATTTCTTATTGAATGTAATTAAATAAAAGTGGGCAGAATCAGGAGTTTTACTTTTTTTTTATGAAAAACAATAAATTTCTTATTGAATGTAATTAAATAAAACTGGGCAAAAGCATGACTTTTACCAAAAAAAAAAATGTTAATTTTTATAGGCTATTATTAAGATAATAGAATTGTATCAGCCACTGATATTGCTGAATAAATACTCTTCAAAATATTGTAATTATGCGTCACACTTTATTTATCATTTAAATATTCTGAGTATAAGATAAGTAGAAATATTTTAATTTCAACATGGTTAATATGAGAAAATTTGTTTTTGTTTATTTATACTCAATAACTTACATTTAATTAATAAAAAAAGATAATTTAAACAATGTATTAGGCAGTTTAAAACTATTAAAAGTTACCAAATATTTAACATCTGCATGAAGATGAGCATGAAAAGAGTAATAGTCTGCGTCGTAATAGTAAAGTGTCTGCATGTTAGCTGGCTGATTGTTATCACTATTTCTGTATAATATTTAATCACAGAAATCAGCGCAGTACGAAAGGGGGGCGGGCAGTCGCCCTGGGTACAGACTTTTAGGGGGCGCCAAATTTATACTATCTAGTGTTCATTCTAGGCCATTTTTGCAGGGTGCTGCACCCTGCCCTATTTCAAATTTACAAAATGCACCCTGCCCTTTTTAAAAGTAGTAAAATGCACCACTGGTTTTACCCAGAGATTTTTAATAAATATTTTTTTATTTCGTAGTATTTCTAAATTTGTGTTCCCAAAAATGATAGAATTTTTCCATTTCTTTAAGAAAAAGAACATAAAACTATTGAATCATGTTTTAATTTAATTGTATTTTTAATTTTTATATTATAAAATCATTCGAAATTAATGTTACTTGATTTATCATATTAAAAAATTATGTGTTTCATTGCTTTCTTTTTTCCCCTTCTAAAGGCAATAACAATTTTTTTCTGCCAAAAGTGCCCTTTTCTGCTGCAGTAGTGCCTTTTGCAGTGAATAGCACCATGCCCTTTTTATTTCTAGAGTGAACACTATACTATCAATGTCATTTTTAGGCCTGTTATAAGAAAAAAGTTGAGTAAGGGGGCACAGTTTTCTCCTTGCACGCCCCTGACAGAAATTCTATTATTAAAAATAGATTATTATTCGGAAGTAGTGGTGACAAATTAGTATTTGATTTTGCCAAAATCATACCTGATCCTGTCATAGGGGACCTTTAATTCAAGTGGATAATTATTCTGGACTTTCACATACAGATGATCAGTCTGCATGCCATACTCTATACTCTTTCTCACATACTGTTATATAATCATGTATCATAAATTTCTTCATGCATTATTTAGTAATATAATATTTTGCTTAAGTAAAATATTGTATGGTATTTTACAATATTGTATAATTATGTTTTTCTTTTTTTAAGGGGTTATTTAATGCAGTTTTTAGTATGCAAACACACTTTCATAACTTAAAAAACAGTATATAAAATTATTAAAGACCAATATAACAGACATAGACATGAAAAATGATTTTTAGATATTTACAAAGGATAAAATTCCTAATAAAGTAGGATAGACTTATGCTCATAGGAAGAATACAGTACTTAAGATTGTTAGTCAAATTCAGAATTCCTCAGGCTAATGTTAAGTCTACGGATGTAGAATGCATTCATATATTTAAATGTCTATTCTGGAAATTAATATTTTTAATTTTTTTCTTTCTGTGTACACCTTTACTCTTTTTATAAAAGTTTTTTTTTCTTTTAGCTGTCAAAATATCTATAATATATAATTATGTGAAATATTAAAATTTTATCATAGTTCGTCAACTTTTAATGTGCAAAATATGAAATTATGCTCAGTTTAGAAATATTTTGACAACTGGCAGAAAAAAAATCTTTTAAGAATATTATACAGAAAAAAATAGTTAAAAACATTCATTTGCCACACAGACATTTTAAATGTAAAAATAAATTCAACAGCTATGCATTTAAAATTTGCGAGGGTAATTCGGAAGTTGACCGATTAGCAGCCTTAAGCATTTTTAGAGATCGATCCATGTATATTATGCATGTTGTCTCATTTATAATAAACACTTCTCCAGAAATTTGTTTAAAAAATTTTCTGATACATTACTATAGTAATAATTATAAAATTAACTTCAAACAAATCTACTTTTGATATAGATCAGAAGTAGGAGAAGGGGGGCTATATATATAGCCCCTCCCCTTCTCCTCTACTCTATTTAAAAGAAAGAAAAAAAGGGTAGAGCTGTGTTAACTTTTTATGAGATACAAAACTTATTTTTATGGTGTAGATGTGTCTTAAGATAAAATATTTTATCCCCTATTAGTTATTATATAATTATAAAATTAACTTCAAACAAATCTACTTTTGATATAGATCAGAAGTAGGAGAAGGGGGGCTATATATATAGCCCCTCCCCTTCTCCTCTACTCTATTTAAAAGAAAGAAAAAAAGGGTAGAGCTGTGTTAACTTTTTATGAGATGCAAAACTTATTTTCATGGTGTAGATGTGTCTTAAGATAAAATATTTTATTCCCTATTAGTTATTAATTCAAGAAATGTGTTTAAAAAACTTTAAACATGTTTCTTTGAATTGATGTATTACGAATTTTAAGATCTAATCATAATTCTTCAAAATAGGCAGGCAATGTGTGAATGACTTTTTTTATGTGTTGTACATATTTTAAGTGACCAACTTAGCAGCGAAGAAGACTCTCCCAATAATCTATAAGAATAGTAATTTTTACATTTGAATATTAAATAAATCTCATAATTTACATAAATTAATGGACAGGGAGGTAGCATTTTATCGAGTTGCAGAATTAGTTAAAACTTGATTGACATATTAAATTTATCGATCTGCCAAGTCATATCCTGGTTGAAAAACCTGAAAATCAGATTTTAGCAGTTGACTCATAGGTTTACCATTGTTTTCACTTGCTAATAAAGGTAAAGAAAACATGTAGGAAAACTCAATGGTAAACCTATGAGTCAACCGCTAAAATCTGATTTTCAGGTGTTTTTCATCACAATATGATTTGGAAGACTGATTGCACTTTAATATCCAAATTGAGTTTTAACTAATTCTGGAATTTCAACCATTAAATTTATAAGATGATTGTCTGTGCTGCTGCTTCCTGGTTTATAATTCAAAGATAGTAAAATCTAATTTTATTAGAAGTAATCACTCGAGAAACCATTCTATTATACACAAATGAAGTTCATTTGACATTAATTAATGTCCATTAATCTCTTAAGAGATTAGTATATATATAATGCTGCAAAATGTTAGTAATTTTCCCTTTAAAGTGATTAACAACTGCAAATTATAGTATCAAAACACAATTCTAATAGTTTAAGTATCGAAGTTTTTTAGAAATTTAGAGTAAAATAAAATGTTTTATGCAATTATTTATATACTTAGAAAAAATACAGTACTGTGTTACACACTTATACATGTCAGACATTAATAAACATACAATAAATTATTATAATTACAATTTCTGTTTTATTAGAAGATGCAAGAAAATTCTGGTATTTAGAAAACGACATTTAATAGGATTATCCTGAAATGAATAACAGAAATGTGAAACAGTATTTTGTGGTACCTTTGAAGGGCACTGCGATAGTCACACATTAAGTATCCATACTTGTACATGGGATCCTGAAAGGTAATTTTTAAGAATAAAATACAGCAACAAAAATATCGAAGAATGAACCTGCATGTCAGCACTATTTTCGAATAATGTTTCTCTTATTTAATAGCAGAAATGTGTTAAAATAGGTGACTATTATTATTTGGAAATAGTGGTAACAACTGACCTGGGTTTGCTATATTGCATTCATCACAGTACAAGCACCAGCAGAGCTATATCGCATAATTATCACAATGCGATATCTCATAGAAGTTTCATGCGATGCACTGTAGATATTGCAATGTGACGTCTCATAAATGTCACCTTGTGATGTCTCACAGATATTACAGTGCAATGTCACATAGATGTTATACTGCGATGTTCTGTAGACGTCAAAATGCGACGTCGCCGGTCACGGACATTCAGCAGTTAATAGACCGTCTCTGAGATGATCAATGCGACATCGCAACGTCGCAATGTGACGAACCTGCGACGTTCTCGAGATGAAACTGTGCTGTATGGGAACTGAATCTAAAGTTTTGTTAAATTCTGTTCATTAGTTCTTGAGATAGAGCGCCAACAAACGATTCAATCTATTAGTCTGCATTTATCTGTTAGTTACAGATGTTGCAGCCAATACCCGAAATTGGCCAATTCTAGAACAGGCCGGCCAATTCCCGAATTGGCCAGCAACGCTAAAAAATGACTGGCCAATTCTAGAATTGGCCAGCCAATTCGCGAACTGACCAGATGCAATTGGCCAATTCGCGAACTTTCCAGATGCGATTGGCCAATTCGCGAAATAGATATGAGTACTCGGCTTAATCCTTTCTAACATAGTTGAAAGTGTCTATGAATTCAAATAGTCTAGACATCAGCCTGTCCGTGATCTAACTCTAGTAAAGTTTCCGGTTAACTTGTAAATGTCATCGTATTTGGTTTATCAATTAATTTCGATATTTAAAGGGAATAATTTGTGTACTATTTTTAGTTAATTTAGTTGGGTACACAAAAATATTTCGTTTCAATCTAATCAATGGGAATCTTTTTTACTATACAATTTAATGTACATTATTTTTATTACAAAAAAATTGGTACCTATGCATCATAGTTCGGATGTTGGCCAAGGCTTCCCGGCCAGTTCGCGAATTGGCCAGCCAAAACCCGAAATATGCTATTCATTTCATGTATTTCGGGTTTTGGCCAGAAAGCTTGGCCAGTTCGGGTATTGGCCGGCCAGTTCTAGAATTGGCCAGGCTCCGGGTATTGGCCGCAACACAGACACATAGATAGACTCTCGGAAAGAGTCACAATCAGACATTTTGTAAAAACATGTTTCTGTGATCCCTGTCCCTAAAACGTGTAAAAATCCGTCAAAACACAGACGTGATATTGTCTCTTTTGTAAAGATCAAGTTTATTTCCTTTTATTAGTGAAACTTGCTAAAAATAAATTTCCTAATTCATTTAAATTTTATCATACTATGAAATAAGTTCAGAAATTTATATAATTAATACATGGCGGTTAAATAATTAAACTTCTTTGTTACTAGAATATTTAATACGTGAATTTTCTCATTGCTAACTAAGCATAGAACCAACTCAGTGAAAAAAGTCCAAACCGGGGATCGAACCCGGAACCCTTGGAATAGCGGTCCAAGTGCTCTACCATTTAAGCTAGGAGGACGATACCCAGCTTACAATTTCTCACTTCATATGTTGGTTAATATTAAATATATATTCTTTTTTTAATTTTTTCTATCTATGTAACTAGAAAATATGGGATTCGTGAAAAAATTCAACATCCGGTTTTTGATGGATTTATATGTTTTAGAAGGTCCTGAATGTGATTTGATGGTTTTTATAAAATGTCTGTCTGTGAGTCTTCCGTTCATTCTGTCATTATGCGAGACTGTATTGGCAAAAATATTGTAAGTGCTCTATCTGAAAAAGTAATGCACAGGATTTCACAAAATTTTAGGATTAGTTTGACCTTGATATCAACTGATTAGCTGATTAATTTTTGAAGTATATTGCTAAATAGATGGCGCTGCCTTGCTGCACTATTCACAATTTGTACAATAGTCCTATTTCAGTGTTATAAAAGTATGTCACGTCTTTTAATAAACATCTTTTTATATGTACAGTGCCATCTCTCGGTCAACTTTTGTACTTTTTCTTTTGCAAAACACATACTCATTGCTTCAGGTATATTCACATGAAGTATGATTTCCTTCTGACAAGTGATTCTTCTTTTAAAGCCCTTCGAAATTGCTTCAGGTATATTCACATGAAATATGATATCTTTCTGACAAGTGATTCTTCTTTTAAAGTCCTTCGAAACTGCTTCAGATATATTCACGTGAAATATGATATCCTTCTGACAAGTGATTCTTCTTTTAAAGCCCTTCGAAATTTCTTCAGGTATATTCACGTGAAATATAATATCATTCTGACAAGGGATTCTTCTTTTAAAGCCCTTCAAAATTGCTTCAGATATATTCACGTGAAATATGATATCCTTCTGACAAGTGATTCTTCTTTTAAAGCCCTTCGAAATTGCTTCAGGTATATTCACATGAAATATGATATCTTTCTGACAAGTGATTCTTCTTTTAAAGCCCTTCGAAATTGCTTCAGATATATTCACGTGAAATATGATATCCTTCTGACAAGTGATTCTTCTTTTAAAGCCCTTCGAAATTTTTTCAGGTATATTCACGTGAAATATAATATCATTCTGACAAGTGATTCTTCTTTTAAAGCCCTTCAAAATTGCTTCAGATATATTCACGTGAAATATGATATCCTTCTGACAAGTGATTCTTCTTTTAAAGCCCTTCGAAATTGCATTTTTATTATAAACACTCTATGTTTCATATTACATTTGACTTAAATCCTTACATAATAATTGCACTTAAAGATATTATTTAAAATTTTGGATAGTAATATGTATGTTAAAAATATTTTAAGAGTTTTTAATTGCCCGTTTGAATGAGAGATAATTTCCGCTTCATATAAAATAATTAAACATTATTAAGGCTTAAGATAAAGATCAAAAGATATTGTGTACACAGTATTCAAAGTGAGAAAACCTACTTAAAGTTGTTAACTTTCGGAAACATCTTTTGAAATTACATTAAAATGCTTCGCAAAACAACACTGTGATTACATTTGTTTGGAGGATTTTTAAACTTGTTGTAACGTAAAAGACCGTTTTATAATTGTAAATAGTAATCTGTGTTTTAAAGTTGTTTACGGTATTTCTTATCTGCTGTGTTTCTTTGTGCAATAATTTCAAATTCCAGAAGATCTTAAAATCAAAATTCAAGGCTTTTGTATACATTGTTTTACATAAATAGTTTGAATTCGTGTGTAATGTTGTTTATTTTCTTAAGTACTGTTTGTAAACTAATTAAAGTGTTTCTTAAGTTATGAGTTTTTATTACATTTGATTGAAAATCTTTGAAATTTGGGTTATTTTAAGTATGCTTTTTGAAATCTTGTTGAATAATCTTTCTATTGAACATTTTCTAGAGCATTTTTATCCGTTTTATTTATAATAAAAAACCTATAAAAATGAGAATATATATATAATTTTACATGCTTTAAACTTCTAAACATGCTTTATTTCATAAGTGATTGCATGAAACAAATGGATGTAAGATAAAAAAATTTTAATAACTTTTTAGATACTTTGAAGTATGTGCTCGGATTACACCAAGATACTGAATGTATAATTCATAATTATACTGTACCTATTGACCTATTGTTTAAAGAGTAAAATTCAGGAACTTTAGATGCAAGAATAAGAGATAGAGGATGCATAAAATCCATAAGAGAATTAGGGATGAAAATATCTACGTGCCTCACAGTGTTTTAAGACGGGCTACATTTTAAAAAAATGATTGACACCACTTTTATTAAAGAATAAAATTCTCCTTATATTCGCCTAGATCAATATGCTATTTAACCCTCAACTACTGTTAGCGGTTTCACAGACCACTGAGTTTTTCAAGTTTCAGAGTTTAACTCGTATTTTTTAGTTTAATTATAGATACTGGTCAAATTTTGTTTCGTTTGGAGCCCTATTACTATGTCTAGAGACTTTTGAATAGCTGAATTTTATTTATAATAGCCCTGTGTATAAAGTTTAATACAAAAAAAGTATTCTGAGAGTTAATTTAACGTTTTATTCATCTTTAGATTAGGCGGTCTGACAGACCGTTCACAGTAGTTATACAACAGTTTTTGTCACAGTAGTTAAGGGTTAATAAAACAAATTTTACCATTCCTAAAAATGCTGATAGTCGGAATTTTTTTTTAAATGTAGCCTGTGGGGCATGTAGATTTTTTTAACTTCGGTGAGAACATATTCGTCATGTCCTATTTATATCGAACAATGATTCAATACTACTTAATAAGTTATTTTTTTTCTCAGTACCATTTAGTAAGATAATTTATTGAGTTTAAAATTTTCATGCTAAAATAAATCACTTTCATTGTTTTAGAGATTTAATGTTTAAAAAATAAACATCGGAAAGAAAAAAAAGGAAATATGGTTAAACATTTCAAATTTTACATTTTTTAGACTTTCAGGTAAAAATGATTGATTAGCTTTTAAAAAAATATTCAAAATAATCAGTCCTTCATGATAAAATGTATTCTTCGAAAAGCTTAAAAATTTGCTTGAATATTTCGTAAGCAAAATTTCCAGAAGTTTTGGCATTTTGTATTTGTCAGATAATACTTCAGAATTTTAAAATCACAGATACTTTTAATTCAGTTATTTTTTTCGATAAAACAAGTTTATTAAGAGAATGGGGAGAAAATCATTTTATCAAACTATTTGCTTTTGTCTTTTGTCTTTTGTTCTTTTTTTTTGCCTATGACAAATTTTAAATTATTATGCTTATAGGAAGAAGCTAGCTTTGGTATCATCAGGCTTATCAGATTTGGTAACAAATTTGTCGTTGAAACTTTGAAAATGTTTCTCTGAAATATTGTATATTTTCGATTTTTGATTTCTTCATTCCCGGAAGTAATATTTTTTAATTTTTAATTTAGTGAAATGCGTCAATAGTATTTTTTAAAGAAACCTCCCCGATATGTAATGTGCAACCGTATTTGTATATTCTGAATTAAGACATTTTTAACATCTACATTAAAACACTTTAGATGTTATCATAGAATACACACATGTTTGAAATACTGCATTTTTAATCAAATAATAACTGATGAAAATCGGTTAATATGTATATATATATATATATATATATATATACAGTCCAGTTATATTAATGTGACCACTTTGCGATTTTTGACATTTTGTTAAATATCTGAAAAAGTACACCAGGAATTATCCTGAAAATCCAGGTGTATAAACAAAATAGGGCAGCTCATATATTATCCGAAATTCCATAGGGTACCGTCAAAAAATTGAAAAAGAACGAATATCTTTTGGATAACTCTGTCAAAACTAATGTAGCAAAAGTGTTCAAACTGTAGATTATGATTAAATGGATTATTGTAATAAACTGTGTTCAATTTTATGACGATAGCATATGTAGACATAGAAAAATTAAGATTTTCTTAAAAATAGTCTCAATTTTCGGCAAGATTTTTGGTTATAATTTGCAGAATTCTTAATATAACAAGTTGGAAATTGTACGTAAAGCGTAGCAAATGAGGTGCGTTCGTATGATAACAAAGTTTTAAAATATCACTCTCATATATCAATCTCATAAAATTGTAAATAGTTAATTACAATTAAAATGAGCACCAAATAATGTTCTCCCTATATCATTATGTAATGGAATACTTTTGTGTGGCCTTGTAAATCAATAACAAATGTTCTTTAAACCACAGATTGTGCAAAATGTATATATAATATGTACTTTATAGATACATATGCATTTTATTATGTTCGAATGAGTGTAACACCATTAAAATGCATTTGAAACATTTTCCCCCATTGACCGTAATGTAACGGAATACTTTTGATTGCCCCTGTAAATGAACTATGCATCCGATTTTGATAAAATTTGAAATAACTCGACAAAATTAGGTAATAATCATGTATTTTAAATTTGAAACGATTAAAATGCATTTGAAACTTTTTCCCCCATTGACTGTAATGTAACGGAATACTTTTAATTGTCCCTGTAATTGATCTGTGCATTCGATTTTCATAAAACTTGAAATGACTCGACAAAATTATGTATTTTAAATTTCAAATGATTCGGTTGGGTAGTTTTTGCGTTGTTATATGCGGACAGACAGACAGACGGACGGACTGAACGACAACAATAGGTGCTACGTATTTGCATAATTACGAACGCACCTAAAAAACAGTTACTGATTGAAAACATGACAAACAATATTATACGCAACACACTGCAATCAGAATTAAAAAAATAATAAAAATTGTACGAATAATGAGCATGTTGACTAAATAATATTTCATTGCGCATGCGTAAAAGTAATCAAAATGTAATATGCATAATGTTATTTTTAATGTTATTTTTAATAATTTATAGAGCAACTATTGTGGAAGTCTCAAAAGCATAGCTTAAAAATTCTAAAAATTATCGTTGATAAGAATAAGCTCAAAATACGTTGAATGCAGAATGAAGCAAAAAGATGAGGGGCTTTGTGCAAATATAGTAATGTGCACAATATCATGTATGCTGTATTGACACTAATCAATGAATTTATGGATACAGCAACTAATCTTTTTGCTTCTTTTGGGAACAATGGACTTTGAGCTTATTCTATCGACGACAATTTTTAGAATTTCCATGCTATGTTTTTGAGACTTTCACAGAATGTGCTCTATGTATTTAGCTAACACATTATGATAATTATATTTTTATTGCTTTCACACATGCGCAATGAAACATGATTTAGTAATCCTGCTCATTATTCATTCAATTTTTGTTATTTTTAAATTCTAATTAAGGGGTATTATGTACAATTTTGTTTGTCATGTTTTCTGAAAATAACATTTTTTTATATTAAGAATTCTGCAAATTATAGGCCAAAAAAATCTTGGTAAAATTTTGGATTGTTTTCATAAAAACCTTAATTTCTCTACGAGTATGGATGCAATCCTCATAAAACTGACCACGGTTTATTACAATAAACCATTTAATTATATTGTAGAGTTTAAACCCTTTTGCTAAATTAATTTTGACAGGGTTATCCAAAAGATATTCGTTCTTTTTTTAATTTGTAGGCGGTTGGATACTGAATCCTACAGTAAGTTTGGAGTAAAGTTTTGACTGTTAATTACTCAAGTTGCAGATTCAATTTAAATATTAAATCAACGAAATAGCTGTCAAATGGAAGTTAAGTCATTTTTCATAAATGCGTGCAGCTGAAACATGTTAGTCCATGAGAGAATTACTTTTACTAATGTCTTCAACTGCTTAATCAAGCTTACGCATAATACATGGTAGAATAAACTACCATCTTAATAAAAATAAATACTGGAGCGATAAACAATATGGCTTCAAGCAGGGATTCTCCACGGAACACGCACTGGACAATCTAATTAAGACAATAAAAGAAGGCAAAGCTAACAACAACCAAACACTCTTAATAGCCATGGACATCAAAGGGGCTTTCGACAACATACGCTGGCCAATACTAATAGATAATATAAAACAATAATCTCCCTGCCCGGGTTATTTAATAAACTGGGTACTGAGTTTCTTACAACAAAGATACGTTTCACTAGAGGAAAATGGGATCAAAATAAAAAAACAGACATTCGGCGGCTGCCCCCAGGGAAGTGGCCTGGGCCCGCTTCTATGGCTATTAATCGCAGAAACAGCATTAAAAAAACACTGGGGAAAACATGTCAGGATACAGGCTTTCGCGGATGACTATATTCTGATACTCAAGGGAAGAACAAAAGATAAACTTAGAAAACTCGCAAATAGAATACTCAAAGCTTTTAACGAATGGATAGAGGCTAATGGCCTAACGCTGAATAAAGAAAAACAGAACTACTATATCTAAACAGGGGACATATGAGGAACCTACCTACAGAAAACACCAATGTAATAGAGGGCATAGAGTTAAACGGTCAATCTCTAAATGTGAAAGAACATATCAAATATCTGGGAGTGATATTGCATAAAAATCTAAACTGGGTACCTCACTGCGCAACACAAACAGGCAAAGTTAGATCAAACTTCAAAAACCTGGCCTATATGGCGGCAAAGGGCTGGGGACTAAAACCTAACATTATCAAGATATGGTACACAACAGTAGTGGAAAAAACGCTAACTTATGCGGCCCCAATATGGGGACACGAGCTCAATAAAAGGAGCAAAGAGATACTCTCTAGTTGTCAAAGGCATTTTGCACTGGCCATAGTCAGGGCTTAGAGAACGGCCCCCACCTCGGCACTTCTGGTACTCTCGGGCCTGATTCCAATCCACCTCAAAGTCAATTACGAGGCAGCCTATGGAACAATCGCAAGACTTAGAAAAAACACAAAAATACACAACAAGGTCCTGCACCAACTTGAATATGAAAAGAAAATCAATATATGGGCAAATCACCCAGCCGAAATAATTGAACCAAGGATTGGATATAACATGCACGAAGTAGTCACCTACAGGGACGGTTCCAAATTGGAATCAGGCGCTACAGGTTCGGCCTTTGTAGCATACAAAAATAACCAAAAAATAATGACATGGTCAGTGCCCCTAAGAGAATGCAACAGCGTTTTCCAGGCCGAACTACTGGCAATACAAAAAGCAGCGGAATGGGGCAACACAACAGGTGAGCCATACAGCATACGCTCGGATTGCAGATCAGCCATAGAATCACTAAAAAAGCCATTTAATGTCAATGAAACAGTAGATAAAATACAAAACTTAATTAAAGAATCCAACAATAAGTTTAAAATCAGCTGGGTCAAGGCGCACGTGGGCATCCAAGGAAACGAGGATGCAGACGAGTTAGCCAAAACCGCAGCGGAAAACACAAATAACAAAAACAAATACTATATGAAAAAGCCAATCTCAAAACTGAAACGGACACTCAAAGAGCTAACAATGAAACAATGGCAGTTCGAGTGGGATTACGGGGATACAGGCAGGGAAACACATCAGTATTTTCCAACAGTAGGTGAAAGCAGACTCATAAGTGACTTTTTACTCTCACAACTCTACACAGCACATGGAGCATTTCCAGCGTATCTCCACAGATTTAATAAAGCGGACACTCCGGACTGTGCATGCGGCACGGAGGGTACGCCTAAACATTATCTCCTCCACTGCCCACTCACCCAACAGTACCACCTGGTAAACATAACAGCAAATAATGATAAACTGTGGCACGAACAATTAGGTAAAAACAAACACGTACAAAATAAAGCAAAAACAGTAATCAGGTGGCTCCAAGAAAACTGCGACAGTATCACAACATTAAAGCAAACAAACATATAAAACAGAAAGCCCTCTCATTTTGATAACCCAGCAGAAACATAATACTATATGTTATGTGTTATATGTTGTATGTTAAAAAAAAAGGCCTACGATTTTTTTCTTTCGCCAAAAAAAAAAATAAAAATAAAAAAATAAATGTATGTATATGTTTTATGTCCTTTAGCAGTGTGCGGTAGTCGCACAACATGAGCTGTAACCATGGCCCGCAATAGGAGCCCCGCAACATATGAATTGCATGCACAATGAATATCATTAACGGTTCAGCAAGTTGTGCAATATGACATAGTAAGAAGCTTCAAACGCCTCCGACACTGCTTGTCCGTCCACTGTGTTGTGTTATAAAAAAAAATACATATATATAAAAGGTCTAGGATTCCCCTAATGCCAAAAAAATTAAAAAAAAAAAAAAAAAAAAAATTAAAAACTGCTTTTATTTTAAGTTTTTTCATTTATTATTTTATTTATTTATTTATTTTTATTCTTTATTTAACTATTTTTTTTTATTTTATTATTACTAATTTTTATTTATTTAATTATTTATTTTTGACAGCTCGCCTCTTTATTTGGTGCAGTAGGACTCTGTCCGCACAAAATACCGGACCCACTCTAATGGGGCAACCCAGGGAGCCAGTTTTTCTCGGTGGGGTACGGTAGAAAGGTGGGTTCTTGTCTCTCTCTCTGCAACGCTCTCGTTTGCCTTGCTATTTGGCGCAAAAATTTTCCTCCATCAGCGGTACGACTTAGCTTTTCGGCCATTTTCTGTTTTTTTTTGGTTTTTTTTATTCCCTCAAAATTTTTCCGACATTCAGCTAAGTTCAGTACCATTGTTTAGGCTCAAAAACATCCAGTCCCATTTCGTCTGGTAAGATGAGTACAAGGTGTGCGGCAACAAATCACAAAGTTAACCCAATGTGCAATAAACCACAAAGATTACCAACAAAGCACTGAACCTAAACAGCCGACCCGGGTACTTGTCTTAGTGGTTCGCCACTTTGCCGGCAAAAATTACATCATGTACGCTAATGGCGCCTGGTGCATGTAAAATCCGTCGTGGGTGCAAAGTCCTCCAAGTTACCTGTGAATTATACTTCTGGAGGTGCCTTGCCAGGTGAAGGTCTCGTCATCTGATCAAGGCTCTAAATTACGAGACCATCTTGCGAAGCCATTTACAGTTCAAACAACAGGATGTACCATTAATTAACAGGCGAAACAAAGTATGCTCAACGACAAGCAAGTACTGCAGAAAATATGGCATGCGTAGCAAAGATATCAGGTTTATTGCCGCTACGCGGCAATTAGGCGGTCGACCGCCCCGATACCAGGTATCTAACCCGTTAAGCTGAGATAACTCGGCAGGTAGGGGCCTGGCCATCGGTTAGAAAGAAAGAAAGTCTAATAATCCATGATTACTTAGACAGTGTCAGAGAATCTGCATGATCTATAGGGCCCATAAATGATCTATATATTTGATCTTTATTGAAAGAAATAAAACGGAAAGATCACTATTTTAAAATTGAAGGGAAAAGAAAAGTAATAATTTATGAGATTTAACAGATAATAGGAGAAATATAAAACATCAGGATTCAAAAACATGGAAAGTCATTGATGATTAAGTATCCACAAATATCTATTGCAAAATGCAGAATCTCTCACCTTAAATTCCGTTAGTTTTTCTTCAGTGCACCAGAAATTCAACATAAATTAACCATCATTAACATAAATTAAAAAGAAAACAAACTGGTGATTATTCTTTTTGTAATAAAAAGACATTCTGAAAGCACAGAAAATTAAGTAAATATACAAACATCAGCGAAGCTAAAATTTGAATAGTAAGTGTGGTTATTGCAGTTCTAATTTTATTATTCTAGAATGAATTATATCGATTACATTTTACTCTCTTTTACAGATAATTAAGAGATTATTCTTTTGTAATATAACATTGTTTTAGTACAGCTATGAAAATATGTAATGGTCATTGCTTTATTAATTGCAGCAATGTTTTGACACTATTGACAACTTACTTTTTAAATGCTTCATTTGATTTTAGCTTTCGATACAAAACATAGAGAAAACGCAAAACGACACTGTATAGTGAATAATTATGTAACTGTAAAAGAAAGTAACAAATTTTGATACAATTAGTTTTAGAATAACAAAATTAAGACGCTGTTAAGCCTAATTCTTGCTCAAATCTGAAATATATTTTAGTGTAGGGTAAAGTGTTTCAACAATTTTAACAGAATTGTACTCACGATAGTAACACATAGCGTCAACGAGGTTCAGATAAAATCGTTAAAAAATAAATACCAAATATATAAATACCGAATTTGATTAAAAAAAAAATAACTATGATGCTCTATTTCCACATATTCTAAAATTCCATGTACCGATAGCTTGAACTAGTGATGGGCGATTTCGATTTTTTAAATCGATTTAATCGATACTACGGCCAACTCGATTTAATCGATGCTTTAAAATTTTTAATCGATTTCTCTGAAGGTAATATAATTTTCATTTTCCTTCAAAAGTCGAAGATAAAATAGTCGGATATGCCAATTCCAAAATTTCAGTGTATTAGTTTATGTGATAGAAGAATTAAAGAAACCTCAGAACCCCCCCCCCCCCCTGTAAAATAGGGTTTTTTGTTGAGTAATGTAAACCAGAATCAATTTTTATCAGGTACCAGTCGAATCTGAATTTTGGTGAAAATCCATGAAAGCGCGAGATACAGCTATTGCGAAATCATAAAAAATGCAGCATATCAGCGCCCCCTGTAGGGCAATTTGCACCAAGAACTAAACAACACTAATCTATGTCAGGGATTTACTGAATCTGAATTTTGAGTAAAATTCGTTCTTGAGATAGCGCTATTGCGTTAATCATTAATAATGCAGTATAGTAGCGCCATTTCTTAAGCGATTTCTACCAAAATGTAATTAGCATCAAATAATATCAAGGACTAATTGAATCTAAATTTTTATGAAAGTCCGTGCATTAGTTCTTGAGATAAAGCTAAAATGGAAACAGGGGTGTTCGAAAAGAGAACTGCGCCCGGTTCAAAGTTCCAATTTAGCCCCCCATTCCTTTTTCTTGTGAGAGGCTATAAGTGATGTTAGTAGTAAAAATTTGGCGCCCCCTAAATTTCAGCGCTCGGGACGACCGCCTCCTTTCGCCTCCCCCCCCCTTTTTCGCATGGCTCTGAGTGGAAATTGTGAAAAATTCAGCATAGCAACGCCATCTGAGAAGCGATATACATCAAAATGCAAAAAACATTAATTCATGTCAACGGCTAACTGGATCCGAAATTTGATGAAAATCCGTGCATTCGTTATTCAGATATAGCTGTTGTGCAAATCGCAAAAAATGCAGCATAACAGCGCCACCTGTTAGGCTATATACACCAAAAATTAATTAGATTCAGTTTATATTAAGGTTAAATTAAATTTAAAGTTTTGTGAAATTCCTTACATTTGTTCTTGAGATAGAACGGTCAGAAATTTTTGTCATATACAGACTCACAGAGTGACAGACACACACACACAGATAGATATTTCTTAAAAACCATGAAGTCATGTTAAAGACCTTCTAAAATATATAAATCCATCAAAAACGGGAAGTCGAATTTTTTCACGAATCTAATACTCTCTTCTTGTAAAGTTACAAAAGAAATTAAAAATTTAAAATCGATTCTGTCAGTAAAATCGGACTTTAGATTCGATTTCGATCTTTAGATTCGATGTCGATCTTTAGATTCGATATCGATCTTTCGATTCGATTTCGATCTTTAGATTCGATGTCGATCTTTAGATTCGATGTCGATCTTTAGATTCGATTTCGATCTTTATATTCGATTTCGATCTTCGGAATCGATTTCATTTTGGTCTACTAAAATTTACCAATTTTATTGTTTTAATGGTAGTATTGGTGTAAAATTACGTATAAGAATGGATTTTTTTTTTTTCTAGGCTAAATCAGTATTGAATGAAAGTATTTTTTCTGCGACTGCGGAGGAAAGCATCATGTTTTACAGCTCTGTAAGAGAGGGGGAATCGAAATTTGTGCATTAAAAAGTGTAAAATCTCATAACTTCTGGGGGGGGCGGTATCCCCTGCGGGCCACCCCATTAATTCGACACTAGGTTAAATCGTTATATTTTTGTTTAGAAGTCCAGTAATTTGAAGTATTAGTTTATTATGTTTTATTTTTCACACTCGTCTCTTCTAATCCCCCCCCCCTTCTGCGTCAGTTTTAATTTACAGGGCCGTTCGAAATATGCATACAGTTTTTAAAATGTCCAATTCTTGGTCTATTTTATTTTAGATCCACATTTTAAATCCTTGACAAAAGATAAATAAGGGATCGCCCTTCCGCCCGTTTGGGGTTTATCTGCGCCCCACCGGGGGCGTATTTTTTTGTTTCTTCAAAAGAAACAAAAAAAATGTTGAGAGGGGACTTGCACCCTCCCCAATGTACTCCTTAAAATTTCGCTCATTTAACTCTCTACCATTTTTAACTTAAAACTTTAAGCTATATGGCACCCCCAGAGCTGTGGACCCCCCCCTGTCGATCACTCACCTAATTTTGCTTATTTCTTCACTTCATTTCAATCTTTAAAAGGCTATAACTTTTCTTCTATAGGAGTTACAGTGGGGAGAAAAATTCTAGTATAGCTAACCATTCTTTTTGCTATTCCAGTTTCCCGGTTTTTCCTATAGGACCTTTTGGGGGGGGGGGCAGAGGGGTTTTTTCTCATTTCTTGATACAATATGGCTATTGAAAGCTTATGCTTCATACATTACAAATCTAGCATAAGAAATTTTCTCCCATTATTTTATGTCACATTACGGACCTATAATGGGTTAAAATTTTAATTTTTCAAACTTCTTCGAAAAATAAAAATAAAACATTGATACATATCAGCGAAACTGGGGTTCGAACTCGCAATCTTTTGATTGCACACGTAATCCCTAAGCTTATTGGCCACCGAGTGCTCAGCAGCGCTATTATTTCTTTAGATTGTCATTTTTAAATTCATAATATCTTTTGAATGGAATGTCCGATTTGAATAATTCAAAAAGTAATCTACAGATATTGTAACAGGCATTAATGCAAAATGATTTATTTGGATAAGGATTAAGGTATCGATAGTATGGTCTAATTTTCGTTGGTGTATTTATCGCGTTTTAAAATGTAAGAAAGTATTTATAGTGAGTTAACTACAATAGCTGGACATATGGTATCGCGCGGTTTTTTTTATAGATATTGATATGTTGATATCAATATTGTTGATATCAATATGATATTATTTAATTCATTCATCTTTTTTTAATGCATTTAAAAGTATTTCCTGACGATTCAATTATATATTCCAACGATTCAAATAATACACACATAATTGTTCAAGGTTTCACTTCTGTCGGTACTCTCGGAGTGCCACTATTTTTTTCCATGTTCGCCCGTCCTAACACCCCCCCTTCCTCACCAAACTTAACTTACAGGGTCTTTCAAATTATGACTTCGATTTTAAAAAAGTCTAATCCTCGTTCTATTTTGTTTTAAATCCATATTTTGAAACCTCAACATAAGATACATTTGGGCGGGGTCGCCTTTCTGTCCGTTTGGGATTTACCTTGTCCCCCTGGGTGGGGGGCATATTTTTTGTTTTTTCCACACCATCTCATGTAACATATCGTTATAAAGCTTTTATCTCCTCGTTTTTTTCTGTTACTACCCCTCTCTTCACCTAGTTACATGCTCTTGGCACTTTTTATAGTTTCAAAGAGTACATGTTCCCCGCGGCCACCCCATGAATTCAACACAAAGTTAAACACTATATTTTTGTTTAGAAGCTCAGTGTTTTGGGTTGTTAGTTTATTATTTTTATTATTTTTTTTTTCAAGTGCGTCCGTTCTAATCCCTTGCCCTCCCCCCTTCCTCGCCAATCCTTACTAAATGGGCCGCTCAAAGTATGCATGCAATTTTTAAAATGTCCAATTCTCGTTCTATTTTATTGTAAATCTTCATTTTGAAACTTCGACAAAAGGTACATTTGGGTTATGGTTGCCCTTCCGTCAAGAGTGGGGTTTACCTGCCCCACTCCTTTTGGGTATGGGGCATATTTTTTGTTCTTCCAAACTATTTCGTGTAACATTTGGTTGGTATTAGAAAAAAAAAGTTTATACTCCTTTTTCCCCATCCTAGTTACACACTCTTGGCACTCTTTACCCTCGGTTTAATACCAAGTTACTCAGTGTTGTTATTAGTTGAGTTATGTCTCTCAAATTTGTCAAAGTTTTTGTGTAAGTGACAACCATAAGTGACAATCATTTTAAAATTTAAAATTCTTATTATCCGACTCTAAAATCTGCAATAGCTTAATTCTATGCCTCCCTAAATGAGGGTGGGGGATGGGAGGCGATAATTATGGTCCTGCTGATTGTCTAAGTTTTGGAATTAGTAATTTGGATCTTCTCTGTGTGAATCTGAATAACGAAATATCGATTCTAGTATCGATTCTAGAACTGAGAAATCGATTCTTATTATGATCGATGTTGTTTTATACGATGTCGATTTTGATCCATTATCAAAATTTCCAGAATCGCCCATCACTAGCTTGAACACATGAACACTCTATGAAATTACAATTTTTGAAAATTTTGATTTTGAGCAGCTTTTCTATAAATATATCACATTTTAACTGTACTGAACGTAAAGAAAGCTGCATTTTTTAGTTTTACATTCAAATTGTAATAAATTATAATAAAGTGCTAAAAAGAAAGGCTGTCATGAGATTTTATGTAGCAAGATTCTGAAGGCATCCAAAACAGTTTCTCAAACGAATCTCAATTTCTTATAAAGACTAACCAAAGAAAAATTATCATTATGTTACATTTTTGTTCTTGCGGTGAGCGGGGGAAGATCGTTTTCAAAATAGAAATAAATGTAAAGCTTTCAGAAAAGTTCAATGAAGTATCAAAATCATACAAAAAAAGAATTAATTTAATAAACCTTCTTAATATCCTTTTTATTATTACCTTAAAATGATTTACTAAAAGTATAGCACTGTATGGAAAAGAAGATTTTCAACGACATGGTGAACGTTTACGTATTTCTTGAAGACTTTTGAAAGCGATTCCTTAATCTAATATATTTTCCCAAACTTTTAAGAGAGATAAGATATCTTTTCTTTCATCACAAAAAGAGAGTTTATTCTCCATATTCAGGTATGTTTTCAAAAAAAGCTGAATGTCATTTATAACAAGTGTAAACTTTTCAGTTAAGTTGAAGCGAATTTCAAAATGCCTTTTACATTTTTCGGCGTAACCTTTACTTTTCAAATCATTTTCTCGTTATTTGAAAAACCGAAAGCCTTATGTATTTATTTGCTTAAACATTTAAGTGTATGACGAATATCTCTTTTTGCTTTTTACATTTAAAAGAACATTTGTAAAGAAAAATATTTATTTAATTCTATCTTTTTACCAAATATATTTATATATTAATCAAGCTTTTTTGGTTATTAAATATATCCAAACCTGGGGGAAATATAACTTCTTTATTTTATGATTTTGATGTGAATTAGTAATGCACTTTTATGAGGTAAATTTCATTGAATGATTTGGGAAACATAGATCTCACTTTTATAATGAATAGTTAATTATAAATTATTGAATATTAACTTGAACTTTGCTTTTAATATTTTAATCATTTTTAAAAACATCTAAATTATTATTAGTTTATTACTTCACTTAATTATTTTAATATTTTATTATATTGTAAGCTTTCTTTATAATCTCAATTGCATTAATATGTACACTGAAATTAATGTTTTAACTATGTAAACAAAGCAATGACCAGAAATCCGCAAAATTCTAAAAACCTCTGACCGCAAGCTGTAGGGATTTGTGGGCGTCTACAGTATTTGAAACTAAGAATCACGCCATTATACATCTTTAATACCCGCTTGTGCAATAAAGAGTTTAAGTAGAAGTAGCAAAAGATGCTTATAGAAAAAAAAAAAAAGATGAAAAACTATTTCGTCATTAAAATAACAGAATAATGGTGCTGGCATTAAATTTACTAAACCTGGTGTAAATTTTAACAAGTAAATGATCTTTTGTGGCAAAATAAATATAACATGAAACTCTGATCATCTTTTTATGAATTTCAGCAAAATACATGAATAGATTACAACTGTTCTGAAATTTGTTTGAGCACTGAAAAAATCTGCGCATAAAATTGCATGAAAATATATATTTACATGAAAGTCCATGTTCACAATAAAGAAAACCATTCCCTTTTACAAAATGTATTAAATATTTAACAAATGTATAACTTCATCTCGCAAAAGAGTTAAAATGTATTTTATAAAATATATATATTTTTAAATAAATTTCTAATTTTGCAATCCAGATATTCTACAAGACATATCTTTTAAAGTAATATAATTTGGTTTATATGCCAATTTACTGCTCGGAAACTAATTTAAACAATGTATCTACAGTTTAAATTACAAAGAAAAGCAGGCTCTATCGAAATGAAAACAAGAAAATTAAACGAGATTTGTAGTATGCTCATCGATTTTTTTTCTAAACAAATATTAACTTTTCGTTGATCAAATTCCACTTATACGAAATAATTTCATTCAAAAGTAAATATCCAGCTGAATACAAAACAAATATGTTTCGAATAAGATAATAAATAGTATAAGGTTAATATTTTTTCTTTTACATGCAATACTTGTTTAAGGACTATTTAAAATATTTCTGTAAATTATTCTAGACAAATTATAATGCTACTTAAAACATTATTAACCATGAATATGATATATTTTTCTATTTTCAGTAAAAATTTTGCTAAATCAACATATATATTTTTATTATTGTTAAAATTGAAATACAAATATTCCGATAAAAGAAAATGAAATAGTAGTTTATCTTACAGAAAAATAACAAGCTACATGATTATTTATATTTCTACTTATGAAGTATGTATTTTTATTTGTTTCAAGGTATCATCATTAAAACCAATTTCTATTTTATTAGAAAAATTCTGCTTTCTGCAAAATAAACTAACTTTAATTTAGTAGTTGGATTTTTTTAGAAAATAAAAACAATGAATTTCTAAAATAGTTTTGTATTTGCATGGATAAAATCTTATGTAATCATTTTCCTAACAAAAGTTTCAAATTTACTCTAAAATGAAATTATAAAGCATTTTATGCAGTTTTTAATTTGTCTTTATTGAATAGAATAAAAATTAAAAATCATTGCTTCGGAATATATTGTTGAAATTCTGAGCATCGCATAGAATATATTTTAGAAACATATATATATATATATATATATATATATATATATATATATATATTTTTTTTTTTTTTTTTACAATTTTTTTTTCAATATCATAACAAAAATCCTTTACGTATTTTTGTTATACATGTAATGAGCAGTCGTGCTGTCTGCGCATAGATTAATATTTTCATCATTTTCTATATAATGAAAAAAATCTATCTTAAAATTCGAGATGATATATCATAAAATTTTACAGGTCTAATAAACAGCATTGTATTTTGCATAAGGGAAAAGCTATTTAAGGGTAAAATATGTACGGGGGGGGGGTCTAAATGAATATCCGGGTTTTAACGTTTTGTAGTATTTATTAAAGAAAACATAAAATTATAATTAATACATAAAATTAAAAAGCAACTCAATCAGTTTTACTTACAAGCTTACGAGTTTTCAATGTGAGCACCTTTTGGCAGAGTCTGAGTCAGAGTCAGCTGTGTGGGGAGGTATACCAATGTCTTAAGCACTGAAAATTCCAAGCTTAATGCATCTAAAGAACCCCCGTAGGGAAAGCCGATTGAGAATGTAAAGATTGCATACAATATTAATACAAGATATTTACTATGAGAAGCTCTATTTTTCCCAAGAAAAATTAAATCTTTGTAATTAATAAAATAATGAGATTATAGACAATAGGAATTTTAACTTGTTGGAGAAGCAGAAGCTCAAATTCGCTGCAAAGCAGAGTGTTTTACAAAAATACATTAAAATACATAATATTTAATTACAAAATTAGAAATAAAATTTTTATTTTAAAAATAATGCAAAATATCTAAAATATGTAAATTAGTGAATAATTATGATGATTATGAAATAATTATGCACAAAAGTTCTGTTGTTCGTGTATTAGTTCATTTATGGTTCAGTCGTGTTCTTAGCCGCTAAGAATTTATCTTATACTATAATGCGAGCAAAAATTGTGTGTGTGTGTGTGGGGGGGGGGGGGGGGGTAAATTTTATCTCAAAAACGGCTCTAACGATTTTCGCAAAAATTTGGATTTTACCATTTTCGGGCACGAGAAGACTATTGGGCTAGGTCCCATGTTCGAGAAAATTCGATTATTGGGTCATTTTGGGTCATAATGGGTCAGGATCAAGCTATTTATATCTAGAGAACGGCTGGATCGATTTTAAGGAAATTTTGTATCCAACCGTTTTTTGGCACGAGAAAACTATTAGGCTGGGTCACATGTTCGAAAAGTTTTGATTAGTGGGTCACTTTTGGGTCATTATGGGTCAAGCCATTTTTATCTAAAAAACGGCTCTAACGATTTTGACCAAATTTTATATTGTATCGTTTTGGATTACAAGAAGACCATTGGGTTAGGTAACATGTTCGAGAAAATTCAGTTAGTGGGTCATTTTTGGGGTCATTGTGGGTCATGCTATTTTAATCTAGAGACTTTCTCACGCAATTTTGATTAAAAATTGCATTCTATGGTTTTCGGGCACGAAAAAAACATTGGGCTAGGTTACATGTTCGAGAAAAAATTTTAATGGGTCATATTGGGTCATTAAGGGTCTGGGTCAAGCTATTTATATTTAAAGAACGGCGTGATGGATTATAACGAAATTTTGTATGTAACAGTTTTTTGACATGAGAAAACTAATGGGCTAAATCACATGTTTGAGAGATTTCGACTATGAGGGTCATTTGTGGGTCATGATGGGTCATAATGGGCCATGGTCAAGCTATATCTAAAGAACAGGTGAATCGATTTTAACGAAATTTTGTATGCAACATTTTTTTGGCACGATAAAATCATTGGACTAGCTTACATGTTCGAAAAATTTCGATTAATGGGTCATTTTGGGTCATTAAGAGTCTGGGTCAAGCTATTTATATTTAAAGAACGGCGTGATGTATTATAACGAAATTTTGTATGTAACAATTTTTTGACATGAGAAAACTAATGGGCTAAATCACATGTTTGAGAGATTTCGACTATGAAGGTCATTTGTGGGTCATGATGGGTCATAATGGGTTATGGTCAAGCTATATCTAAAGAACAGGTGGATCGATTTTAATGAAATTTTGTATGCAACATTTTTTTTGGCACGATAAAATCATTGGACTAGGTTACATGTTCGAAAAATTTCGATTAATGGGTCATTTTGGATCATAGAGGGTCTGGGTCAAGCTATATATAATTAAAGAACGGCAGGATCAATTTTAATGAAATTCTGTATGCAACAATTTTTAGAAACGAGAAAACTAATGGACTAAGTCACATATTCGAGAGCTTTCGATTATAAGGGTCATTTGTGGGTCTTAATGGGTAAAGGTGAAGCTATATCTAAAGAATGGGTGGGTCGATTTTAACGAAATTTTGTATACAACATATTTTTGGCATGAGAAAATCATTGGGGTAGGTCACATGTTCGAGATATTTCGATTAGTGGGCCACTTTTGGGTCATTCTAATTTTATCTAGACAACGTTTCGCGCAATTTTGACTAAATTTTGTATTTTATCGTTTTCGGGCACAAGAAAATCATTGGGTTATGACAGATTTTGGAGAAAATTCGATCAATGGGTCATTTTGGATCATAAGGGGTCAGGGTCAAACTAACTATATCTAAAAAACGGCTCAATCGATTTTATCTAAATAATGTATCTAATGTTTTTCGGCATGCTAAAACTACTGAGCTAGGCCACAGGTTCGAGAGATTTTGATTATAAGGGTCATTTGTTGGTCATGATGGGTCATGCTAATTTTATATAGAAAATGGTACTCACCATTTTGACTATACTTTGTATTATATTGTTTTTGAGCAAGAGAAAACCATTTGGCTTGGACACATGCTCGCGAAAATTCGATTAGTGGGTCATTTTGGGTCTTAATGAGCTAGGGTTATATATAACAACGCTAATATATATAACAACGGAGCATAATAGCTAACTATATATAACAACGACTCAATCAATTTTACCTAAATTTTGAAACAAAACGTTTTTTGTCACGAGAAGACTATTGGGCTGAGTCGCATGTTAAACAAAATTATATTGGTGGGTCATTTCGCTTCATTGCTGAATGCTGCCAAGCTAATTTTACCTAAAAAGTGGCTTAAACGATTTTGATTCAACTGTTGATTCTACTGTTTTTGATTACCTGAAGACGATTGAGCTATGCCAAATGCTTGATCAAATTTGATTAGGGGCTCATTTTGGGTAATACTGGTCAAGGTCACGAGAATATGGCAAAAGCCAATAACTTGATGATATTTGACAAAATATTGGCGACATATGGCCAAAAAATCGACTATAAAAGTTACGAAAACCAAAACACGTATTTGGAGCCAAATGAAAGAATGCCTCCAAATTTGGCTATATCTAGCAAAAAACATTGTCTTTCAGAATGTAAAGAATTTTTTTATACATTCTTAAGAGGATTCGAGATGCATGGTTAAACCAATCAGAGTCGAGCTAAAAAAGTGATTTAGATCGATGTCCTTTCGTTGTAAATTTTAAAATAAAGTAAAATTTATAAACATGCGCATAAAAACATAGTTTTCTTATTGATTGTTTTTCTAAATAATACTATTATAAACATGTTTTACAGTAATAATACAGAGTTAATGATACAGTGAAAATACTATATCGAGTTGGACACAAAGTTAATTTTGACCGAGCTAAGCTCGGTCTCCCCTGCTAGTTTTGAATAAAAAGTAACCGTATGTTTGCTGAGATAAGTCTTCCTCATCATCAATGAAACGCAAAACATTTTGAAATAAATGATGGTTGTTTTCTAAAAAAATGACACACTCAATTATCTTTTGATAAAAGGATGGTTTCTATAAAACCACAGAAAACCACTGGGTCAAAAACATGGTAAAAGATTTTCTTATATGAGAATATGATGTAGGAGTATATAAAGCAGTGATGTTGCTCGCTGACTACATACCCATAATGGAGTAGAAAAATACCTTTTATCACACGGCACACATCAAGTCAATAGCTCAATTCTTCCCAAACGTTGATTAGCAAAGAAGTGTGTTCAAACGCTCACCCAATCTGACGCCATTTAATTTTTACCTGTGACGGTTCATAAACAATTGTATGCATGTGCCTCCTCTAACAGCTGACCATTACAGCTGTTGCAACAATGACCCCACAAACACTAATCAACGTTTGTAAAGAATTGAGCTATCGACTTGATGTGTGTTGTGTGACGAAAGATGCTCACATTAATAACTTGTAAGCTTGTAGTTAAAACTGTTTGAGTTTCTCTTTCATTTTATAAGTTAATTTTTTTTTAAGTTTTATGTAGCAAATACTACCAAGCATCAAAACCCCGATGTTCATTTAGAAAATCCCGGATAATAAAATGTAATTAGTGATAAACCCAGTTTAACAATTTTTTGGCTGATTTTGAAGAATTTTTAATTTAATTTTTTAAAGAGACAAAGTGAATTTAAGCTCAAAAAGCTCAATTTGAAGGCATTCTTTGAAATATATTCTCACTTTATGAAAAATCGACCAATAAGGCCATTATATAGTTTCAAAATAAGAGAAATTGCCAATTGAATGTATTTAAGAGCAAAATTGAATTTTTAAATAAGTAAAAAATAAGCAATTTGTTTTTTATCACAATATTTAATATTTAAATCGCGATCGCTTCCGAATATACTGTTCAAAATGCCCATTTTGACAGTATTTTTTGAAATATAGTCAGTTTTTATCAAAACACTGACCAATACTGCACATTATACAGTTCCTAAATAATAAAGCCTGTAAATTGGATGCGTTTAAGAGCAAAAATGAATTTAAAAATGAGTCAGAAAATAAGAAATTTGTTATTTGAATACATTCTCAATTTTTCAATGATGATCGCTTCGGCAAATTCTGTTCAAAATGCCTACTTTAACAGTATTTTTTGAAACATATTCTACTTTTATCAAAAGACTGGCTAATAAGTCACATTATATAGTTATTAAATAACAGAAACTGCTAAATGAATGTGTTCGAGAAAAAAATTGAATTTAAAAATTATTTAGAAAATAAGCAGTTTGGATTCATATACACCCTTAATACGATTTTTCTTTCAACTCCTACTTTTCTTTAATTTTGGTCCTATTAAAAAATTATCAGGAAAAAAGTTGTAGATATTATTGAGAAACGTATAATAAATCTAATTGGGCTTGATATCCGGAGAACTGACGAAGTTATGATTTTTTTTCTCCCAAAAACCTTATTTTTTATGCTTCAATAGCCCATTTTTAAATTAATCAAAAACCTGTCATGCATAAACATTTGGACCATTTTTAGAAGTTACATAAACTTTAAACTGGTTTGATATCTATTTTAATAAAAAAGCTATGAGGTTTTTTTTTTTTTTTTTTTTTTTTTTTTTTTTCACAAAATGACTCCCTATTTCAAAACCACTTTGTCTAATTTTGCCCATTAACGAATGTGACCGAGATATTATGCCACTATTATATGCATCAGTTTGGAACAGATTTGAGCTGAATTATAGAAGTCATAGTGTCTATAAAAAAGTGATATATATACATATATAATTAAATCTGGAATGTTTAGATAAGATTTCAGCATTTATAAAATATGTAATAGAATACAATAAATTAGGTATACAGCTTTCTGAAACATATTAAAATATTAAAAAAGAAATAGATTGGTTTAAAATATTAGAATATTTCATTTTACTCAGCAATTTTACCTTATGAATGATAGTTAATATTTTGTAGCATCTCCTTTAAATTTCATAACAGCTTACAATCGATCTTGCATAATATAAACAAGTTGTTTACAAACATTTCTATCAATATTAGCCCAAATAGACTTTAAACGTGCAACTTACTCAATATCAATATTAGCCCAAATAGACTTTAAACGTGCAACTTACTCAATTTTACTTGAAGGAGGATTTTCTTGGAGTTTTTTCTGCATTATAGATCATAACTTTTCATTGAGGCTGACATCTAGTGAGTTTTGCGACCACGGAAATAAATTGATTTTGTGTTGGTGGGACCAATTTGTATTAGTAGGGGAGAGTGGGGATACTTGAGCATAGGGGATACTTGAGCCACCCCTATTATCTCTACAGTTGATTAATTTTTCTTTCTAAAACTGCCAATATGATAACATATTTATAGTTCTGAACATGTAAAAAAGAAATCACACATCTTGGTACCATTTTGAAAGTATAGTGATTAATAGTTGTCTTTTCCCTATCTGAAAAAAATATTTGGGTGCATGGTTTTTTTGTTTTTTTGTAATCAAAGTTTTGTTTAAAGTTGCAACTATATACATACATTCAATAAGCATAATTTCAATTGTATTTTGAGTCTAAAATAGTTCTAATTGCTGCATGCTTTATTTAGTAAAACTCTGGGAAACAAAAATAGTGATAGTGGGGATACTTGAGCCAATGAGAGTGGGGATACTTGAGCCATGTCTTAACCATCCTCACTAGAAATTAAACATGGGTGAAACAAACAAAAAATAAAATTCCATCCTTATATTCACTAATAGATATTTTTCTGGAGAAAAGGGAGAATAATTTTTCATTTTATTTTTTTTTCTTAAAAAAATAAAGACCTAAAAATGTTTAAAAATGCATATTTTTTAAATGAAAATGTCTATTTTATTTTTCGATTTGTTCGATTTGACAAACGACCAAAATTCGAACAAAATAGTCTGTCTAGATAAATGTAAACATAGTTTTCAATTTAATTTTCATTAAATGAAAATAACTTTTTAAAACGGTTTTACAGGCTATAATCTCTAATACTTTAATTAGTTAGGTCCAACATAATAAAATATTTATTTTTTAATATAACATATTAAGATTAGTATTTTATATTGAAATCGTAACCTCTGTTGCTGTAACTTTTTTTTTAACTAAGAAAATTGAAGAAAAATTGGTAAAAAGAGCGCACAAAAACAAGAAAAGCCACAAAAATCCCAGTTCAAACTTACCTACATGGAGCCAAAGAGGAAGACAAAATCTTTTCCTGTGAAATCAAAAAAGTGTTTGAAATAGTAGAATGATACATCTGGCTTAAATTCCGACAGCTACTAAACTAAAAGCATGAGTTCGACAATATCATTAGAGGAAAATTCTGTCAATGATGGTGATGATGTGAAAGAAAACCTTCTATTGATGGTTGGTTACTAATAAAATATGCCAGAAAGAAAACTGTAAAAATATTTGTTGGATAAGTGCTTAATATTTTGAAAATGAAATTTGCAAGAAGAATTGCAGATTCCAAATTTAAATGGCTCTGAACTGAGGATGTTTCTACCGTCGTTATAACTGAGGTTCAAATTATCCTTCGAAAACCAGTTTTAACGACAAAAAATGATCGTATTACTAGCTTTGTTTTCTTAATTGGTTTTGAAACACTTTACGTTTCATAATTTATCATTCTGTAAAATATTTGTGCAAAAATAAAGCGAAAAAAATTACTTTTGTAGGTATTTTTCCGTAGTGGCTCAAGTATCCCTTCACTATGGCTCAAGTATCCCCGCCATGGGGATACTTGAGCCATGATGTAAAACAAAAAATAAACATTTATTATGCATAGAAAAATAGTTCAAAATTTATTGAAAGTGGTTTTTAGTTGAAGGAAAAATATCAAATTTTCATTTTCAATATTTTATTTTATTCTAAAAAAATATAAAAAATTTAAAAAAAATAAAATTCAAAAAATGGCTCAAGTATCCCCATCTTCCCCTATAGTTAGGTATGTACTCTGACACCGAAATATGCGGTGACGCTAAATGTTCTTGGAAGATGAAATCATCTTCAAATAAATCTTCTGGTGATGGAATCATGCAACATTCCAAAATTTCTTGATAGATCTGAGATTTCATTTTTAGCTCACAGGCTATCATAGCCTGAGAGCTTATGTGCCCGCCCGTTCTGTATGTACGTTCGTGCGTAACGCGATAACTCATGATAAAAATATCGGATTCACTTGAAATTTTGTATGTAGGTATATCCTGATAAGGCGCTTCCCTGATTAGTTTTTGGAGTTCATTCTATATGTATAAGAGGGGGAACGGGGGGCTCATGCCCCTCCCCTTAATGGATTTAATGGGTTTTTCATGCAGAATTAACAGTTTTCGTTCAAAATTTAGATACAGGATCATTTTGATGAGGCAATTTCGTGACTGTTATTAGGTGTTCATTGAATAAGTATAAACAGGGGGAACGGGGGGTTCTATTGCCCCTCCCCTTAATTGATATAAAGGGGTTTTTCAAGCAGAATTGTCAGATTTCGTTCAAATCTCTGAATAGTTTTAGAAGTTTAATGGTTAAGTATAAAAGAGGGGGATAGCTCCTCTTAAATTATATAAATGTTAAATGGGTTTTTATTAAGAATTATCCGATTTGCTCTGAATTTTGGATATAGATTTTTTATATGATAAAGCATGTTCTTGATAGTTTAGGAGGTTCAATGATTAAGTATAAAAAATGGGAAAGGGGAGAGCTGTTTTCCTTTCTTAATTTTTTTTCGAACGGAATTAGTCCTTGAAAATATAAGGCTGTAATGTACAATTAGTATGCGTAGCCTGTGAGCTCAATGCCATCAGTTTAACTGGGCAATATTCTTTTTATTTGTATACGAAACATAACTTTCCAGGTCCTTCTTCATTCATGCAAGAAATAACTATATGACACTAGCAGCAAATTTTATGTATCGTTTAAGACATTCTTTATCAATTGCTTCTTGCTTCATTCTCCAAGCTGAAATACCTTGATTACCATATGAAACCCAAAAATTACTTTCATCACTAAACATTATATTTTCCCGATCTTCTTCGTTAAATAAACGTCTTGATTTACACCAATACAATCTTAAATACTTTTGTCTTGCAGTTATGAGAGGTTTTGTTTTCGTTACACCAGATTCAAACTTAAATTTATAGAGATGTCTTAATGTTGTCGATGTAGAAACTTCTACTGCTTCTCCTTTCCATTATCTGTGCAAGAATCATACACTTTAATAATAGTTTTTCTTACATATATGCTTTAGTTTCCTGTCATCTCTAGCAGATGTTTCTGATCTTTCACCGCCATTTTGGCAAAAATTTTGAAATTTTCCGACAAATAATTTTGAATATTGTGTTAGTATTTTACTAACGCTTGATTGAGAGCAATGTGAATAATTCGCATTGTAACATTGCTTTTTACTATGCCGAAACAAATCAACCACATGAAGTTTAATATAAAAATATCACTCACACGACCCATTTTAAGACGAGAAAACAAACAAACTCCAAAAAGAATACTGATTATAAATAAAATCGTCTGAATTTTATCACTGATGCTGCCAGTTATGAATTAGCCTTTTACAGGCCAATGTTCCCAATTGGGAACATAAATTTAAAAATTTATTAAAAATTAAATTTAATCAAAATCGACTTGAAAAAATCAGAAGAAATAGTTAAAAGATGACTTGATTTTTTAAAATAGAAATTACATTCCTATCATTAATGAGGAAATGTACAGAAAATCATAAAAATGACCAATCACCACTGAAAAACGATCAGTCATGAAAATTACTTTTTGGAATAGATTTTTTTGAATTAGATGACTTGATTTTTTGAAATAGAAGTTACATTCCTGTCATTTACGAGGAAATGTACAGAAAATCATAAAAATGACCAATGATCACTGGAAAATGGCCGCCGGAAGTGACGAATGTTCCCAATTGGGAACATTCTGAAAATTATATATATATATTTTTTTCCACCATGTTAATGACTAATATCCCTTAATTAAAGCATTAGAAGGCACAATGTGCAAAAAAATAATTAAAAATATGCCTGGATCTGAATCTGGCCTGTAAAAGGTTAGTGATAATTAAAGGAGAATTAATGTCAAATATTCTAATATTTTGAACCACTTGAATAAATATTCTAATATTTTGACTTTTCAAGATTTTTTTTTTCAATTAATCTTTTTAAAAATGTTATTAATTTTAAGAGAACAACTAAGAGAAACCAACAAAAAATTCTTGATAAAAATATCGTCTGCACATTTGCATTAAAAGACATTAAATTATCAAACAATGTTTTCAATTGCTAAAAAAATATTCTAATATTTTGGATATGAGCTGCATATGTATATTTACAGTGTTATTCTCAAGCAATGTTAAAAATGTTAAACATTGTTGCAGAACACTTATCCTTACTACAAATAATTTATTATGTAGGAATATCGGCGCAAGTTACGCATTGAGGTATCAATACCAGGGGGTATTTTTGCCTTTTTGATTTCAAAGTTTCTCATTCATATAAAGAAAATCTTATGTTTTTTTTTTTTTTTTTTTTTTTTTTTTTTTTTTTTACTTAAGATAGATATACCATGGTTACATAAACAAAAGATTCTTTTTTAAAAATTTCCGGTTTAAAAGCGAAATTTTGGAATTGAAAAATAAATAAATAAATAATAAGCGCAAATCTAGCACAAGTTTGAAACACAGAAAAGACATTTTTTTTTAAACTTTATTTCATACCAGAAATTTTCAAAGAAGATTTTTTTATGTAGTCATGAAATATCTGACTCAATTACCTTATTCCCTTGTATTATCCGCAATGCCGCAAATGTTGAGGGAGACAAGTATTTTAAGAACTTGTATCTGGTCTTTCTCGGCATGCCAGGTAACGCGGAGGAATACGGTAAAGAAAAGAATAGTATAGGAATTTTCTGGTATTAATGAAAAATTTAAAAGTATAAAAGGGCCAAAATGGCCCCCTGTACGTCATAGAACATTTGCGTCCATACCTTAACTATACCATAAATGATTGTTACAGTATCCTGTATTAGCCCTTAAAGTTTGACCCTTTGGTTTGACCATGAATTTAGAATCGCCCTATACATACATATATATAATAATGTTGACACAGCAAACGCATTTTTCTTTTTGAAATATACAAAATTAATCCACAGTGCCGTATTTAATTGTGTACTGTTTCTCAGTCATCTATACTGGATGTTAACGTTCATCATTTAAATGATATTTGTCATATGAAAAGGTATATATATTTGCTGTATAAAATGCTTTTAAACTTTTTAAACTTGATATTTTCAATGTCTATAAATTAGTTCGCCGTGAAATTTATTCTTGGTAAACAAAAGAATGTCTTTCAAAACATTCTAAACAAAATCTTCAAAACTAATGTTATTATTATTATTTTTTTGGTAAGTCTTTGCTTGAGACATTTTTAAATTAGACGTTTTACAAAAAATAAGATTATTTATTGAAAAAATAGAAAGAATAATTTTTAATTGCCTTTAATACTGCTATTTGATAGGTAAAATTAATATGAAACTTACCACAAGCATTTTCTTAAAAAAAAAAATATTATCCAGTTTTTTTTTTTTTTTTTTTTTTTTAAGTCGAAAAAGAAAATTTTTTTACATATTATTTTTATGTATTGTATAGTTACTGCTTTTCCTAATAGTTTTTATGTTTATTTATAAAATCATTTTTAAGCATACATTGCTGTATATGTTATTATAAATTTAATATAAATTATATGTCATTTGTAAATAAATAAAATTAACAATCATACACTTGATGAAACAAAAAATATTTTGCACAAAAATATAACATAATTTTTAACAAATTGTCATGCATTCTTAGATCCGATTTCAAAATTTTTTATGCATTTTGAAAAAAAAAAATCACAAGGGCATTAAAACATTCATATATTTTTAATGCTTTTATATATAACTACTTTGGTGGCTTAGTTTTTCGGCAGCTTAAATAGAAAGCCTTGCTTACTTATAATCTATTGCCATTCTTCAAAATATATGTGATGAAAAATAGACCACGATATGAAGAAAAAAACAAACAAAAAATATATATATAATCAAACTTTCAAACTTTAGCTTTGTACAGACTTTCACTTTATGTATCTATTTAGTTTTGTTAAAAGTATTGTTATGACCAGTGGCGCCACCTTTTGAAAAATATTAGGTGTGCTCAAAAACGCTTTGAACTAATACATAAATATTGGGTGGGCTCAATTAATAATGGGTGGATAGAGATATCAAATTAGTGGGTGGGCTCGTGTCCCATGGGCTCATATAAGTTGGCGCCACTGGTTATGACCAACAAAAGTATTTGCTGCTTAAAAAATTCTTAAGCAAACTTTGTAAAGATAGTAAAAGCTCGTTTCTCTTTCTCATTGATTAAGTGTATTTTTAATTATAGCCACATTCATTATAGTCGCTTAAGAAATAAATAGAAGTGATTGCAACAATGAAAAAAAGCATTTTAAACATCTATTTTGTCATTTCACGAGTATGTAAAATTACCTTGTGTGTAAAATTAATGTAATCTAGATTCTCTAGTAATAAATACTTGTAACACGCGCTTTCCAAAGGAATAAAAGAAAAAAAAAATAGACTCACGCGTCACGTGACCTGAGATTTGCTAAATTAAAAAAAATGTAGTTGTAATATTTCTCGTTTAAAAGAAATCTGGCAACACTAGTTCTATTAAAAAATGTTCTTTTCTTAGTGATATTGGAATGTTGGTTGTGAAGTGTAGCTCATATCTTGTGATGGTGGCGTGCGCCAGAATTATGTAAAAAATTTTATTTTTATGTTATTTGTGTTAGTCTACTATATGTGAGTGACGTCTTTTCAAGTAATAAAAAGTTTATAAAGAATAATGCAAGCCCCGAGATATTTATTAAGATAAGTTATCACTTCTTTCTTTCTTCTCTTTTACATTTGTAAGACGACTTCTTACAAAATGGCTACCCAACTTCGGGCTACGAATCAATTCCAAAGTATTCAGCAATCTTAGTTCCAGAAAAGTTCGATATTTTGATAATGAAATATGATTAATATAATGAAAAAAAATGGCTCGAGCGGTCGTGCTCGTCTTTTTGTGAAGTATATTTTAAATGATTAACATAGTAAGTTTGTTTCGTTGATGTGAAATCATTCGATTGTGAAATATGTACGAAATAAAAATGCATGCATGTTTAATGCAAGAAAATGGCACGAGCAGTCGTTGCTCGTTTGTTTGTGAAATGTGTTCTTCAAAGCTTGCATGTTCTGTGCCTTTAATGTTCTCGTTCTTCGTTTGTGAAAAAATTTCTACGGAATAATCTTATGCCAAGCGCCATTTTCATTTGTTTGTGATATATGTTCTACGGACTGAATTTGTTTAATTTTCTTCTTCAGTCATCGTCGTTTCATCTGATATGTTTTTATTTTGGAACATTTTAAAGTTCGATACTTTTGTCATATATTTTCAATAAGTAAGCCAAGTTTTAAAGTATCTATAATTCTTTTCGCAAGTTACCACATTTCACCTGTCTGTAACATTTTGCATACCACATATTAGTTTTAATTTATTGATTACTTTACAATTTATTTATGTATTGTGTAATTCCCCTTCCCTCCCCATGCTTATATTTTTATTCTTTACTTTATTTTCATTCTGTGCATGCATGTTTAATTTTTATCTTGATTAAGTAACAACTTTTCTTACTTCGAATAAAAAAGAAAAACAATTAAAAAAAAAGGGGGGGTTGATAAATAATGAAATAAGCATTTATATACGTTAATGTTATTTTTCTTTTTTTTTTACAAACAGGGAATTAAATTAATAGTGAAAAAAATATATTAAAATACATTGATACCATCAATACAAGTGTCATACGGTATGTGTTTATTATTTTTTTGTTTGTTTTGTTGTTGGTTTCGCAAGGTAACAGAATTTAATTAGAAATTTTATTTGAGTGTTCTATTGTTAGTTGTTTTAAGCATTTAATTTAGAGTTCTTGATATATTTTGAAATAGCATTGAATACGATTTTTAAAACAGATTGAGTAAGTTTTTGCATTTATTTATTTATTTATTTTTATGAAATAAGACTTTCTTTTCTTTTAAAGTTATATTGAAAAAAACTATATTACGTAGTCTTGTCATGATAATATGATAATAATATTGATTGACATTTTAATTATTCAGATATGTTTTGACTTATTTAGAACATTGTTTATGAATGTTGCCAACAATTCAGTACTAGTTTTATATCAGTTAAAATAATGTTTTGATTAAATGACACGTAATTTAAAGTATATTTTCTTAAAAAAAATAATAAAGTTTAAATTTTAAAGATACTTTTATGAAGTTTTATGAAGTTTAATTATTTTAAAAGTATATTTTGCTAACGTTAAAGTTCACTGTTTTGTTTTATTAATGTCTTGTTTATATGAGTTGTAAAGCAAAGCTCACGTCCGGGGAACAATTTATTTAAATCGAATTTTTAGCATTTGTGGGGTATATATTTTGTTGTTTTGCTAAAGGTAAGAATGTCCGACCTCAACAAAGCACGAAAAGAAGACCTATTTCAGGTCGCTTTAGAAATGAATTTAGATGTACAACCCTCTATGACTGTTGTCACATTGCGTGATAAGATTAAATCCTCTCCCTCGTATGAAGTTGATTTCGTAAATTCGTTAGTAAGAAACCAAATTGCGACTCGCGAGGAAGAACAGCGTAAACGAGACTTAGAGGAAAAGCAAAAAGCAGCTGAATTAGAACAGCGTAAATTAGAAGTAGAAGAAAAACGTCGTTCGGAAGAACTGGAATTAAAAAAGTTTGAGATGAATTTTGAGCTTGAGAAGCTTAAGTTACAGGCTCAGAGCCAAAGTGTTTCCAGTGGAGCGGTAGGTGGTAATGCGGCAGGGATAATGTCTCATCCAGAGAGTAAAATAGATATCCAGAAGCTGTTGCCTACATTTAAACCAGAGACAGATGATGTAACATTGTTTCTGGTGCTCCTGGAATGACAGTTAAAGCTTTCGAAGGTACCAGAACACCTCTGGGTTTCTTATTTACTCAGTGTTGTACCCTCTTCTATATCTACGCTTATTGCTCGTGAAAAAGAAGAAAACGCTTCAGATTTTTCACATGTTAAAGGTCTACTTCTAAAAAGGTTTAAAATTAGCGCTGAAAGGTTTAGGCAGCTGTTTTTCACGCATTGCAAAGATAAAGAAATTATTTGGAGAGATTATTACTTCGAGTTACGTGCTTACTTTGAAAACTGGCTTAAAGAGTTAAATGTAACGTCTTTTGAAGCTCTTCAGGATCTGATCATAGCGGACCAGATGAAAAGGTGCGTGCCTGTCGAATGCAAACAACATATGTTAGATGATTGGGAACATTTAAATTCACCAGTCGACCTTGGCGGAAAATTAGATGCGTATGATACTATCAGGTCTACGTTTTCTAAAAAAAATTCGGTTGTACCCTAGGGTGGACCTTAAATGCCATGAATTTTTTAAATTATTATTTTTATAAGTCTCACCCCCCTATTTTGTTCCTTTTGATACAAAAACATTATGTAAAAAGTTTGAGCAATAAATTTAAATATTTAGAGGTAGCTCAATGGACCTGAAATTTATAAAATTAGGAAAAAATTCAGAATATTAGCTACACAAATAAGTAAGCACTTTAAATGTTTTAATGATTTAATTGTGACAATTTATTTAAATTACAGCACAATTATTAGGCTTTCATTTTACATTAAAATTTTATTGCATTTGTGCAGGTTGAGAGAGACGCATTTGTATGCTATCTGGGTACATTTTACGATGATCTCCAACAAGTTGTAGCGAAAATTGTAGTTGCATTTCATCATGAGTTATCAATCCATTGTATTCTTGAATAAGTGCAACTGCACGTTCGGCATGGTCATTTACTACTTGTAGAGATTTTATTACCTCTTTTGCCTGTTTATAGTCTTCTCTTAACTCCCACAATTCAGGATCTACTACAAGAAATCCATCCGGAAGTTTCAACAATCGAAACAACATCATTGACTTAGCTGAGACAAAATCTTCCAATCTTTTATTCTTGAATGAATGTAGAGCAACACTGATTTGTTTGGAATAAATTTGAGCTTGTTTTTTAGAATTAACTTCATTCTGTAATGCAATAACCATGCGTCTTTTAGTTAATAAACTCACACGGCTCTCAAATAAAGCTAAAACAACAAGTCCTTTTGACAAATACCACAAGTGATTAACAAATTTACGTGATGATGACTTGGAAACAGTTGAATGTATTGATGAGTAGTCAAGTAGTGATTTGAGCAACAACAGGTCAATATATGGGGCACATGAAGCTTGAGGTGCAGTGATCCAAGCTTTCAAGTATACACGGACTGCAAAAACACACATATCACGTATACCTTCTTCCTCTTTTACAGTAAATTTAAACTGAGCCTTGAACGTCCAGATCTCGAGACAATATATTACTTTAGACATCCAACGGGCATGGTGCATTGCACCTGGTGACATAAATCTGATTCCCCTTTCTGGGACAGCACCTAGAAATATAATTACAAGTTCTAAAAATTCCTTATAATCACCTCTTAGCTTTCTTTCTCTTTGCTCTTCTAGGTACTTCTTTGCATAGTTGATAGTCTCTTGCTTAATATCTTCTACTAGATTTGCAACATCATCAATTGAGATTCCTGTTTCGTACTTGTCTTTATCAATTAAGCTCCAATATTTCTGAAAGCGTTTAAATAATGCAATTTCAGCTGAAGATTTGACTCTCATGCATACTTCAAATACAGTACTAATTATCAACTCCATAATGTGATGTCTGCAAGCAAATGATAAGAGCTCTTATTTCAATTTCTGTTCTAATAGAACACATGCACCAGAATTATAACCAGTGCTTGAGCTGGTAGTGTCAAAGCACATTGCACATATATTATCTGCTATTCAACAGTCTTCAATGGCTTCAAAGACTGCTATTTGCTAAATGCAGTTTATTGTTTTAAATATTATTCTGCATAGTACTGCCATCTATGAATAAAAATGTAAAGCTAAATTCATTTTAAAATGTTTTAGAAGATAGAAATTATTTTCTATGACATAGCATGCGAGTACGCATATGTTTATCATTGCTCATACATTGGAAACTTCTACATCATTGAGCTACCTCTAAATATTGTGCAATTGAGCTAATATTTTACCAGAATTATTTTTTCATAAAAAGGAACAAATTTAGAGGGTGAGAAGATTACATTTTGTAACTTGAAAAATAAGGTCCACCCTATTGTACCCCAGGAGAAAAAAGCGTATTTTCGCCGAGAAAATACATGGAAGCAGAGTAAGCCTCCAAAAGAAGACAGATCTTCTCCTAAGGTTGCTAATAAACGTTTAGAATCCGATATATTTTGCTATGGTTGTGGCAAAGTGGGATTTATAAAGAAGAAATGCCCAAATTGTTCCCCTATGGTTAAAAAACAAACAGTGCAAGCTCATCGTCTTCAGCTATATAGTTTAAATACATCAGCAGTTTCAGCTCCAAATGTGCCTATTACGATCTGCAATAAGAAGGTTTTAGTCTGTGCAGATACAGGAGCCAATCGTTCTATAGCAGGAGAACGAATGTATAAATTATTTTTGAAAACTGGTGTTGCATTGAATCCCCATACTCATGATGTAACCCTGGCTGACGGAATTACGATGGCTAGAGAAACTTTGTCTGCCACTGTGCCCGTAGAAATTGAAGGCCGAGTTTTCAAAACGGAGTTTATTGTTTTACCAAATGCCAAAGGTAATAGAACCCTTTTAGGAATGGATTTCCTTCACAATGCTAACATGGTGCTTGATACCGCTAAAAAGACATGGCATTTTAGTGATAAACCTCATAAAGAGTTTGATTTTGTGGATGAGTACGAAGAAGAAATAGTACGTCTGCTGGTGCTGTCGAAGTTAGCCCATATGCTTTACGTGAAGACGAAGGCAAAAATTTAAGTCCTGATGAAAGGGAAAGACTTAATGATCTCCTGAAAAAGTATGAAAAGTGTTTTCAACCAGGGGGAGAGACAACCCCATTTGTTGAGCATCGTATCAATACAGGTGATAGTGCTCCTGTTGCTGTACCACCTTATCGAATGACTCCTGCTAAAAAAGAAATTCTTAAGAAGGAATTAGATAATCTTCTAGCTCAAGGAATCATAGAAGAATGTGAATCACCTTATGCTTCGCCTGTGGTCCTCGTACCAAAACCCGATGACAGTGTAAGATTATGCATAGATTATAGAAAATTAAATGAAAACACAGTAGCAGATAAATATCCATTACCTCGAATGGACGACCTTTTACATGAAGCCAAGCATACTCCTTACATGTCAACTATAGATCTTCGTTCTGGGTATCACCAAGTCCAAGTCTACCCACCAGATCAAGATAAAACTGCATTTGTCTGTCCTTATGGAACTTATCGTTTCTTAAAAATGCCTTTTGGACTAAAAAATGCTCCTGCCACGTTTCAAAGATTGATAGATCAATTTAGAAATGGTCTTAAGGATGTATTTGCTTTATCGTACCTAGACGACATCATCGTTTTGTCAGAAACATTTGAGAAACATCTCTTAGATCTTACAGCTGTGTTCGAGAGACTCCTTGAATTTAAGTTAGATGCCAAACGCGAAAAATGCCATTTTTCTTGTGAGAAAGTTAAGTATCTAGGACACTGGATAACTCCGAATGGTTTAGAAGTAGATCCAGACAAAGTATCCGCGATTAAAGCGATACCTCCACCAAAAAATGTTAAAGAAATTCAGTCCTTCTAACAAACCTGTTCTTGGTACAGAAGATTTATATCAAAGTTTGCTGATATCTCAAGACCTCTTAGCAATCTTACGAAAAAGAAAGCCACTTGGAAATGGGGAAAAGAAGAACAAACAGCCTTTGAAACTCTAAAACATTGTCTCATGACATCTCCAGTACTGAAGCAAGCTGATGGAACCAAACCATTCATTCTACGTACTGATGCTAGCAACTATGCTCTTGGTGCTGTACTTTTACAGGGTACCGACAAGACCTCTGAACACCCCATAGAATATGCTAGCCGTCTTCTTACAAGTGCAGAAAGAAATTACTCCACTACTGAACGCGAGGCTTTGGCTGTTGTCTGGGCCTTAGAAAAATTTCGTGGTTATGTGGAAGGCCAAGAAGTGATTGTAGCTACTGATCACCAACCTTTAAAATGGCTTCTCAGTCTTAAGTCACCATCGGGAAGATTAGCCCGTTGGGCACTACAATTGCAATCGTTTTTATTGAAAATAGAATATGAACCTGGTAAATCTAATGTTGTGGCTGACATGCTGTCACGTCCTGTGTGTAATCATCAATCTGCTTTCTGCGAGACATGCAATTTTGTTAGCATAGATATGCCAACAAGAAGCTCAAAAGATATGAGGGAAGCGCAGTTACAAGATGAAAATCTTAAAAAAATTATAGATTGCTTTGAAGATGAACAGAAAAGTGAAGATTTTGCCAATTGGACTGATAGAGGATTCCTGATGAATCAAGGTGTACTTTATCATTATGCTCCTGAATCTGATGCCTAGGAAGCGCAACTGGTCATTCCAGTTCAAGAAAGAGAAAATATTTTAAAACTTCATCATGACGACCCCTCAGCTGGACATTATGGTGAAGCAGGAACCTATCAAAGAATTGCTAAGAGATATTATTGGACAGGCATGCGAGCCTTTATTTCTGAATATGTAAAGAAATGTCCAGAATGTGCTCGCTATAAAGCAACAAATCAGAAACCTGCTGGTTTATTGCGAACACCTGCTTATGCTCAGCGGTTTGAAAACCTCAGTATTGATCTTTTTGGACCACTGCCACCCAGTAAAGATGGACACCGATGGATTTTTATAGTGGAAGATTGTGCCGATTTTTATAGTGGAAGATTAGTCGTTTCGGAAATAACCCCATATCTTAAACGACTTGCAAGTATTTCGAAAAGTGTGAAAGAACGTGTTGAAATGAAACAAGATCAGCGAAAGAAATATTATGATAAAAATCGTAGACAAGTATATTTCAAGCCTGGTGAAAAAGTATGGGTTAACCTACACCCAGTGAGCAAGGCAAGTAAAAATAAAACAGCAAAATTTATGCCTAAGAGAGATGGGCCATACATAATTTTGACTCAAAAGTCACTAGTGACATATGACATTGCTAGTCTAGAAAATCCTACTGAACGAATTGGATCTTACCACGTTTCTGCCTTGTTGCCTTTCCAAGAATCTGAAACTATTCCAGTTGCACCCTTGAGAAAAAGAGGAAGACCAAAAAAGCATCCTGTTTCCTCTCCGAGACGTAGATCGGAAACAGAGGGGGAGGATGTAACACGCGCTTTCCAAAGGAATAAAAGAAAAAAAAATAGATTCACGCGTCACGTGACCTGAGATTTGCTAAATTAAAAAAAAATGTAGTTGTAATATTTCTCGTTTAAAAGAAATCTGGCAACACTAGTTCTATTAAAAAATGTTCTTTTCTTAGTGATATTGGAATGTTGGTTGTGAAGTGTAGTTCATATCTTGTGATGGTGGCGTGCGCCAGAATTATGTAAAAAATTTTATTTTTATGTTATTTGTGTTAGTCTACTATATGTGAGTGACGTCTTTTCAAGTAATAAAAAGTTTATAAAGAATAATGCAAGCCCCGAGATATTTATTAAGATAAGTTATCACTTCTTTCTTTCTTCTCTTCTACATTTGTAAGACGACTTCTTACATACTTAATTTTTTTTAATTTAACGAAACATTGGACATTTTGTACACGTTAATTTTTTAAATTTTATAACACATATTAATAGCACAAATGTAACTAAATCAAGATAATTTTTTTCAAATTAACCGCAATAATTCGGATAAATACATCTTAATTTTTTATTTTTTGGTTTTAAATTTTATTATTCTTGTTTAATGACCTTTCGTAGCGTTGAAAATATGTATAAAATAAAGAATTTATTAACCGTTTATGTAACAAAAATTATTTCTTTTCTTTTCTCAATTTTAATTATCAAGTAAAATATGATGAATAGGCAATCACAAAAAGAAACTAGTTGGATGTGTCAATCCCGAAACTTTCTTCTATCTCATAAATACATTTTAATATTAAAAAAAAAAAAAAAAAAAAAAAAAAACGTGGTGACCCCAAAGTTACCCACTATCGAATTTCCTCGAACATTTGACCTAGCCTAATGAGATTCTGGTATCCGAAAAGCATAAAACGCAAAATTTAATTAATATTCTGAGAAAATGAGCTTAGTAGTGCCTCATGTTGGGTAATTTATACTAAAACCTAATAAGCATCTATTGATGTCAAGACCTATCAGAATCTGAAATTTGATGGAATTTCGTCCATTAGTTCTTGAGATATAGTTATAACAAAAAATTTGCAAAATGTAACACAGCAACACCATATCTTGGACAATTTATGCCAAAACGTAAAAAAGCGTCTAATTATGTTATGGTGTAAAAGAATCTGAAGTTTGATGAAATTCTGAGCATTAGTTCTTGAGATACAGCTAGTTAAAAAAAAAACCGTATAAAATATAGCACAGCAGCACCATCAGTTGAAGAATTTATAACAAAACGTAATCGCGTAATTATGTTATATGTCATTTTGTAACAAAATCTGGAGTTTAATGAAATTCTGTGCGTTGGTTGTTGAAATATAGCTATCGGAAAAATCGTGCAAAATGCAGCATAGCTGCACCATCTGTTGCAAGGTTAATACCAAAATGTAATCAGCATCTAATTATGTTATATATTCTAGAGTAAAAGAAACTAAAATTTGATGAAGTTCTCTGCATTAGTTCTTGAGATATAGCTATCGCAAAAATCGTGCAAAATGTAGCATAGCAACACCAACTATAGGGCAGTTCACACCAAAACCTTATCAGCGGCTATTTATCTCAAGGTATCGCGGAATCTGAAGTTTGGTGAAATTCTGTGCATTAGTTCTTGAGATATAGCTATAATAAAAATCATGAAAAACGTGTCATAGCAGCGCCACCTGCTGGCCAATTTACACCAAAACTTAATCAGCGTCTATATATATCAAGGGGTCACAGAATCTGAAGTTTAATGAAATTCTGTGCATTAGTTCTTGAGATATAGCAATCTTGAAAATCAAGAAAAACGTAGTACAGCAGCGCCACCTGCAGGCCAATTTTCACCAAAAACCAATAGGCACTAATTCATATCAAAGTCTAACTGAATGTAAAATTTTATTAAATTTCGAGCATTAGTTCTTGAGATAGAGCGCCCACAAATTTTTTGTCACATACAGACAGACAGACGGACAGATTCACAGACAGACAGACGGACAGACTCACAGACAGACATTTTCTAAAAATAGTCAAAACGTGTTCAGGACCTTCTAAAACGTATAAATCCGTCGAAAACCGGAAGTCGAAAATTTTCATGAATCCAATACTTTCTTCTTGTAAAGATAGAAGAAAGTAAAAAAAAAAAAGAAATGTGTAATTTTAAGTTTCAAACTTTGTCAAACTATCCCTATATCTATATATTTCTTTTTTGAAAGGTATTGTTTTGCAAACAAAAGAATTTGCTTCAAAATTTCTTCAACTAACTTTGCCAAGATACTAAAACTTCGTTTCTCCAAGTCATTAAGTTCTACTTTTAATTATAGTCACAATCATTCCAGTTACTTAAGAAATAAAGAGAAGTGATTGCAACAATGGAAAAAAGCATTTTTAACAAGGCGTGTGATTTTGTCATTTCAAGAATAAGATGAAAGCGAAGTTACTTTGCATGTGTAATTAAGTTAAAATCTGTATTTTTTAGGAATAAATAATCTATTTTTAAATTTAGCGAAATGTTAGACATTTTGTGCTAGTTCAATTTTTAAGTTTTAGAAATGTATATTAATAGTACAAATGAAACTGTATCTAGATAATTTTTTCAATATGTAACCGTAACAATTTAATGAATATTTCTTAAAGATTTTTCCTAGGTTTTAGATTTCATCGTGCATGAATAATGAAATTCTTTGGTGTTAATAAGATATTGTAAATAAGGAAGTTGTTAAAGTTTGGAAAAAAATATTTTCTTCTGCTCTTCCAAAGTTATTATCAGATAAAATATAATGAGTAGTCAATCACAAAAATAAAATACAATAGAAAATGTGTAATTCTATTTTTGAAACTTTGTAAAACTATCTCTGCCTATATAGATATATATATTTAAGTATTTTCTTTGCAAAACAAAACAACTTGCTTCAAAAGTTCTTCATCAAAATTTGCAAAGATACTAAATCTTCGTTTCTCGTTGGTAATGACAAGCTGGGCATCGTTCTCGTAGTTTAAATGGTAGAGTATTTAGTGCACTATTCCAAGGGTTCCGGAATCGATCTCCGGGTTGGGCATTTTTTCACTATACTTTTACTTTTTCAATTTTGGTTTCAGATTTCTTTTTTAAAGAATTACTTTAAATTTCAAAACCGGTTTAAAATATTTTTGAAATTTAAACTATCATAATATAATAAATATATAAGCAAAATCGAAAAAGTAAAAACTAGCCCGGTTGTAGATCGTCCTCAGCTATCCTATGAAAAAAAAAATCATGTAAAAATATGTGCTAGATATTTGAAAAGAACGCTCCCATAGACTTTGCGTTATCATCCGAGTCTTTTTCAGTGACTATTGTAGGGCCTTAATATAGGACAATGAACTGTTCCGAAAGATGCTCAGTGCTCCATTGTGCGTAAAAGATAAAGAGTGTTCGAATGTAATTGGATGATTTTCTTTTCTTTTTCTTTTTTTGTATAAAGATTTATAAAATTGTAACAGAAGTTTTTTTTTTTAAAATTAACTAAATTGATTTACATTTTAATGAAACGAAATGAAGAAAACGGGTCAATAATTTTATATTTGAATTCAAAATTCAATTTCACACTATTTTCAAATTATTTATGCAGAATTATTGTCCCTCACTTGTTCACTTTTAACATGTAGTAAAATATAAAGTTAATTTAAATTATAATAAATTTTGTTATTTAAAAAGCAACATTTAAACTAGAATAAACAATGACTTTAAGAACAACTTTTAGTAAGAGGAATCTTTCCTTAAAAGTAAAAAAGTTAGAATATTCGAAGATAATAAACAAATAAATATACATATTATACCGATAAAATTGCAACAAGAATAATTTTCGTATTTTGGTATTTTAATATTGTTAACCGAATATCGTTAATTGTTTTATGTTTATAACGATTCATATTGATGAGTCAGTCATTGTAACAAGAAATTAAGAGAAAAGATTTTCACATTATAGGAAATCATTTTGAAAGTATTTTTGTATTTTTGTCCAGAAAACAATAATCATAGCACTTAATGTTCATCCGTGACTGCCTTTGAAACTCCTGTCAAATACAGCTGATGAGGATAAAGTAAAACTTTTTATAAAGGATAAAAATACGGAATCGTAGAACAAGCAGAATAGCATAACTCTTATAATCCACGAATAGACTAGGAGTTTCTCCACAAGTATCAGAACAGTATCACACACACACACACACAAAATTACACAATATTTTGACAGAATTAATTTTGTTATAGCTCCTGAGCAAGACATCATTCGACTATATGGTATATTGTATAGATTATTTAAAAAAATAATGATTCAGAAATACATTTTGGAGCTATTCCAGTAACTTAATAGACGTTTAAGAATGAAATAAAATGTATCAAAACAGATGAAATCTGAAATGATATTACTTCACTTTCAGAAAGACCAATTTTTATATTATTACCCTTCCATTAAAAAATATTACTATGTATATACAAAATATCATTCTTTTAAATGTTGAAAATATACCTCTCAGAAGCCTTTTATTAGAGCCTCTTATTAGAATACCTCTTATTATAATAATAATTTTATAAACATTAGATAACTGCACAACGAAGTGTTAATCTTTATAAAAACACAGTTCAATTCGCACTGATTGACATGTTGTAATAGATACATGTACAAATTTAGAAAATTGTGAACGAAAATATAGCCAGTAAACGAGGGATTTGTACATTTATGCAATTTACATATTATTCAACAAATAATTACAAGGATACACAAATCTTAAAGATCATTGTATGGGATAGTGTTTAAGCTTTTATGTATTCTACACTTTCTAAAATTTTTATTGACTGAATTTCGGAGAAATTGCACAGGTTTATAAATATACGCAACTTAAACTCATTAAATTTCGAATTATAAGATATAAGACATTGTATGTTCTGCGAAGACAATCCTAAAATGTGGAATTCACACTAAACACTGATAGTGCTGATATTTCATTTTATTAGTTATAGAATGACGAACTCTAACCTTTATTCATAATTATATTACAATATTTACGGCCACTTCCAGTGCAAGAGAATTAAAAATTACTTCTGATTGTATATGGGAAGTGGTAAGCGCATTTTTTATGCTATAGAAAATTAATAACAATTGAAAAAATACATTGAATATAAGAAACAGTTAAAGTTTCTAGAAAATATCTTTGAAAAATTTATTTCCCTCAACAAGCCCATTTTCTCTATCCAAGGCCACTGTAATAGAAAAGTGCAATAATTCCAACTAATTTTTTTCAAGTCCTTTAATACTTTATTAAATATTTCTATAGCTGACTGTATCGTGATTGGCGAATTTTAGAAATCCCGATTAGCAAATGCAGTGCAAATATGGCTGTCTCACATTCCAAATAAGTACATTTTGACAATGTTGAGAAATACATTTTCACAAAGATAAGAAGTAAGCTTCCAGAAAACTTAAAAAATAATATTTCAAAAATTTCAGAAGTTTTATTTTAAAACAAAATCTAATCTAAATTCTTTTTTACTCTGCTTTTATAATGCTGTGAAGTAAACACTTACAACTCTAATGTAGTAATTTTTGCAGTTGCAAATGATAAACTTTCATAATTCTAACAAGTAAATTTTTATAATGCAAAAAAAGTCAACTTTCACATTGTTAAATATATACTCTTGCAATGCTGAGAAAGAAACTTTTACAGTGCTACAGTAAATATTCACAGTATCAAAAAGCATAGAGCTTTCAGCACTTGCTCTCCAAATATAGTCCCACATGTAAAGATACAAAGCTTAAAAGGGGATGAATAGAATATTAATAATAATTTGCCTAAAATTCACTCTGTTTTTTAAATTCGTCTCACTGGTTAATTTTCGTGCTTAGTGCTCATAACCCTTGTTAATCTTATAACAAGAGAGTTGTTTTTACCATCAAGCACTGATAGTTAGCAAAACTTTATATAATTTTGTAATTAGAGATGTATTCAGCTTTACTATTTAGATGAAGAAACGTTTTGTGGTGCTTACTAAAATTTAAAAGTTTATTTACTGCCATCTGATAGACAATACGTCACTGAAACTTTTAGATTGGAGTTTTTTTTTGGCAGTATCTAGCTGTCCATCACCTATAAAGATGGTTAGTTAGGCGAGAAGTCAATGAATATATTTAAAAATTTTTATTCTTAACTTCGCATTTTTTGAATGCTACAATGCCCCGGAAGTGTCAGTGCTAAAAAAGTACAAGGGAACAATTTACAATTGAACATTTACATTTACTTTCATTTTCTAGCAAGAAATGCAAAAAGAAGAATTCTAAATAAAAATACTTCTGCTTTCAAAACATGTCCCTAAAGACGTTAAGCAACAATATGAAGGGCATACAAAGAAACTATTAAAGATGAATAATAGAATTTAAGAAGAAAATTTTGAAGAATTTTTTTTTGTCAAATTTATCTGTGTCTATTTTAGACGATTGCTACCTCAAGTAACATACAGGATGTTTCATTATTTCTAAAATTTATGAAAACATTCTGTATAATAGTAACGGAGAACGTATTTAATTTTTTATTTTAAATTAAATTGATAATTTATTTTTAATTTAAATTCTGACTATTTTGCACTGTAAATCATTTTATTTTTAAACAGTGTTTCAAATGGTTCAATTAAATTGGAGTGCTCCAACAAAACGTCCATTTATCGATATTCCTCATTCTTTACTTCAAATATAAAAATAGAAGAAATTTTTCATTTTTTGAAAAGATTAATCACAGTTTACGTATAATATTTTCCATCTATCATCATAGATTCAACAGGAATATTCATACGGAGAGACAATATTTGTAATGAATTTGCTTCCATAGAGCTCAGTATAATTTGGAGGAAATGCTTCAGAGGATTTTGAAACAGTAATATATAATATTTCAAGGTCACAAAACTTTTATTCATTTTTAATTTTTCCAGTTTATTTCACTATGCTTATGTTCACATGATTTATGTATTTCTGTTTATTCTTAATTTGAAGTTGTTTTAGCGAAAATTTTCTTTTATCATTTTTTGTTTTTGAAAAAGTTGGAGTCAGAGGACACGAAACATGTAAAATTAATAGGGATTTTTTTTTGCCATTTTATTTTATTTTAATGGATCATTTATAGCATACATAAATAATTGAATAATTTAATCACAGCTTTCTTAGTTTATTTCTCTTAAATTGAATTTACACAACAAAGTATCCTTTTCTGGATGCCACGAATTATTCGCAAGAAAGGAAAAACGTTTAAGAAGAATATATTTACTGTTGTATATTTATAAAGAGAATACACAATGCATGAAGCTGATAATCGAGATAATTTTTATAGAAATAGATAAATGTTAGCAGATAATAGGGAAATCTGTGTGCGGTGGCTGTTTCTCACTTGCTGTACTATAGCTCTACAAAATCGAAATTAAAAAACAAATATCTTCGTTTAATAATTAAATAAAATTAATTTTCAAAAAACGAAATACACCGTTAAAAAAGTTGCTCTAGCTTGAACCAAATTTTGCTGCTCAGAAGCTGTTACCATAATATGGTGAAATCTCATAACAATATTTGGAGCTTCCTATTTCAACCTCGTTCCAACTATTGGAACTATGCTTCAATATGAGTTCAAAATATTGGTTAAAGTTTTCACAGTGGCATCTACTGAGCACCAAAATTTTGTTCAAACTAGAGCAACTTTTTTAACAATTTAGTTTAAGAAAAGAAAATTATATTACATCATTATATCATTCCATAATTAAAATTCTGTGCCAATCTAATTATATGGGAGTTTTATCAGAAACTTTACTTTGTTTTCTTTTTCGGATAATCTTCATAGAATTCGTTTTCTTTCGACCAGACGCAAGTTCGAACACTAGAACAAAAACTGAAATAAAATGACCGGACAAGAGAAATATAAATGCCGGGGCAAGATCTGTAAGCGTCAGTTTTCTGTTATCAGTTTCAGAATCCGGGTCAATAGTGTTCAACAATCTTGACATAAAAAATCGTCATCACTGAAATATTTTGAGTACAGACCTGAAGCCAACATTTTGTGTACGAATGAATCTAAAAGTTTTTTTTTGTGGCGAAAACCTCTTCGGACCATCATTGAAGGCATATTGTCATGAAAACGGTTTTCTGATACGAAGAATTTTCCAGCGAAAAAATCAGAAAAATTCGTCTCTATGAAGTAAGCAAGATTTTGCTTTTCACTCTCCCGAACAAAATTCATAAAAGCAGCCCCGTAACTTAATTTATTCTTAAGGATGTCTGTTCCAATTAATTTTAAATGTTCACATTTTGAGGTCATCCAGTAACCTGCAACACCCTTGGGTATATCGCCAATGCAACGATAATCGCCATTTTTGACGGCTAAAGCCAAGTCTGAAAGATGCTTAATTTTAGTCACTGGGGGACTTCATAGAAAAGATAACAGTACGGAATCGTGAGACAAGCACAAAATCATTCCTTCTACAACCAACGAGTAGATAAAAAGTTTCTCAACAAGAGAGGAGGGTCTAATAGCAGTGTTTTGCTTCATCAATATTGCAAAATTATCAAAACATATCTTTCTGAAAGTATATTTCCTGCTCAATACCGCATAACTTCGGCGCCCCTTTAATGCAGATTTTTTTCAAATTCAGGGAGGACCAATTAGCCATAGTCATACACTTACACAAAAAATTTGGTTCAATTCGATCCATAACTTCATGTACTTTTGGCCAGTACAATATTGAAAATGGCACAAATATCGCGATTGCAGCGCTCCCTTCAGGCGGAATATTTTAAAACTGAAGGAGGACCTGCTTGCCACAACCAGAAACATTCACAAAAAATTTGTTTTATTTCTATGCATAACTTCATACACTTTTTGATGGTAGAATGGCGGCATACACACAGACACACAGATACACGGACAGACAGACATTTTTTAAAAACAGGTTTTTGGAATCTCTGACACCTAAAACGTGTAAATCCGTCGAAAAACGGAAGTCGAAAAAAATTTCGATTACAATACTTTCTTCTAATGAAGATAGAAGAAAGTAAATAAAATATGCTTAAAAAAAATACTAACCGACTTCAAAAAAAGAATCAAGCTTGGCGACAAATTGGTGCTAACGCATGTGAATGCATAGTTTTAATATGCTTATGATTTGAAAATGGTTGCAACAATGAAAAATGATTTGCGACAAATCATTATTTATTTATTGTACACACACATCTGACTGGTGTGCTCGACATGAAAGCCTACGATTAACTGAAAAATGAACGCTTCTAATTGGATGACTGCTTCAAAAAAAATTGGAATTTTAATGTTTTTATTTTTAAAAAGTTCTAATCGCAAGAATTTGATAAAATTGAAATGGGACCATGTGGGCATCTTTTACTTTCAAGCCAAAAAAGCATTATCAAAATTGGTTCATATTTAGGGAAGTTATAGTGAACAAGAAATACATATAGGTCGAAATCATAACCTTCTCCTAGAAATCGGCTAGAAAATGGGTACCGCTGAAAAACCAGTATCACCATAGGAAATTTTGGGGCCAAGATACAAAGCGAGCTCAGTTTGCTAGGTGGACAAGCCTCCACTTCTACTGCACCTCACCAGTTAAAAATAAACTCCGTAGGCTGTCTCATAGAGTCCGGTAGGTCGTGCAGGTCGCAACCTATGTTCACCTAATATGGAGGCAGCAGCCCAAAAAATAAAAAATATAATAAATATCTGAAAAGAAAGGGGGTTAGTTGGACATGGTAATTACACTTTAATTTTAAGATTAGTTTTTATTACTTTGAACTAGATTATAATTATTCTATGCGATAGGTCAAAGTTTTCTAAATGTTAAGGTTGTGATATTTACCTAAATTATTATTATTTTAATTTTAGCTAAGAATACTAATCTTTTGAGATTCCAGGGGCAAAGCGTTCGGCCTTGCCTCTGGATGACAGCCGCTGTTGTGCGCTTAGCACTAGAAGAATCTGGTGAATATCTCGGCTCTTAAAGAAAAAGGAGTGGCAGAAATGGAGGAGTGGGGGTGAGGCCTACGGAGGTTCTCATAGATTAATTTGAAGTTGCCTAGTATTACCTTAGATAATTTGTTAGACTTAGTTGATGGTTACTTTAAATTATCTTAAATAAACATTATTAACCTAAATTAATTAAATTATCTTTTTATGGTTTACTTTAATTTGTTATGTTAAAATATTTTCATTTAACTTACCAGATGATGTTGTTCTTCTTGGGTATTTTAGTTTGTCTTTTTTTAGATATTTTTCTCCTATTTCCATGATATGTTTGTCTCTATTGCAAGTTTTCTTTAACTCTCTATTCATTGGTGTTGGCACTGTACGATCTTCTCGCTCTTTGGTTTGACTCATTTTTTCACTTTGCGAGGCGGTCGCGGGTGGGTTCTTGTTTTAGTGACTTCGCAGTTTATGACATTTTAAGATATTGCTATGGTATGTGAGAGCACTCTTGACGATCATTCCATTGGAACCTAATGAATGCTTTCACGATTTATTGAAACATCGTTGCGAGTTATGTGGATTGGCTTGTTCACTACTGGGGTAAAGCATGTTCCTTCGCCTTTAGTTAGTCATTATATTTTATGTCTGTTACTGCAAGAGGAATAGTTGAGATTTGTTTTCCTTTTATAGAGTTGCTTTCTTCTGTTTATGATCTTGCATTGTTTGTTTTGGACCGCGTCTTTTCTTTATCACATGGCTGCCAATGATGGTTCTTTGGAGTTGTGAGAATGTTCCGAAGCTATCAGTTAATCATATATGACTACCATCAGTCAGCAATATGAGAATACGATTTTTTTGTTGTGGGTGAAATATCCGAAAGTTCAGTCTCAGTCACCAGTGACTGTCGTGACACTCAACGAGTTAAATATTTCATAATAACACACTTAAAAACTCTTTACACTTTTCTTTTGAAAAAAAAATATAGATTATAAACAATTTATGTGTATAAAGTGTATATTTTGGAAACATTCTTGTAAATAAAATTCTGGAAAAAGTATCAAGCAATTCTCTCTTACCTTGAATCCAAATAAGATTTCAATTATGACTGCTTAAAAGGAGCATGGCTAGCAAAGTGAAAACGTGTTCAAACACGCCAGTAGCATAGACTTAAGAAAAATCTCTAAAATTACTAAAAGTTTTCTAGGAAACTGGCATTCCTAGAACATTTTATATAACGGAAACAGCAAAAATCTATGTAACAGATACACATTTGCTCTGCATATTAAAAATCTGTAGGGTTAATAAGAATTTTCTAGGAAACTGGAATTTCTAGACTTTTTTTTTATGTAATTGCATCCCAGGTTACAGATAAAATTTAAGTAAGATAAATGTAATTTTGATAAATTTGTTTGTAAAGTGACAGATTTTCGTAGATTTATCAAAAATTATTTTTGTAGATTTACATCTTTTCTTGTACAGTGTATAGATAAAATATTAGTAAGCATACAGATTTTGGTAACTTTACATCTGTAGAATTGCAGATTTTTTTACAGTGTGCGTTAGAAGGCTTTTGCCTTAATCTACCCAGGTGACTCAAGCGTAGCACTTTTCAATCTTATGCGTTGGGAAGGCTGTATCCGCAGCAAAAAATTGTAAATTTACCATGATCTACCAATCCTCGGACATGTACGAAAATCGTATCATTTCATTGAAAATGTTTTTAAAGGCGGTGTTGATTTTTATTTCAGAAATAAATAATTATGATAACATTTTACAGGAATATTTTAAAATCAAGTATATACATATGCATGCATATGTAATTTACATATATGCATATCTATCTATATTATAAAGGCCAAACGTATCTGTGCTTAATACATACGGCATTTTATGAATGACAACACTTTGAAATTTGAAATGAAATTTCGCTTTTGCATTTTTTGCTATTACATTTTTTTAAAACTTCTAACCATTTCACATTTTCAAATTTTATACCGTCGTATAGGAAAAATATCACTTTTAAATGCAATTTGTCTGAAAACTGTTTTTTAATTTGTTTTCGAGATATCAATTTTGTTGTAGTATTTAATATCATTTTTGTAATCGTGGCAATAGAAGTACATCATTTCTATTAAAAGTAAAAAATAATAATAAGCCGGAGATTATTGTATGTTTTTGTTGCTATTTTTCTCTTAAAAAGTGGAAAATTTTGAAATTAAAGTATGTACTATGCTAAAAACATCGTGTGTTATAAAACCTGGTGAATTTTAATTTTATTTAATTTTATTTATCAATTAAAGGATTTTTAGTTTATCAAAACTTACTTTACACACAATACAACACTTTTTACAAAATACATTCTCTTTACAAAAATGTATTTTGAAAAATAGTTCTGGGACTTATTTTTTCCGCTTTTATTTAATTCGTATCAAATAGATGAAAGAATGCAAATTTATTAATCCGTGTATAAAATCCTTTTCTGAATTTTTAAGAGATGTAAATGAATGATTTCCAATAAAACAGATAGCTATTATAAAGAAACAAATAAACGCATATGAATCATTAGATAGCCAATTTGCTCCTGGAATAATGGCATTGCATTTTTGCAGGTTTTCCGTGATAATGACGTCATGGGTGCACTTTTCTTTAGATGTTGTTTATGAATGGATCGTAATACAGGAATGCTTCAGCGGATGCAAATGACTTCGTTTTATTAAGAAAAAGCGTGTATTTCAATTCTTAAAACTGAAATAGGTTTTGTTGAAGTGCAGCATTTTCACTACTGCTGCTTTGAAATATTCGCCAGGTGAAAATATTTCACCTATGAAAATAACGTAATCGAAAACACACTGATAAAACGCAAAGTTTTATAAAATTTCAGAGCATCTTTATAAAAGGACAATGACATACAGTGTGCATGGTGAGATCGGAAGTCTTTGTCCAAAAAATACCGATTTGTTTTGCAGAACTTGATAATTCTCAACGGGATGAATTCACTTTGCCGAGTTAGACAAGCACTCGAGTTTGAGACTTTAAAAATCGTCATTTCAAATTATGTGACGTCACAGGAATATTTTCTTTCGTATTTATTGCATGTAGATTATTTGAGAAATTTTAACTTACACTGAAAATAATATAAAAGTTCAGTATCTATTTCCAGCTAATAGGAATCAACATTGCAAATTTTGAATTATCATGGTTTTAAAAAGATTAAATTAAAATGTCACTTTAAAAAAAAAAAAAAAAAGTTGAATACGCGGATATAAGAGAAGCATATGTAAAATTCGAGATGATGAAAATAACGTTTGGGTTTAGATTCCAATGGGAAAAAAAACTATATGACTGTGTCAAAAAAGAATAAATTTTGCTAATTTTTTTTTTGATATACCAAGCATACGAAGCTTTATTGAAAACTGTATCATAATAACTGATCTTTATTATATTTTACTGCTTAAAAATACAAGTAAGTTTAATTTTAATAATTTCTACAACTAAGTTTTATAGAACTAGTGTTTTGCTAACTTTAAATTAAATATCATTTGTTTAAGAGTTAAGCTAACGAATATAAGGTACATTTTTTTTTGTAACTAAATTCGTCGATTTATTATAAATCAATGAAACATTTCCTACTTAAACCTTTTCTTTCGTCGAAATTCGAAGGGTTGTAGATTCAATGGGGAGAGTTGATCCACCTCTCAATTTCCCTATTTAAAAGGATTTCAAAATTTTACCAAAGGGTTAGTACGAAGGCTACTGGGTACTCAAACAATTGTCTTCGTTTTAGATGCGTTTTCAACGTAAAATCTTTTAAAAGATTAGTAATGAACTAAACTTTTATAAGACTATTTCAGATAAAATATACTATAAATTTGTAAGTAAGTAGGTTTTAAGTATTGCAAAAATATTGAATTTTCTGTCCAGACATATAGATTGTGCAGTATGTTAGGATTAACATAACAACATGCTATTATGCACAAAAGGGTTTTGTGGGGAAACTTAATCTAATCAACGGGAGACAGATAATCAAATGGTAAAATTTTCTCTTAGTTATATAGTTTTGGAAAACTTTTATTATATGCTATAAATATTGCAAGACCAATAATTATATAAGAAAAATAATGTAAATTTATTTTGTAGAGCTGCTGTAAAATAGGGTGACAGAAAAGAAAATGTTTCAAACTTTGTAAAGAAAGATTTGAAAAAGAGCTGTAGTATCTAGCACAAGAAAACTTTTAATGAAATATAAATAGACACAATGAATAGTGGTAAATAGAAACAGTAGAAAAGAGTGGAAAGGTCTGCAACTAATGAAAGATTTTAAGGCGCAACATTAGTCACAGAAAAAGACCCGAATGATAATTTAAAGTCTATATGGCGTTCTTTTCAAATATTTCGCTCAAATTTTAATATTTTTACAGGATGCTTTTTGCCTAGGATATCTAAAGACATCTATAACCGGACTAGTTTTTACTTTTTCGATTTTGGCTTCAGATTTTTTTTAAATTACTTTAACTTTCAAAACCGGTTTGAACCGGTTCTGAAATTAAAACTATCAAAATATAAAAAATATATACGTAAAATCGGAAAAAGTAAAAAGTAGGTCGGTTGTAGATCGTTCTCAACTATACTATACAAAAAAATCATGTAAAAGTATTAAAATTTTAGCTAGATATTTGAAAGGAACGCCCCCGTAGACTTTACATTATCATCCGGGTCTTTTTTCTGTGATTAGTGTTACGTCTTAAATAAATGTCTTAAACGTTAACGGAATATACGACTGGCACTCCACGCCTATTCTCATTAATTTTAGTCTAATATTTGATATTTATATCTGAGTAAATTTTATCCAAGTGTTTACATATACTCAAGATCCAAAGCCAGGATTCCATTACCTATCCCCGTAATGTTTCCCTAACCATTGCATATTATTTATAATTACGATACATTTACAATTTCATCCATGTCATATACAGGATTCAAACTCAAACCCCTCGGCGTGGCAGAAAATGTCGCTACCGTTCATATCACTGGGTCGATAAACGATACTTCAAATGTGTGAAACATTTTTACAATACTAACTGGACATAAAAATCAACATTTCTAAATAGAATCGTTTTTTATTGTGTTGAGAATGTTTTGTACGAAATAAAAATATTGTGCAAAAAGTGTTCTTAAAAATGACAAGAAGAGAAAATGAGTTTTCAAAACCTATTTCTAAACATTCATTTTTAAAATTGCGTAATTTTAAAGGCAGCATGTAGAAAAAAAATTGAAAGTGTTTTATATGTGTTTTTTTAGTAGTGTTCTAAATTGTATAGTGTTTACAATGTGTTGTTGATTTAAGGACAAAGTGTTTCGCAGCACTTATAAAAATATTTGTATTTATACTATTTTAATATATATACTATTTACAACACTATTTCAACACAATTAACAACACTATTTTCCGAACACATTTCTAGATAACATTGTGTAAAAAGTACAACGATTTAAGAACACATTTCTAGAGAGCAATACTTTGCAACATATTAATAAAACAAAAATTTACATTAATGTGTTGTGAATTTAGGGATTTAGGGACAAAAAGAGTTCCGAAAAGTGTATATTTTTGTGTTTGAGAATTTGCAGCGTTATAGTTAAAAAATAAATTTTTTGATTTTTTTAAAAACTAATAATTGAAATTGGATTTTTTGAAACTTATATTAACGTGTCTTCTCATCATTTATAACACTTCTTAAACATTTGGAATACATTGTAAAAAAGCATTGCAAAATGTACAATAATGCTTAAATAAAATTCTACAAACAATATCCCAAAGGAATCGCACTATCCTAATATAAACTGCTTAGACGGGTTTTACCTGAATAATATTACTATTCCTATCTTTTTTAAATTTGTTGTACGCAAAATATTTGAATTCATAAGTCGATAAATTATTATGTCAAAATTACGTATATTTGTATGGTTTGTTAACTGCATTTCGACTACATTAAAGAATTTTTTATTTGTAATATGTAGGCAGATATCTTCAGCAACTCATTTTTCGGATTAAGAGCATAATTTGAAACAAAACAGACAAAGGAAGTATTGGGGAAAAACTATGACAGACACTAGCCCATAAATTAGGCATAAAAAAGAAAATAACATTAATTTTCTGTATTTAAGTCAACAGTTACCTATATTATATACATCATTAAAAACTACAATAATTGAAAGAGCTTTGTAAACCATACTATTTTACTTTGACCAAAATTTCCTTAGTATTGTAAGAAGTCGTCTTACAAATGTAGAAGAGAAGAAAGAAAGAAGTGATAACTTATCTTAATAAATATCTCGGGGCTGCATTGTTCTTTATAAACTTTTTATTACTTGAAAAAACGGCACTCACATATAGTAGACTAACACGCACACATTATATACAAATAAAGTTTTTTTTTTACATAATTCTGGCGCACGCCACCATCACAAGATATAAACCACAGTTCACAACCAACATTCGAATATCACTAAGAAAAAAAAACATTTTTTTAATAGAACTCGTGTTGCCAATTTTTTTTAACGAAAAATATTACAACTACATTTTTTTAAATTTAGCAAAACTCAGGTCACGTGACGCGTGACAGTCTTATTTTTTTCTTTTTTTTTCCTTTGGAATGCGCGTGTTACATCCTCCCCCTCTGTTTCCGATCTACGTCTCGGAGAGGAAACAGGACACTTTTTGGGTCTTCCTCTTTTTCTCAAGGGTGCAACTGGAATAGTTTCAGATTCTTGGAAAGGCAACAAGGCAGAAACGTGGTAAGATCCAATTCGTTCAGTAGGATTTTCTAGACTAGCAATGTCATATGTCACTAGTGACTTTTGAGTCAAAATTATGTATGGGCCATCTCTCTTAGGCATTAATTTTGATGTTTTATTTCTACTTGCATTGCTAACTGGGTGTAGGTTAATCCATACCTTTTCACCAGGCTTGAAACATATTCGTCTATGATTTTTATCATAATATTTCTTCCTCTGATCTTGTTTCATTTCAACACGTTCTTTCACACTTTTTGAAATATTTACAAAACGTTTAAGATATGGGGTCTTCGCTCCCCCTGGTTGAAAACATTTTTCAAACTTTTTCGGGATATCTTTAAGTTTCTTCCTTTCATTGGAATTTAAATTTTTCTCTTCGTCTTTACGTAAAGCACACGGACTGATGTCGACCGCATCAGCAGACATTCTTATTTCTTCTTCGTGTACATCTACAAAATAGAACTTTTTCTGGGGTTTATCACTAAAATGCCATCTTTTGTTAGCTATGTCTAACACTATGTTAGCTTTGCGCAGGAAGTCCATTCCTAAAAGTGTTCTATTACCTTTGGCATTTGGTAATACAATAAACTCTGTTTTGAAAACTCGGCCTTCAATCTTTACACGCACAGTGGCAGAAAGAGTTTTTCTAGCCATCGTAGTTCCATCAGCTAATGTTACTTCATGAGTATGAGGTTTCACTGCAACACCAGCTTTCAAAAATAATTTATACATACGTTCTCCTGCAATTGAACGATTCGCTCCTGGATCTGCACAGAGACCTTCTTATTGCAGATCGTAATAGGTACATTTAGAGCTGAAACTGTTGATGTATTTAATCTATATAGCTGAAGACGATGAGCTTGCACTGTTTGTTTTTTAACCATAGGGGAACAATTTGGGCATTTCTTCTTTATAAATCCCACTTTGCCACAACCATAGCAAAATATATCGGATTCTAAATGTTTATTAGCAAACTTAGGAGAAGATCTGTCTTCTTTTGGAGGCTTACTCTGCTTCCATGTATTTTCTCGGCGAAAATACGCTTTTTTCTACTGGGGTACAACCGAATCTTTTTTAGAAAACGTAGACCTGATAGTATCATACGCATCTAATTTTCCGGCAAGGTCGACTGGTGAATTTAAATGTTCCCAATCATCTAACATATGTTGTTTGCATTCGACAGGCACGCGCCTTTTCATCTGATCCGCTATGATCAGATCCTGAAGAGCTTCAAAAGACGTTACATTTAACTCTTTAAGCCAGTTTTACAAGTAAGCACGTAACTCGAAGTAATAATCTCTCCAAGTAATTTCCTTATCTTTGCAATGCGTGAAAAACAGCTGCCTAAACCTTTCAGCGCTAATTTTAAACCTTTTTAGAAGTAGACCTTTAACATGTGAAAAATCTGAAGCGTTTTCTTCTTTTTCACGAGCAATAAGCGTAGATATAGAAGAGGGTACAACACTTAGTAAATAAGTAACCCAGAGGTGTTCTGGTACCTTCGAAAGCTTTAACTGTCGTTCCAGGAGCGCCAGAAACAATGTTACATCATCTGTCTCTGGCTTAAATGTAGGCAACAGCTTCTGGATATCTATTTTACTCTCTGGATGAGACATTATCCCTGCCGCATTACCACCTACCGCTCCACTGGAAACACTTTGGCTCTGAGCCTGTAACTTAAGTTTCTCAAGCTCAAAATTCATCTCAAGCTTTTTTAATTCCACTTCTTCCGAACGACGCTTTTCTTCTATTTCTAATTTACGCTGTTCTAACTCAGCTGCTTTTTGTTTTTCCTCTAAGTCTCGTCTACGCTGTTCTAACTCAGCTGCTTTTTGCTTTTCCTCTAAGTCTCGTCTACGCTGTTCTTCCTCGCGAGTCGCAATTTGGTTTCTGACTAACGAATTCACGAAATCAACTTCGTACGAGGGAGAGGATTTAATCTTATCACGCAATGGGACAACGGTCATAGAGGGTTGTACATCTAAATTCATTTCTACAGCGACCTGAAACAGGTCTTCTTTTCGTGCTTTATTGAGCTCGGACATTTGTAAATTTAGCAAACAACAAGATACCCACTAATGCTAAAAATTCGTTTAAATAAATTGTTCCCCAGACGTGAGCTTTGCTTTACAACTCATAAAAACAAAACATCAATAAAACAAAACAGTGAACTTTAACGTTAGCAAAATATACTTTTAAAATAATTAAACTTCATTAAACTTTTAAGAATCTTTAAAATTTAAATTATTTTAATTTAATTTAATTTAATTTTATTTATTTATATTTTTTTTGAAAGAAAATATACTTTAAATTACGTGTCATTTAATCAAAACATTATTTTAACTGATATAAAACTAGTAATGAATTGTTGGCAACATTCATAAACAATGTTCTAAATAAGTCAAAACATATCTGAATAATTAAAATGTCAATCAATATTATTATCATATTATCAAGACAAGACTATGTAATGTAGATTTTTCAATATAACTTTAAAAGAAAAGAAACTCTTATTTCATAAAAAAATAAAATAAGTAAATGCAAAAACTTACTCAATCTGTTTTAAAAATCGTATTCAATGCTATTTCAAAATATATCAAGAACTCTAAATTAAATGCTTAAAACAACTAACAATAGAACACTCAAATAAAATTTCTAATTAAATTCTGTTATCTTGCGAAACCAACAACAAAACAAACAAAAAATAATAAACACATACCATATGACACTTGAACTAAAAGGTATAAATACTTTTTAATATATTTTTCCTTTTTTTTCACTCTGAATTTATTTCCCCGTTTGTGAAAAAAAAAAATCATCAACGTAAATAACTGCTTATTTTATTATTTATCAACCCTTTTTTTTAATTGTTTTTCTTTTTTATTCGAAGTAAGAAAAGTTGTTATTTAATCAAGATAAAAATTAAACATGCATGCACAGAATGAAAATTAAACTAAAGAATAAAAATATAAGCATGGGGAGGGAAGGGGAATTTCACAATATATAAATGAACTGTAAAATAAATCAATAAATTAAAACTAAATATATGAAAAATTTTACAAATAGAAAACAAAATATAGACACTTGTGGAAAGAATGCATTCTTTTGATAAAAATATGGATCCATTTTAAGAAAGTAACTTGAAGATTAAATAAATATTGTTGAGTTACACCTGCAGGCACAAGAACTGAAAGTTTTTAAAAGCACAGAAAACGTAGAATTCGCCATAATTCACAAACAAATATAAATGGCGTTATCGAAGCAAGATTAAATTCGAGAACATATATCGCAAACAAATGAAAATGGTGCTTGGCATAAAATTATTCCGTGGAATTTTTTTTTTTTTTTTTTTTTTTTACATCATTGAAGAACACATTTCACAAACAAACGAGCAACGACTGCTCGTGCCATTTTCTTGCATTAAATATGCATGCATTTTTATTTCGTGCATATTTCACAATTTAAAATATATATATATCAAGCTTTAGAAGATTCACAAAGATGTGGAACACCTTGGAAAGACTTCGCGTCATTTCCTTTTTCCTCTTTCTTACTTGTAGATAGCATATCGCAATTAAAAGCATCAAACATTTGTAGAATTAAGAAGATGTCAGAACAAATCAAACTATTTCCAGGTAAGGGCCCCACGTTGGGCGCCATTTTTGTAAGAAGTCGTCTTACAAATGTAGAAGAGAAGAAAGAAAGAAGTGATAACTTATCTTAATAAATATCTCGTGGCTGCATTCTTCTTTATAAACTTTTTATTACTTGAAAAAACGGCATTCACATATAGTAGACTAACACACACACATTATATACAAATAAAGTTTTTTTTACATAATTCTGGCGCACGCCACCATCACAAGATATGAACCACAGTTCACAACCAACATTCGAATATCACTAACAAAAAAAAAAACATTTTTTTAATAGAACTCGTGTTGCCAGTTTTTTTTTAAACGAAAAATATTACAACTACATTTTTTTTTAATTTAGCAAAACTCAGGTCACGTGACGCGTGACAGTATTATTTTTTTTTCTTTCTTTTTTCCTTTGGAATGCGCGTGTTACAGTATCGTTTTTTTTCTTTAACAATCAAGCAATGGCGAAATTTTGTTATACAAATAATACTTATTTATTGCGTTTCTTTTACTTACCTGCACTTTATTTTACACTATATAAAAAAATTCCGTTATACACTGTATAAAAAAAATCTGTAATCCTACGCATGTAGGATTACAGATTTCGCATCGCAGATGCCTAAATCTGTATGCTTACGAGCATTTTATCTGTACATTGTTCAAGAAAAGATGTAAAACTACAAGACCAATTTTTGTAAAGCTACAGAAATCTGTAACTTTACAAACGAATCTAATAAATTTTCTGTTAATTTACTAAAACATTATCTGCAACCTGGGTTCCCGTTAGATGAAAAATTCTAGGAATCCTACTTTTCCTAAAAGATTTGTAGTAACCTCACAGATTTTTTGATTTTCAGTGCAAATATGTATCTGTTACATGAATTTTTGCTATTGCCGTTAATATAAAAAGTCCTAGAAGTCCCAGTTTTGTAGAAAATTTTTAGTAGCTTTACAGATTTTTTTACAGTGTACCGTAAAAATTGCAGTAAAATTACATGTAAGTTTTTTTTTTTTATTACAACTAAATTTACTGATATTTTTATGGCAAAACTGCTGGTAACATTGTCGCCAGCAACTTTTGCCGTAAATTTAACGGATTTTTTTTTAAAGTGTATAGTTATTAGTTTGGAAACCAACCTGTTATATGAACAGCAATTTGCGCTATTAGTTTAAAATTAAAATAAATTAAATGCATAAAAAAACTAAATTTCAAATTCCAATTAACTAATGTTACTTGTTTTAGAACCTCTTACTATTTGCACAGAAAATGTAACTACTTGAGGACAATTTAGAGCGTTTCACGTGGAAAAAGATTGATAAAATAATTTCAAAATTTACTTTTAACACAATATTTCGCTTACATGGGCATGTAAATTTAAAATTAGGTTATTAACATATAAATTTAAGTTGAATTAGCAATCACCGAAAATTAGTGCAATCAAAATTTAAGTTTCGTTAAGCATAACATGCGTCTTTCATATTCTTGAGTTAATTGGCTAAAATATTCCACTAATTATCGTTTAATGGGATGTGTTTCGCAAAGTTAATGTCCAGTTTCTGAGCCTCCAAAGAGAAATGCCGTGTTATAAATTATCAAATAAAGTAAAGTGTAGAAAACTATGAAAACTAATCATTTTATATTTCAGAATGATTTGAAATTTTAAGATACATCATTGACTGTAACATAAATCTCTCCATGGAATCGGATTACAAGATTTTATCGAAACTCGTCCCAATGAAATTTCGGATTTGCTGAACTCGAAATCTTTTCTTTCCACAGTGGATTAGATTGCCCGTTATAGAATAAGGTTCGGAATGGTTTCGGGTTGAGTTTTGATTCTTTAGTGTCTATTTCGACTCAACCCGATATTTTAAAAATAGTATTTTATAGTTCAATTTATTTTTGAATTTAATGACTGTACATATTAGGACATAGGTTTTATATCTCGTCTTTCCCACACAATATTAAGCTTATGGAAATTGCAAAAAATATGTGACTGCGGTCATTGTTTTTCGTTGTAAACCAAGATTTAACAATGCAAACAATGCACAAAATACACGATGACACTATTTTTTTAGATTGTAAAGTTTTTTTCGATGCAGATTTATCGTCTAGAATTGAATGATAGCAATAACTCACATTTTAAGGTTTCGTTTATCTGAGGAAACACCATTCATTTCTTCCCTCTGTCTATCTGTCCATCACAGAGTCTGTACACAAAAACTGTATAAGTCAGAGCCATCAAATTTACTGTACTTACTTACAGCTGAATACCCCATGTCATACGACAAATCATAAAATTTTGAAAAAAATATTTTATTTTAATTAATTTATTTTTAATATCACCCGTTCATTTGTGTGATTTAAATTTTAAAAGAGATCTTTAATTTCAACGTTTTGTGCGTAGACATCGTACCTTGGAGAGTCACTTCGAGAGTCAACAGTAGGTTCTGAATTCGAGCTCCTGTGCTGAAAAAGTTCCTGTGCTGATTTTTAGGTTAAGATGGATTTAATTAGAAAAAAAAAAAACTCGTACTTGTTTTTGCCAATTTAAGGGTTTATATTTATTACAGTTATGCTCATCGGACATTCATAATATTTTCTGAAATTCAATTTTCTTTGTATTTTAAAAACTATTGTGATTTATTAATTATTCAGTATTTCAAATTTCGTTTAAAAAAATTATTTCTATGAAAAATTTTATTTATATCTAAATTTTCTTTAATTCGGATTTAAAAAAAAATTCGAATTTTGGATTTCATTTAAATTTTTTGAGTTGAATATTAATTTGATTAAAATAAATAATTTCCCTTTTTAATCATTTTAAAATTAAATTTGTTGGTGCTTCCATTTATGTAATTATTTAATAATTATAAATTAACTTTTTCGATTTACTAATTTAAAGATAAGTTGCTCTTAATGAAATGTTAAACGAAATCCTCTGTGAGATTTGCGATCATACATACCCACTTTTTTTTAAAGTTTAGAAACGGCGAATTTTGAAGTTCACATCCTCGTATAGAACCCTTTGTTAGTCAAAAATATAATTTTGATGTAAGAGACACTAGGGATCCCAATAGCTATTATAGTATATATATATTAGCGAAAGTCTTTGTAACATTTTTCTACAAATAGAAAACTTTTTATGCATTGGATTTGTCTGTCCGCCTGTCCATGGTCTAACTAACGTAATTATACCTAACTAACGTAATAACCTTGATTTTCTGGAATTCATAAACTTTATTTAGGGTCACCAAAGCATGTTTGCACTTGTATATGAAGACTGTATCATCAATAGTTCATTTACAGAGATATTCAAAAGAATCACATTACTTACAGTCCATGGCCAAAAAATTTTTTATTTTAATGATATTACGCTATTCCAAATGTATTGAAAGTGATATAAATTGATGTATTTCACTGCAAAATGATTGTGATATACCAGGGCATTTCGGGCATTTCCTGTTCATTTACAGAAACATACAAAAGAAAAATGGTTATGCTGAGTAATAGTTGCTGGAAATGTGTTTTTTAAGTCTGTATACTCTTTAAAAAATAAATAATAATCGCATATTTCTCATAGCATATAAAATATGTACCTCATATACAGGGCTGCATAAAATAATTCATGTACCATTCTCCTTATTATATAAAAATTGCTGAAAGGGTTTCCACTTGAGGTATGCATATTTCTTAACTGAACTAAGTTTTGGCGTGAATATAAGAATATAAGAATCTACATATGATATATAGAGTTGCTGAATAAATTTGGATAACTCTCCGATTGTAGATGGTGACCTATGAAATTGAATATTCAGGTGCGTTATGCATTTCCTTATGGTCGAAGTAGATACGATATTTTAACTTATTAAATGGTAGATTCGTTAAATTTTTCCGATTGTGTTAGAAAAAGTTTCGTAATCTATGCTTCAAGTCATATTTTTTCTTTCTTTTTTTCAAATGAAAAGTCTGATAGATTTTTTAAAAATTTATTTCATATTGTTTAGATTGCATCATTAACAACACCCAAACATGCAATTTCTAATGGAATAACAACATATACCAATAAAACTTCTCAGTATTTATTAAAAAAATAAGTGTATCTTTATCACAGTGTTTCTTTTTAAGCACTTTTATATGAGAAAAAAATAATTTATGAGGTAATTACCTCTGCAGACTTTCACACATTTCTTAAAGAGATTTTAAAAAAGATCATTTTTTAAATGTATTATCATAATTTCTTTACTATAAATATTTATTATTCAATAATAAAAATAAAATCCAAAACTCGGACAACTCTTTTACTAAGCATGGATTTTTAATATGATATATGTTAGTTTAAATTACACCGAACGCTCGCTAAAGAACACTTGTTAATGAAAAATTTGCATTTGTTTAACGTTTATTTGTAGATTTATGGTTGATTTAATGTAGGAGAAATTTTTATTGGCAATTAAATAAGAAGGAAAATGTAAACAAATCTCATTTTTAAATAATAGTTCAGATTTAGACAATAAAGACGATTTGATTATGTATAACGATTCAGGGTATAAGGTGTATAAGGTAAAACGATTCAGTTTTACCTTTAATAAATAGTAAAACATTTTATACATACAAAACATACTTCCTAATTTTAAAGGAAAGAAATTAATTAATGAAAAAAACAAAAAAGTGTTTACAAGTGTCCATATAAGGAACTACCTGTCCATATTATGGACAGGTGTTTCCTTATTGACTTTCTACACAGTGTGTATGGAAGAGCCAATTTTCCAAGGGATTTTAGAGGAGAGGGAATAAAAAAGTATCTTAAACTATTCGGAAGAGGAGGGGGGACAGTAAATATCTTCAGAACATGCATTTTAGAAAGGGGGGGTCATTCTCAGTTTTTACCTTTCGAAGACCCATGCAAAGTCCCTTAGTTACTAGCAAATATTATGAAATAATATTGTTGGTTTTGCTTAGCTTTTTATGAAATAATATTGTTGGTTTTGCTTAGCTTTATTGCATCTGTCTGCGAATTTACATCTGTTATTACTCAGTCCTCACACCATGGACAAATAGAAACTTTTTCACCATGGGCAGTAAGTCCCACATAATCCTCATGAACATATCTGTCACATGTGATGCATGGCCGCATGTTTGAAAAAGCATCAATAATGCAAAAGAAGCAGTACTAGCTCTTCTTTGTTGAGGAAGTCAAAGCATTGGTACTTACGATTTCGCCAACAGATATCCTACTGGGGGTGGGGGGAGGTTCTTTTTATTTCTCTGCAAGTGTTTTTTTGGAGGAAGGTTTTTGTGGGATTGTTCAAATGGCACCTTGTTGAACAAAGATTTTACCACTTTGATGCCTTTTCAATTTATTGCTTGGCAACGTTGAATTTTCTCCTTTCTTACAGTTGTAGTCGATGGGGACTTAAGCTGTCCATATTGGGAACCGGGCGTAGTTTTACTAAATCTTGTAACAAATGAATAAGGAAAATAGTTTAAAGCAAAATATGCAATAGCAATCGAAAATATGTTTTATTAGCTTTCTAAAGTATTCCACTTTTCAACATTTAATGTAATTTTATCCTATCTAATAAGAATTTAAGCTTATAAGTAATTGAGATCAACACATCTCGAAACAACAATTTTTCTCCTAAATAGCGAACAGCTTGCTTTTTTACACTTTCCAGCCTTAATTATCTTTTCAACTGCTTTTCTTCTCGAAAATGTTGAGCCATCTCTCGATCAAAATTATTACCTTTAAAAATATTAGGGGTGTCCAAATTGAGAGCCCTGTCCATATAGGATGCAAATACCTTATATATACCTGATGAAGTAGTGAAATTTTAAACATCTAGAAGTTCTGGAGTGTTTTTAAAGAAATGAGAGGGTGTGAAGAGGGCGATGAGTTAAAAAAAACTTTTTGGAGTTCATGGGACCTAGATTTATCACAGTGAATGAAAGGTAGCGAAATCACAGTGACAATAAAACAATCTCGAAACTTTTTTGTCCCCAATCTGGCAACACTGGCTGCCATGGGCATGCAATGATTAAATTAGTCAAACTCACAGCACCGCGCGTATTAGAAGCGTCAGCTTACTATACTCGCGTATATAAAAATAAACCAAGCGTGTGTTAGAAGCGTTAGCTTCTAATACACGCTTGGTTGGTTTATTTTTAAATGTTTGGTTTATTTTTAGCACTTTCCAACAAAGTTGAAAAGTGCTTATGCATTCGGTTTGTCTGGCCGTCTGTCCGTCTGTCCGCGCTCTAACTCCCGTAAATATACTCGGATTGCTATGAAATTTTTATACGTTATTGAGGTTTACGCTAGCACGAACCCTATTGAAAATGAAGTATCTACCATGATTAGTTTATCTACAGAGAAAATCAAAAGTTTCCCATTACATTACGGCCTATGGGGAAAAATCGCTAATATACTCGGATCGCCATGAAATTTTAGGACGTTATTGACGATTACCCTAGCACAAGTCCTATTGAAAATGAAGTTTCTACCATGATTAGTTTAAATACAGGGCGAATCAAAATTTTCCCATTACATTACGGCCTATGGGGAAAAATCATTAATATACTCGGATTGCCATGAAATTTTAGGACTTTATTGAGGTTTACTCTAGCACGAACCCTACTGAAAATGAAGTATCTATCATGATTAGTTTATCTACAGAGAGATTCAAAAGTTTCCTATTACATTACGGCCTATAGGGAAAAATCGTTAATATACTCGGATTGCCATGAAATTTTAGGACGTTACTGACGTTTACCCTAGCACGAACCCTATTGAAAATGAAGTTTTTATTTTGATTAGTTTATCTACAGGGCGAATCAAAAGTTTTCCATTACATTACGGCCCATGGGGACAAATCGTTAATATACTCGGATTGCCATGAAATTTTAGGACGTTATTGACGTTTACCCTAGAAAAGTCCTATCAAAAATGAAGTTTCTACCATGATTAGTTTATCTACAGGGCGAATCAAAAGTTTCCTATTACATTACGGCCTATGTGGAAAAATCGTTTAAAGGAATTTTAAAGATGTTATACCCTGCCAAAGGTATTAAAATATGCATTCTATAAAATATAAGGTGAAAATGTAGCTATTATTCATTTACAGGGCCACACAAAAGAATTCCATTAGATAATGGTAAAAGGGGGAATTGTGTGTGACATATTTTAAATATATTGAGCTTTTTCATGTATAATAAAATTGATATATGTCACTAAAGCTTAATATAAATTATACGCTACTGTCTTGCATAATATGAAGTACATAGCATTTACAGGGCATTTCAAATAGTATATTCTTTCCGAAGTACCGTACATGTGTCCGATGATGGCTGATGGAGGGATGAAATGTATTTTAATTATGATATTCGCGTTTGTATTTCGCTAAATATATGCACATTATATGGTGTGTATAAATGTTATAGTTGATATACAGGGCTACCCAAAAGAGCTCACCAACGTTACTGAATATGAGCGTAAATTATTTAAACGTAGTTCTTAAATAAGCTATGCATTTTTACGCTGAGCTGCATTCAATTTACTGAGAAATGTTTGCAGAATATAGATAAAGTGATATACAGGGCCACGCAAAGAATTCGGTACATGGACGCCTATGAATGATAATTTATGAGAATGTGATTTCAGTTGTTTTAAAAGTGTTTTAGTTTACAATAAATTTTAGACTAATGCTGACGTGTAATAAAGGTAGAATGTAAACTACAGGGCTGAACAAAAGTGTTCAAGTATGTTTCCATCTAATAGTATGAATTGCTGAAAAATACATTTCAAGCTACTAGGTATTTTCTTGCTGAGCTAAATTTTCCCATTATATGAACTGACATATGAAATACTGGGCTGTTCTAATGTACTGGAATACATATTTGGGTATATTTGGCTATACACTATTATTTCCCTAAATAACAAAGTTTTGTTAAAGATTTCATTAAGTGTTGGAAAGTGCTTCATAATCTATGCTTAACGCATGATTTTTCTTACTTGTTATACTTGGTTTATTTTAAAAATTAATAATTGAAAAATAGGCTTTTTGAAGTTTATTCACGAGCCAATCTTCTTAAACATTTTGAATATATTGTAAAAATGCATTATTAAATGAATAATATTGCATTAACAAAAATATAATAACAACATCTCAAATAAATTGCATTAACATAGTATAAACAACTTATACGGATTATACCTGTATTACTTTATTTTCACTGTTTTCGTTAATTTTGTAATATGCGAAATATTTGACTTTATAATTTGGTAAACAATTGTATCAAAATTTCGTAAATTTATATTATTCGTTAATTGTGTTTCGACTACATCAAGCAATTTATTATTAGCAATTTATTAGCAGATATCTTTTGTTATTCATTTTTTTATTAAGGAGTATTATTTGCAACAGAACAGAAGAAGGAAGCGTTAGGAGAAAAAAAACTATGTTAGTCACTCACCTATAAATTAAATTTTAAAAAGAAAACTATATCAATCTTCTTTGTTTTAAGCTAACATTCACCTGTACTATGTACATATTAAAAACCTACAATAATTCAAGCAGCCTTATAAACTATGCTATTTTACTTTTGACCAAAATATCATTGGTACTTTTTCGCTTTAGAAACCAAACAAAAGACGAATTTTGTTATACAGATATTGCTTTGTTATTGAGTTTCTCTTAGTTGCATGCATTTCATTTTATACTTTTTAGTTTGATGATCATCCTGCTATACTAGTAAATCTGCAGATCAAGAGCCTCAACGTCAGCTTTGCACATCATTTTTTTTTTAAACAAACTTTGGGTAATATTCAACTTCCTGGAAACTGTAATTTAAAATTTTCTATTTATAAAAATAAAATAAGAATAAGAAGTTTTCAGCCAACAAAAGCGTTAAATTACAGATTTAGTTATGTTAGGATATTCTGAACTTTTCATGATCTATTATTTTTGTTTTTTTATTATAACATAGTAGATTTCTTCACGGGGGCTTCGCCCCCCTGAACCCCCCGTAGTCTCATTAAACTTAAATTTGTAACTTTCTATCAATTTGCTAATGGTTATCGTATATCTTGTATTTTTTTATATATTTTGATTTATAAGGATAAGTAACAGTTTTAATAAGCATTTTTCATTATCCTCATGCTTCTACATACCTGTCCACACCTAAATCTGATGTATCAGGTAACTTTTAAAAGTGTACTCAGGTAAAAAAATCAGCAAAAAACCTTTAAAAAAAGTTCAGTTAAATTACCGGTATTTGGAACTAAGGTTTTTTGAAGGTAAAAAACCTACACTTTCCCTGAAAGTAAAATATTCAGGTATTTTGCAGGTATTTGGAGCTAAGGTTTCTTGAAGGTAAAAAACCTGCAATTTCCCTGTATATATGTGAAAACAAAGATTTAAATTTCACATTTCTCAATTGTACTCAAAATAAACAATAACCCCTCCTCCCCCCAATTTAGAAGCCATAGGTATAGGAACCCAGCGGAAAAGAATAAATATTAATTAATTAATGAGATAATTAGAAATTAGTGTTTTTCGGCTGGATGGATAGTACGGTGAGTGCGGCGTAATCATGCCGACCACCGATAAAAACAAAAATGCCGTACTAAAAAAAATTTTTTAATTTTAAAGAAAATTAATTACAATCGTTAATTTTATGTAATAATTAGTCAATTTCCCAGTTTTTATCTGAAAATTCGAAAAATAATATTTTTGGGAAAAAATGAAAAAAAAAAAGTTGAAAAATATTCTAAGTTTAGAAATTAAAACATTAAAAATGGAGAAAATAGTTAAAACTTTTTATATAAATGCATATAATTACAATATATAAATATAATTACAATATATATTTACGGGTACATTTGAGGCCAGTGTATTGTCTTGAAGTTTTTTAATCTTGAGATTTTTTTCAAAGTTCAGAAATTCCACGTGGTCGCTACGGGGTCTGAATTGCTGCCGGCAGGGGTGAACGAGACGCTTGTGGATATATATCTTAATACTTATCCCCATTAGGCTGAACTTAGCGTTATTTAGCTCGAATTCGAACACGTGATTCTAGATTAATTTAGAAGAAATAATAATAAAACTTTAATTAATGTGAGAATTTTTATGAGAAAATTTTTATAAACTAATCTTGATTGAAAATTAGACTATGAAGATGATTTTTACAGGATTTGAGAATTTTTAATTAAGAGTTTAAGCAATTAAATTCTTAGAATTGTGGAACTTAGTATCTGTAAACGCCGATAGAATTAACTGGTAAAGGGGTGTGATAATTAATTAATTATAATTTAATTAATAATTGTCCTAAAAACATGCAACTTACCTCAAAATGTAGCTGAGATATTAACGCATCTAAATCAACAGAATGTTCCTGTCCCGCAGGCCGTGGGTCGCGCCTATTCTTGTATTTTGAAGAGCATTTCTGGGACACGTCCTCACGTAACAAAACGAAGGCTTGAACTAAGAAATTGTAAATATTCACTAAGTCATTAAGTCACTGAAGGTAAATTGAAGGCTATATTTTCCTTCAAAATACCTGAAGTATACTTATCAAAAATCAGCTAAGTCACTAACGGTAAATTGAAAGCCATTAACTTGCTGATAAAAGCCTCTATACAACTTTTAAAAATCTGTGCATTTTGTTCAGTTTTCAATTTCCTTCAAAATACCTGAAGTGACCTTCAAAATACCCGATTAGTAATTTGGAGGTCAGATAAATGCCTGCATAAAATCTTTTGATTAACAGTATATTCCCTCAAATAAATCTGCGCTTTTAATTTGCCTTCAAAATCCCTGTAGGAACCTTCAAAATCCCTGTAAAATCTTATTTTTTCGAAAGGTTTTTTGCTGATTTTTTTACCTGGGAAACTCAGTAATCTAGGGTTTTACAATTTTGTTTCCGAAAAAAAGAAGTTTTGATTGCATTTTGTGGCAGATATCGCGGCCAGACAGACAGACAGAACAGACTGACAGGCGGAAAACAATAAATTTTGTGTCGCCAAAATAAGCCTTCACTGAAGTCTCGGCAATGACGTCATTATTCATGAGTTATTGCTATCCATGTTTCTACTATAAAATACCTATTTTATTTCAATTATGATGTCAAATTTTATCAGGTGAAATATTTGTTAAAAATATAATTATTTTTTATTTCTTTTACTTCTAATTATGCCCCCATTTTTGTCAGAAAAATTCTTATTAACGAAACAAATTTCGTGTTTAATATTTAACAAAGTACTATATTTATTTTTATTTTAATTCTGACGTCATATTTATTTTTTCTTAGTTTAATTTTTCGAATGGAACTTGTTCAATTGAAACTTATTGTCGTTGACAAATTATTCCAGATTTTGATTTTTTTTTTGGCAACGATAAAGGAAATTAGTTAAATTTTAACTAAAAGATAGCTATTGATTCTGCATGAAAAAGAAGGAAATTTTGAATTATTAAGGAAAATATGTGAATAAAATCAATAAAACATAGCCTATGTTCTTTTCTGGGCTATGTTATAGTTATACACAAAGATACAAAGACATTAATTCATCAGTTTTGACGCTGACTCCATTTAAATTTTCGCGTTCAATAATTACACGCATTCAAATTTATAACATTATAAAAATAAGGATTAGGATGAATGGTTGTTTAGCAACCATTAAGAGAAAATAAAGAAAATGAAATAAATACATTTTAAATAAGTAAGTCTCTAAAACAAATTAGTTTATATTATTGGAATACATTTATAAAAAATCTCCAAAATTTACAGTAATAATTTTAAAAATCTGACAAATGAATAGACAAAATTTCAAAACAATACGAATAATTTAAACGGTAAATTTCAGCATCCATTTATCATAATGTGACATTTTTTCTCAAGAAAAAAAAATGGAAATCATTGGATTTGCCATAGAAAAGCGTTATTGCGCAAAATAAAATATTCTATATTTTCCGAACGAATGAACCAAATCTTACAAAAAACTATACAGCTTAATCCCAGTGCCTCACTAACATACCCACTTAATTTCAAGCCAATCGGATGCTTTTTACGGAAGTTATCGCGGAACAGACAGACAGACACAAAAAAATTTCGTGTCTCCAAACTAAGCCTTCACTGACGTTTCGGCAATTGATAGATATTTGTGCTATTACTTTTTAAGTAAAAACTAAATTTCAAATCGCATTTGATGAATGTTACTTATTTATAAAAATTCTTTTTATTTGCAAATAAAATGGAATTAATAAGCGACAATTTAGAGCATTTCACGTGCAAAAAGATTAATCAAATAATTTCAAAATTGACATTTAACACAATATCATAGAAGGCGGCAGCCTTCAAGTGACGCAGCTTTAAGCCTACCATCGTCATAAGGTATCCACGTAAGGTAGATGCGGAACTTCATATATACGGCTAACTCAACATCAAAGGAAATCGGAAAAGCCACCATCTAATAACTCAGCAAATATTGGTCAGAATGGTCCAATTTTTTTAATATAGTCTTATATTCCCAGTCTAATCCTATCCTATAATTTTTACATTTCTACGTGCCGTATATTTTTAGATCTCGATACTCATTTTTAAACCGAAATCGATGGTGTTTGTTCCTGATAATGAGATCTAGAAAGCGGGCTGGGAGATTTTATTAAAACTTATATATAATATAAATATCTTTAAGATAGAGTGAATAAGACTTGCCTAGTTTCTAGGAAAACTCTTGTTTGTTATATATTGGTCTTGGAAAATTGGACTATATTAGCTCGCGGATTACATGTTATTCTATGGGTTAGCAGACAAAGCAGGAGTGAAAAGCCTTATGTAGTTATGGTCACAGTTAAAACACCTAAATCGAAGCAATAAATGTTTTTTAAACTACAAAAACATCTTATCATGTGCTTTAAAACATTCAATAAATATATACTAAAGCAAATTTCTATTTATATTGCCTTTATTTTTCGTAAGAAGAAAATATTACGTTTCTTACATTGGATATTTTTGCATTTTGTGGAAAAAATATTTTGAATCCTTTTTTAAAATAGGAAAATATTTTTTAATTATACATATTCAATATACTTTCGACTTATGATTTTATTTTTAAAGTTTACAAACAAAAATTATTTTTAATAATTTTAATAAGATTTCATGTATTCATACGCGTTTAGATAGTTTTGTTTTGAATCGTAATCGAATTCGCTAGCGGTAAGCTGAAGTGGCTGAAACTTCCAAAAGCTACGCGCGTCGTCGAAAATCAACTGTAAACATTGGATTAGAAATATTAAAAAATATATAAAGCATCCCCAAAAGTACGTACGAAATCTTAAATATCGAGGTAATATCTGATGTAATTATTCCCGACCCAGAGTTGTTTTTATTTACGACATTTTTTTATCTGTTTACATTATAAATACATGCTTCCTGACGTGTCTATGAAGCGCATTAGAAATTAAACAATTTACTATTTTATTTTGAGTTTTCTTAAAAATTAAATAAATAAATAAACAAAATTTTTCGTTTTTAAGGAAAATCCAGGTTAAATTTAAGGTATGACAAAATGAAAATTGTTCCCAATCCCGTGTGTAAAATAATTTATTTGTGAATCGTTTGTATTTAAGTTAACGAAAATTGCCTCAAAATAACATCTTTTTCGAAATATGCATACCTATAGCTTACTTTTAATTTTACATTCTTTTCAGATTAAAAAAAATTAAGCATCTCAGTATTTAAATTTTTATCAAAATTTTACTTTTTAAAATTTTCGGGAATTTCTGATGTAACTTATACTTTTTTCCGCCCTTATATTCAACTCTTATTCTTTCGTTACGCATATAAATAACGTTAAGAATGTTTTTAATTAAAGTGATAAAGGTTTGAAATTTCAAACTTTGTCCACCAAATTTTCAATCAATCTTGTTTTTAATTACAGTAATACTTGATTATAATCCTTTTCCATTCAAGTACATTTGTGTAATAGAGACCAATTAGCAATGCAATTTTGTTTATCTCTTAAAGAAATTAAACAAAAATTCACATTATTAAAGACAGCACAAGTTAAATAAAAAGTTATGACATTGTGGAAATTTGGATATGTTTATAAAATGATATACTTGTTTACAGGGGCAGATCCAGAGGATCATTTTGGGGGGGGGGGGAGCAATACCAAGAAACATAGAATCAATATAGTCATAATTTTTGTTCATAAAATACCTCCTTGTACAGTTATTATTAAATGAATGATCAAATGAAATGCTTTTCTGCGATCTTCTCATGAAATAGGCTTTTTTCTGCGATCTTTTGACTAAATTCGCGGCTCTTTGACGGAATTCGCATTTTTTGGCATTTTTGACGAATCTCGCATTTTTTTACCCACGATACGCTGTCAAAATTCAGGTTTTTTTTGTGATCCTTTGACAAAATTGGCTCTTTTCTGCGACACTTAGCTCATCTTATGTCGAAGTTGGCGCTTTTTCAGCGATCCTATTTTCTGCGATTCTTTGCATACCTTTCTTTAAACCCTTTGACAAAATTAGCACTTTTTTCGCAACCTTTTGACGAATTCACTCTTTTCCGCTATACTTTGACAAAATTAGCATTTTTTTGTAACCCTTTGAAAAAAGTAGCTAACTTTAGACGAAATTCGAGCTTTTTGCGTGACACTTTGACAAAAAGATGTGCTTTTTCAGCAGTCTTATGTCGAAATACGTGCTTTTCAGCGATCCTAGGTCAAAGTTTGCGTTTTTTTTTTTTCGCGATCCTCTGTCAAAATTAGTGTTCTTTTTTCTGACCCTTTGACGTAATTCACGCTTTTTCCGTGATCATTTGACGAAATTCACGCTTTTTTGCGATACTTTGATAAAATTAGCACTTTTTCAGCAATCCTATGTCGAAGTTCACGGTTTTTCAGCGATCCTATCTCGAAATTCGCATTTTTTCAGAGTTCCTTTGCCTTCCCTTTTCGCAACCTTTTGAAAAAATTAGCGCTCTTTCCGTGAACTTTTGACGAAATTCGAGTTTTTTATATGACACTTTGACAAAAATCTCGCCTTTTCAGCGATCCTATGTCGAAGTTCGCGTTTTTTATGCGATCCTCTGATAAAATTCGCGGTTTTTTTTTGCGACCCTTTGACGAAATTCACACTTTTTCGCTGTACTTTGACAAAATTAGCAGTTTTTTGCAACCCTTTGAAAAAAGTAGCACTCTTTCTTCAAACTTTTGACAAAATTCAAACTTTTTGTGCAACACTTTGACAAGAGTCGCGTTTTTTCAGCGATACTATGTCGAAGTTAATGTTTTTTACGCGAACCTCTGTCAAAATTCGCATTTTTTCCGTGACCCTATGATGAAATTCGCGATTTTTCTGTGATTATTTGACAAAATTCGCGCTTTTTCACAAAACTTTGACAAAATTAGTGCTTTTTCAACAATCCTATGGCGAAATTAGTACTTTTTCCGTAATAATTTGCCTTCCCTTTGACAAAATTAGCGCTCTTTTTACGACCTTTTGACAAAATTTGCTATTTTTCTGCTATACTTTGACAAAATTAACGTTTTTTTGCAAACATTTGACAAAATTCGTGCTTTTTCCTCGACCTTTTCACGAAATTCGAGCTTTTTCCACGACACTTTGACAAAACTCTCGCTTTCAGCGATCTTGTGTCAAAGTTCGCATGTTTTAACAATCCTTTGTCGAAATCCTTTTTTTTTTGCTTGACCTTTGACAAAATTCGTGCTTTTTCCACGACCTTTTGTAGAAATTTGCTCTTTTTCTGCGACACTTTGACAAAATTAGCACTTTTTAGTGACATTTTAACGAAATTTGCGATTTTTCTGGAACAATAGAATGTCCCCGACGAAGTTGCAGAAATTCCTTTCGGAAAAAAGTCTGAATTCAACACTAGTTTGGGGGGGGGGGGGTGATCCCCCCCAACAATTTTCATTTTGTCATACCTTTAAGAAAACTCAAAATAAAATAGTAAATTGTTTAATTTGTTTGCACTCCATAGACATACGTCAGGAAGCATGTATTTATAATGTAAACAGCTAAAAAATTGTAAATAAAAAAAACTCTGGGTCGGGAATAATTACATCAGATACTACCTCGATATTTAGATTTCATACTTACTTTTGGGGATGCTTTATTAATTTGTTAATAGCAAATTACGTTCATAAATCATGTAAAATGTAAATTACATTCATTAATCGCATAAAAATCGCAAATTATGTCCATGAATCGCTCATAAAAAGCGAATTGCATAAAAAATGGGAATTACATCCACAAATCACTCAAAACGGGAATTATGTCCATGAATTGTTTAAAAAAGTGAGAATTACGTTCAGAAATTGTATGAAAAACACAAATTATGTCTATGAATCGTATAGTAAAATGGGAATTATGTTCATAAATCGCTCAAAAAACACGAATTTTGGCAGCAGAAAGCTGAAACGCAAATTGCGTTTATAAATCGCATAAAAATAGCGAATAGTGTTTTGCATTCATGAAGTGCATAAAAAATACCAATTACATTCATGAATCGCTCAAAAAACACAAATTACATCCATGAATTGCATAAAAACATGAATTACGTTCAAAAATCACTCAAAAATGCGAATCACTTCCATGAATCGTGCAAAAAAACACTAATAACATTCATAAATTGCAAAAAATGCGAATTATGTCCAAGAGTTGGTAAAAAAAGCAAATTACATTCATAAATCCTATAAAAACACAAATAACGTCAATAAATCGATCAAAAAACGCAAATTTCGTCGACAGAAAGCTAAAAAAATGCAAATTATGTCTACGAATCGCATAAATGTAGCAAATTACGTCCATAAATCATGTAAAATGTAAATTACATTCATTAATCGCATAAAAATTGCGAATTATGTCCATGAATCGCTCAAAAAAGCGAATTGCATAAAAAACACGAATTGGGTCAGCAAATCGCTCAAAACGTGAATTATGTCCATGAATTGTTTAAAAAAGTGAGAATTACGTTCAGAAATTGTATGAAAAACACAAATTATGTCTATGAATCGTGTAGTAAAACGGGAATTATGTTCATAAATCGCTCAAAAAACACGAATTTTGGCAGCAGAAAGCTGAAACGCAAATTACGTTCATAAATCACTCAAAAAATGCAAATCACTTCCATGAATCTTGCAAAAAAATACTAATAACATTCATAAATTACAAAAAATGCGAATTACGTCCAACAATTGGTAAAAAAAGTGAATTACATTCATAAATCCTATAAAAACACAAATAACGTCAATAAATCGATCAAAAAACGCAAATTTCGTCGACAGAAAGCTCAAAAAATGCAAATTATGTCTACGAATCACATAAATATAGCAAATTACATCCCTAAATCATGTAAAATGTAAATTACATTCATTAATCGCATAAAAATTGCGAATTATGTCCATGAATCGCATAAAAAACGCGAACTGGGTCCACAAATCGCTCAAATCGTGATTTACTTCCATGAATTGTTTAAAAAAGTGAGAATTACGTTCAGAAATTGTATGAAAAACACAAATTATGTCTATGAATCTTGTAGTAAAACGGGAATTATGTTCATAAATCGCTCAAAAAACACGAATTTTGGCAGCAGAAAGCTGAAACGCAAATTACGTCTATAAATCGCATAAAAATAGCGAATAGTGTTTTGCATTCATGAATTGCATAAAAAACGCGAATTACATTCATGAATCGCTCAGAAAACACAAATTACGTCCATGAAACGCATAAAAACGTGAATTACATTCATAAATCACTCAAAAAATGCGAATCACTACCATGAATCGTGCAAAAAAACACGAATAACATTCATAAATTGCAAAAAATGCGAATTATGTCCAAGAGTTGGTAAAAAAAGCAAATTACATTCATAAATCCTATAAAAACACAAATAACGTCAATAAATCGATCAAAAAACGCTAATTTCGTCGAGAAAAAGCTCAAAAAATGCAAATTATGTCTACGAGTCGCATAAATATAGCAAATTACGTCCATAAATCATGTAAAATGTAAATTACATTCATTAATCGCATAAAAATTGCGAATTATGTCCATAAATTGCTCAAAAATGCAAATTACATTCATAAATCGCATAAAAAACACGAATGATGACCATGAATTGCACAAAAAATGCGAATTACACCCAACATTAAATTAATTTCCAGAAAGTTTTTGGTTTTATACAAGTCTGCCAACAAGAACCTACAAGTTATCCTGAATCCCATTCTAAACCAACAAAAATTTAATGGAAAGATAAATTTGTCCAAGAAAGACAAAATAATTTCCATTGACATACATTGACCAGAATCGAAAAATTCCTATTGAAATCTATCCTATACAATCCAAAACCAGAAAGAAAAAAATCCCTCCAAGAGTAACTCAATCTATCTGCTGCAAAATAAAATACATTGAAGTGCAACTGAAGAAGAACCTGAAAAATACATTTGAAGTCAAACCGAAACCAGATTCAACCCCCCACCCCAAAAAAAAAAAAAGTTATCCAACCATATCTTGATTCGGGAAAGAAAACTTAATTTCCATTGATACGCGTGATCAGAAATCTGGAAATTCCAATTAGTCTATGAGTTAGCAAACCTTAATTCGATTTGAAAAAAAAAAAAAAAAAAAAAAAAAAAAAAAAAAAAATCTGACAATACACACTGACAAGAGGAGTTGTATAATATAGACGCACGCCATGTGCAGAAAATTTTATGAAGAAACAATTTTTATTTATTTATTTCGACAAAGAATTGCGTAAAAAAAAAGTGTATCTCAACAAAGGATCATGTAAAAAACCCCCACATTTCGACAAAATACCACGCGAAAAACGTAAATTTCGTCCGAAGACCGCAATAAAAACATTAATTCAGTCCATGAATCGCATAAAAAATACAAATTCCATGCATGAATCGCATAAAAAATGTGAATTACATGCATGAATCGCATAAAAAATGGGAACTACATCTGATGGAAATATCCATCACGCATAAATCAAAAGGGTAATAAAATCAAAGGAACAATTTTTACCCATCTGGGTGGTCTAAAGAAACACACGTAGTAATAAAATTTTAAGGCCTGAGAACCCAAGACACCACCATTGTAAACTGACTTTTAACATCAAGATAGAGGTCTGCACGGGCCCGGCCCGCGGGCCGGGCCGGCAAAATCGTTTCGAATTTTCTAACGGGCCGGGCCGGGCCGGCAGATTTAGAATAGTTTTTTCAACGGGCCGGGCCGGGCCGGGCCGACAAACAACATAAACGGGCAGGGCCGGGCCGGCAAAAAAATTGAACGGGCCGGGCCGGGCCGGCAAAAAAATTGAACGGGCCTGACGGGCCGGGCCGGGCCGGGCCGATAAAAAAAAATTTCGGGCCTGCCGGCCCGCTCTAAAGATTTCACTTGAAACGATAAAATATGAGCTATTTTCAACGAAAATGGTTTTAACGAGAATAAGTATAAATGTGGCCATACTAGTTTGACACCATCAATATAAAAATGCACAGTGTATCGGCATCGGAGAATTACATTATGTGTAACCCATTTTAATATTTTTCTCGGACTCATGCCGGTCCGAGATCACGCTTGCATTATTTTTCTACATACAGACTGGCCGGTCCGGTACTAGACTTAATTATTGGCAAAACATGATTTGTAAAATTATTAACAGCGATAAAGAACTTTTGTTAGCTTAGTCTTCGGATATATCTCGATGAATTTAAATTAATTTCTCAATAATGCGAAAGTTTGACACATTTTCTGTTTAATTTTTAATTGTAAAAGTATAAAAGTGATAAGCCTAACTATTGAAGGGATTTGGAATCGAATAGCGTTTTTCATTGTTGGTAAATAAAATACTTGTTGAGATATAATAGTTTCTCAAATGATTGCAGGTTTTTCTCCCTTCCCTTGCTATTTCTTCCGGAAATTCTATTCAAAACGCTAATTATGACAGTATTTTATTGTTTGCAGTATTCTTAAATTGCTTGTATCAAAAAATGGATAACGCCATTCGATTATATAGTTTCTGAAAATAGATATCTGCTAATCTTATGCGTTTCTGAGGAATGAATTTAGAAATGTAACAGAAAGGACTTCTTTGAATTTAAGAATAAATTTGGATTTGAAACTTATAATAAAATAATATAGAAATATATTTATAAATCCTTTTTTATGAAACAGCTTCAAAATTAACGATGTTTTTAACTTTCTTTCTTTTTTCTTTTATTCTAAGCCATATTAATTTTTTAATGAATCTTTATTCGAATGTTGAAAGCCTAAGAATCTAAGTAATCATTAATGTTGTTAATGTGTATTTCCTGTAAAATATACTGTAAAATCATTCCATAGATATGTATGTAGCATTCTTTAAAGAAATCTTATTTATATGATAAAAATCTGAATTTTTAAGAAATCGTAGAAATTGTAACGGGCCAAAACGGGCCGGGCCGGGCCGAGCCTGTTTTCGCTGATTTTTGTACGGGCCGGGCCGGGCCCGGGCCGAACTTTTGAGTTTTACAACGGGCCGGGCCGGGCCGAAATAACTTTCCTACGGGCCGGGCCGGGCCTGGAAATTCCGGCCCGTGCAGACCTCTACGTCAAGAATATTTATAATGGGCCATAAAATAAATTTACTACAGCTTTCTGGACATGAGAAAGTTTCTCTTACGTCAATGTCTCTATAAAGAAGGCGAGAACGCCCATCGCCCAAAAATCGAAAACCCAGCTTATTCTGTTGTCCAATTATAGTTTTTAAAAAAAAACTTGGTCACTCCCACAGATCGGGGAAGATTGGTTGATTTTTGTCGTCCGATTATCTACGCTAATGGGATATAGGACCAGGGGGAGTGCCCTCCGTGGGGGTCTTTCTAAGGGAACCTAACCCGTATTTACGCAAGGTTCGAAGAAAACCACGGAAAACTCCGAACGGTTAGGCCGACAGCCGCGATTGGGTTCGAACCCAGCACCTGCCGTCTACCAGTTGAGAGGTCTGAACCTCTCGGCCACTGGTGGGGCAGATCGGGGAAGAAAAGATTTTTTTCTTCGAGGGGTCAGTTGGCTAAAAATCTTTCAACGTGTGTACACCCTCAGCTGACAAAGGGAGGCTTTTCCTCCTGCCTGCCTCTCTGCTCTGCGATGTTGATGCCGGATGACAGTTAAAAAATATTCTCCATGTGCTTGGTGCCCAAAGGAGCTTATGGATTATTCCTCTAGCTGAGCGCCAAAAAAAATGCTCCGAGGTCCGACGACGACAGTGATAAAAGTCAACAGTTTGGCAAGTAAATATTTTACTATAATATTCCCCAAAAAAATGTTTCAAATTTAAAGTCAGCTGCAATATGGGAATTCTGCAAAATATCATTATTATTATTATTTTTTCTTAACAACGTTATTCTAGAGAAATTTAAATTGTAATTTTTTTTGGGTGATCTTTTCACCATAATGGATTTTGTTCATTTAATGTAAAATTTTGTAAATTGTTGTAAATAAATTTTCTCTTTAATTGTTTACTAGTGTAGAAGAATTATTTTATTTAGAAAGATAATGTGTTGATTTTTTGTTTTACATTTAGGATTTATTATTTTGAATTTATTGCTTAGTTCATTTTATCTTCTAATAATAATGGATTAGATGCTACATTCTCATAAGGAAAGGTTCTTCAAAAAGATCACAACGCAAAATCATTTCTATTTTCTTTTAAGAAAGTTAATTAAAATTCCAACCTTTTCCCAGAGAAACGATCACTGCTGTTTATTTAATAGCATTAATCTTAATATTATTGTTATTGTTCTCTATGTATAAATGATAACAAGGAATTAATTTAATGATTTTTTTTTTTTACTCATTTAATAGAGTAAGTCTATTTCTTTCCAACATAGGATTGGAAAAATAAATGGTTGCCTTTGACCAGTTGTATTAATTATGAGATGTCATATTTAATACTTAAATAAAGATCTTGGAGTTATTATAGTTATTTATATTTTTTTAATAACCGATCATATATAGATTATGTTATGATTTATGTAAGATATTAAATTTAACAGTAAATGGTGTAAACATTACAGTGATTTGTAAAATTAATTTTCTTAAAACAGATATTATAAACAAATCGCAGATATATCCCTATTGCACATTGACTCGGTAAAAAATAAAGGAAGGACTTTTAATGTTTGTTTGTTTATATTGTTTTGCAATGTTATGTACTGTAGTAGATGGTAGATGATTAGATATATATAAATATATAAAAAATAAATAAATAAATGAAACATAGTAAAAGAGTAAATTGAATTGAGAATTTTGAGTGTAAGAAATGTTATCTATGTGTTGTTGAAATTGAAGCCAATTTGTACTTTCGTTGTTTATCTTCGTATCAAGCAAATTAAGATATATGAATATAATATTTCTTAGTAAATGATACATATGCATAGACATAAAAAAAGGGGGAAATTACTCTTTTTGTCCGAATCTGATATATGATATTTTTGTTTTTATTTCTTTCTTTCTTTGCTAATGTGGTATCAATATTTTATATATGTGTATATGTATGTGTTTTATATTTTCACTTTGCTACTGAAGTTGAATTAAAATTATAGTAGAACTAGCTATTAAAGCAATGTCTAGGAAATAAACATAAAAAATGGTTCTAGACGATAGTTTAGAAGGGAATGCCAGGAAATAAACGCAGATATAAAAGGAAAAGTGTAGATCTAAATACCTCCGGAATAAAAACGAGGAGGCAGAGACAGAAAATTACAAATAAAAAAACCGATCAAAATAACAACAATAAAATGGCAAAATCTAGCGTAGATACGCTATTAACTTTTATTCCTGTCTTTGATGGAAAAAAAGAATCGAGCATAAATTTTTTTGTTAGTGAATTTAACAATTTAATGGAGGAAGTCGATTTGGATGACAAGTCGAAATTAGCTATCTTAAAAGCTAAATTAGTAGGACAAGCCAGAGAAAAATTAGCTAACGATGAAAGTCTAAATACAGAGAAAGATTTCGCAAAGTTCAAAGAAAAATTAATTGATATTTTTAGCGCAAAGACGAATTTTTCTACCGCTCAAAATAATTTTTTTGCTCTGAGACAAAAACCCACACAATCCATTACGGATTTTATTTATGAATTTAATGCAGCCGCAAAATTATACGCGGATAAGAGTGGTCAAAAAATTGAAAATTCAAACAACAAATTATTCGAAACAATAAAATTTACTAGATTCTTAGAATCCATGAGACCGGACTTAAGTTTGGATGTCCGTAGAATGGCACCAGCAAATTTCAATGACGCGTGCAAATTTGCAAAACAAATGGAAGAAGCCTACAATCAGGTGTCATTAAATGAAATCAACACGATTCAAAAATCATCCAATGATGAAAATTTCGATAAATTGCTAAAATTAAATATTGAAAGTGCAGAACAAATAAAAATTTTAACTTCCGAACTTAACAATTTAAAATTAAAATCAAAAGAGAATATCGAAAACAAAAACAACTGGTGCGAATACTGCAAAAGAAAATCCCATTCGATAGAAACATGTTGGTTCAAAAATTCAACAAAAAATTCCCAGCAAAGGAATGAAAATCCTAGCGGACAAAATTCCAAAAATAGATATTTTTATAACAATAAATTTCAACAAAGACCAAATTTTTCTCCTAGATATACAAACCCCAATCAAAACATGCAATTTCAGAATTATGCCATGCCTGGTGGGTACTACGGATTTCCCCCATATTTCCCCCCACCCCCAAATTATTTTTCTAATGCTTGGCCACATAATCATCAGTTACAAAATTATGGCGAAACTGCTGAGACCAGTTATGATAATACCAGGAACAATTCACAAAGAAACCGTACAGATCAGCAACAAAATGATAAAAAAATAACAAGGAATATCAAAATTCCAATCACAAACAAAGACGTGGTTCAAAAAAAATAAATAGGGGACTTACCAATACACAAAATACGCACCCGCGTAAGTCTCCTAGAAGCGGGTCTCCTGTTTTGAATAAAATTATTGCGAGCGTAAATAGTCCAGATTGTGACACTTTACCAATTATATTTTTTGAAATAAAAGATATTAAAATAAACGCCCTATGTGATTCTGGTGCTGCGGTGAGCCTGCTTTCACCGACATTATTTAACAAACTAAAAGATGCTAACATTAAATTCCAATATTTGGCAAATCAGGTACAAATAAAAACTTTAACAAATTCCTCTATACACTTTAAAAAGTGCATAAAATTGACTTTTCGCCTGGAAGGCATATTTACAACTGGAACATTTTACGTAACTAACCAAGATTTCGGAAGAGATTACGAAATGCTTTTGGGTTATGATTATTTAAAAACCAACAAAATAATATTAAATTTCGACGACAAAACTATGAAAATAAAAAACAAAAAAATCACGCTACAATTTACTGAAAAGTATTTACAAGGTGTTTTAAATAATCTAATATTTTCAGAAAAGACGGAGGAAAACGAAGCCCAAAACGCAACGAATGAGAATAATAATACAGAAATTGATGTTAGTACTGTATCAAAAAAATCAAGGCAAAATAATCGTATTTATAATAAAAACTCTATGTGGGCAAGATTATCCAAACATGTGTATTTGAAACCGGGACAAGATAAAATAGTGCAGTTGCAGTGCTCAGATATTTTTAAGGAAAAAGACTTAATTTTACCAGACCCAACTGATGCACATGATAAAAAAATTACTTACGATTTTTCTATTCATGAGATTAATAAAGCAAAGCAAATCAATATTATTCTTAGGAATGAGTCGGATAGAAAAATATTTCTTCCCCGAAACACGAAAATAGGAAAACTTAGTAAAAATTTCACCATAACAAAGGACATGGAGCCAAGCACTGTCGAGAAGGGCGCAATTTATGAAATCAATAATTTAAGTATCGCAGAAACTCGGAAACTTAGAGAGGCTGAATTATCACCCGACGATTTTAAATTAGACCATTTAGAGGAAGCAATTAGAAAAAAAATAAGAGACTTACTTTTGGCTAATGCTCATGCATTTTCTAAGAGTTACAATACTTTGGGTCAATGCTCTCTAGTTGTTCCGAAATTTAATTTAGCGCACGAGTTCCCCATACAAGCTAAACCTTATAAAATGGCCCAAAACATCAAAGAATATGCTAAAACAGAAATAAAAAAATTGTTAAAAGCTAAAATAATACAAAAAAGTGACTCTCACTATGCTTTCCCTGTCATATTTGTAAAGAAAAAAAATAATGATAACAAAGAAAACGTAACTCAAATTAAATATAGAATGGCAGTCGATTTTAGACCCTTAAACGAAATTCTAGAATCCTATCCTTATCCTATCCCTGATATAAAGGAAATTTTACAAACAATGGGTGGAAAAAAATATTATTGTGTTCTAGACTTACATTCTGCTTTTTTTCAAATTAATGTACACCCAGAAGACAGTTATAAATTAGCATTTATAACGGAAAATGGGAGATATTCATTTTTAAGACTACCTTTTGGTACTAAATTATCAACTTCGGTTTTCGCAGATTTAATGGACAAAGTATTGGGTCATTTTGACAAGCATCAAGTAGCATATTTCATCGACGATGTTTTGTTGGCAGCTTCGTCACTTGATGAGATGTTAAACCTATTGGACAGAGTCCTAAAAACTTTCATAGAACATAATCTTACTATTGACCCAAGTAAGATGCAAATTTGTAAAAACGAAATTGAATTTCTTGGTTTCGCTTTAAACGAAAATGGATATTCATTATCCAAACGAAATTTGGATAAAATACAAAGTTTAACAAGACCAAGAAATAAAAAAGGAGTAAAATCTTTATTGGGTTTAACGAATTATTTTCGATCTTTAGTCCATAATTATTCAAGTATAGTGGACCCCCTTATTGATTTAACAAAAGAAAAAGTAAAATTTAAATGGGATGAGGCAGCTGAGTCTGCTTTTCAACAACTGCAAAAAGCAATTATCCAAAACCCTACATTAAAACCTCCCGATTACAATAAAGATTTTTATCTCATAACTGACGGATCAAAAAAAGCAATTTCAAGCATTTTAGCCCAAAAAATTGATGAAAAAATGCGACCCATCGAATTTTTTGGAAGAAAATTAAAAGAGGCGGAAAAAAAGATATCCCAGTTGGAAATTTGAGCTGCTAGCTGTGCATGACTCTGTTATGCATTTTAAACACATATTAGCGGGTAGAAAATTTCATATATTGACAGATGCAAAAGCCTTAACGCAAAGTTTAAAATTAGAAAAACAATCGGACATAGTCGTGAGATGGATAGAACACTTACAAGAATTTGATTTTTCTATAGAGCACATTGAAGGGGACTCTAATCCTGCTGATTTTTTTAGCTGAAATTTAAATAATATAACAACAACAACTGACATGCAGAATAATTTATTCTTAGTGAATATGGCAATTTCAGATACGAATGTAAAGGAACAGCAAGGTTTAGACGAAAATTTAAGTAAAATTATCACGAAAATTAAATCGGGTAAGAACAATAAAACAACAAAAAAAAATTGGTTACCTGTAAAGTCGGTATACGGGCGAAAGTTTTACGTGACAACGACTTTGAGTTGTAAAATAATTTTAATGTGAATATTCATTCGTATAGTAGGAAGAAGGATGAAATAATAGTAACAATTTAAAACATTTATTTATACAAAGAATTATATTTAAAACATTAATTTATACAAAGAATCTCGCACTGAATTTCATATTAACAAAATTTTATTTTTACCTTTACACATACATACGTATTTATATACAAATATACATACAATAACTTGCAATACACTGTGTTTGTTAAACACATTTTACTTCATGTTTATTGATGTCAAATGTTGAATTTTGTAAACAGCATATTAAAGAATTTTTCAATGAGCAGAATATAACTAAAGTAAAATGGCTTTCACTAATCACATATCATTAGTTTTCCATAATATACCACCGAATTACGAAATAAACTACACTTATTTTCTTTGTACTTTATACTAATAACTAATACATAACGTATTTCGTCTTAGTTTGATACTATCTAAAATTCCTATTAAGCACCGCCCCTTCCTTGCAGCGAATTCACATTCACGTTCAGAAAATGGTCCCACAAGTGACCGGAAAAAGTTAAGAGAAAAGTGAGCGCGTATCGTAAGCGGAGCGTAACGTAACGTAACGCAGTTTCTTGAAGTGTCTCCCGGCAAACCAATTTACAAGACGTTGTCACGTCAAAAATATGCACTTAATGCAGAAGAAATTTTAATATTAAAACCAGGTTCTGATAATAAAGAATTATTAATAGCACCCGATACGCTCAAAATAGCTATTTTAGAAGAAGCGCATAGACCACATTTTGGTTTCAAAAAAACGTATGACATAATAAAGGCTAGATTTTTTTGGCATGGGATGTACAGGGACACAAAAACATATTGCAATAATTGCGTTCCCTGCAACACTACCAAACCGCACCCTACTATTAAAACTCCTATCGAAAACATAGTAAAAAATCATGAAGTGGGTGCCTATCTGCATTGCGATATTATAGGTAAATTACCAACATCTCTCAAAAAAAAACAAATTTATACTATCTATTATTGATTCAACTTCAAGGTATTTGGAAGCGGTACCACTCAGAAATGTAGAATCTCAGTCAATCCTAAATGTTTTGAACAAGTATTTCAGCGCCTATGGAATGTGTCGCCATATACAGGTAGATAATGCTGGATATTTTAGGTCAGAGTTATTCAAAAATTATATGAAAGCTTTGAACATAGAAATAAATTTCTCCAGCGCTCGTAGGCCTAATGCAAATGGCATGATAGATGTCTCAAATCGAACGTTAAAAAACTCAATAGTGGCTATGAGCAAAAATACACTAGAACGGGACACACGACTGGATTTTTTTAAATTAGCATACAACAGCTCGATTCATAGAGCAACGGGTTTTTCGCCATCCATGATATTCTTTGCGAGAGAAATTAGAAATCCATTTTCAATTCATCTACCGACGAATGACATTTGTACTCAAACTTACGTAAAAAACAGACTTCAACACATACAAGAAGTGAAGTTACAAGCTCTCTTAAATCAAGAGAGAATTATGAAAGAATATGTCGATGAAGAAGCATTAAAAAAGGTAAAAACATTAAAAATAGGACAAACATGCTATTTAAAAGTCGCTGGGAACCCCGGAGCTCTTCAAAAAAAATTTGAAGGGCCTTTCGAAGTTATTAAAAGAGTACGGAACAATAATTATTATTTGAGGGATTTAACGAATTCACAGAGAAACCCGATAAAGCGACACATAGACAAACTGTTCAGCCCGACGACAGTAGAATATGAAAACTGTCAGCGAACGAACTCTGACGAGGCTCAGTCAGCTTAAGAGAGTTTTTTTTCGGTCAACATATATACAATTTAAAATAAAAATGTATATACAGATTTTCGTTTATGGATGTTAAACAACACGGGTATATCGAATATATTTAGTATGTTATATATATATATTTTTTTTCTAGCGGATTAATCTTGTTTTCTTTTTTTTCCTTGTCTCAAAAAAAAAAAAAAAAAAAAAAAAAAAAAAAAAAAAAAAAAAAAAAAAGTGATGAGACTATTGAGTGTAGATCAGTATTTTTTTTTCCTCTTTTTTGGCTGGCGCAGAATGGCGTTATATTGATAATTGGAAATGTTTATTTTCTTCTTCGATAATAATAATGCACTTTTATGCGAGCTATATTTCAGGGTAATGCCATCCATATTAATAATTGGCTTCAAAATGCTATTTAGCCGTTTAAAATAAATAAATAAATAAATAAATAAATAAATAAAAAATAAATAAATAAATAATTTTTTTTTTTTGGCCAATTCACACAAATTCAGCATAATTTTTTTTCCTCCAAACTTAAATAAGTATCATGCTTTTACATTAGCTTTTCTCCGATAGCAGACTTTCATCTTTAAATTTACGATTACTATATGGTATTTCATTTTAAAATACTTGATTACAGGTGACCTGATATTTTCTAGAAATATAAAATAAATAAATAAGTAAACAATGATAAAAAAAATAATAATGAGTAATTTTTTTTAATATAATTCTTTAATTTAAATAAAATCATAGGTAATTACCAATTTAGACCATAACCTCATTTTGATAATTACTTAATTAAAATTGATACAGGGTTCGATTTTCTAGCTGTCGTGAATTCTGCTGGTCGGAATTAGTGCGCACCATGACTGCCGGAAATTTTCGAAAGACTTGTAACAAATTTTAAATAGTATCTACAAACGAATTTATAAAAGAATGTCGAAATACCGATTAACTTGAAAATTAACAGCTAATTTAAATATAAAATAACATGGAAAATATTAGACAAATAATTATGAGTAAAGATAGACATAAACAAAAACATGTCATATTCCCCGTTCACGACTATCTAATAATAATAACAATAATAATAAAAGCATCAATTATTATGGATGTGAGGAGGTATACCTAACAAAATTGCACTCTTGAGACATTTCTAGAGTATATTCTAATAAAGTTATGAGTGTGTTAATAAGATATATATAGTTCCTGTTTTAATTTATTCTTATATTTTTTCTTACGGTCTATATATATATATACATTAATAGTTTTTGCCTGTCTATCGTACCAATGACAATAGACAACAGAGAGTCGTAAGTCGCAGATGTGCATATACCACATATATAAACAGCATCAGATATGAGGAAATAATTCCTTTTATATGATTCTTTATATGATATAAAGCAAAACCATAAAAAAAAGAAATATGATACATGTATTTACTAATTGTGAACAGGCTTTATATATATGAATTGTATAACATATCGAGAAGATACAAGTTTTGGGACGTATCAGTTAAATTGTTTATATACATTTCCATAAAATGATAAATGAGTGTTATTATGTGTATCTATATAAATATAGCTTATGTTATTTAATAGTGCCAATATTATGTAACAGTTTATGCCAGAGTTTCTTTTATTTTAGATTTTTTTTTTTTTTGGCTCTTAATTTTTTTTTCTCTCATTTATGTTATTCGGAATTCATTGCTTTGAAAATCTATTTGGCTATTTTAATACTTTTACATATTCAAAATTGGGGGATACAATATAGTACAGCCAGACTTCCACAGATTACTATTCAACATAGTATTGACATATGGCGACTGATGTCGCAACGATAGGACTTTTCATAACAAATCAGCGTTGGTATCTCGAAAGGACACCGTATTAGAATGTGTCGTCGGCATGCGACGAACTTTCGTTACAGCTGGTTTTATTAATCAACCCAGTAGGCTAAATTCTGTCCTGAGGCATAACAGATATCCGAGGAAGATGACCGAACAAGCCGGGACTCTATTGTATTTCATCACGATGTGCTGGTTGAACTTAGTGATAAAGTTAATGACAATGATAGGTAAAAAACAAAAACAAAAAAAGGACATGAACTCTGTCCCTTTCCTTTTTTTTCTCCTATGACAGGGGGAAAATGATGGAAATATCCATCACGCATAAATCAAAAGGGTAATAAAATCAAAGGAACAATTTTTACCCATCTGGGTGGTCTAAAGAAACACACGTAGTAATAAAATTTTAAGGCCTGAGAACCCAAGACACCACCATTGTACACTGACTTTTAACGTCAAGAATATTTATAATGGGCCATAAAATAAATTTACTACAGCTTTCTGGACATGAGAAAGTTTCTCTTACGTCAATGTCTCTATAAAGAAGGCGAGGACGCCCATCGCCCAATAATCGAAAACCCAGCTTATTCTGTTCTCCAATTATAGTTTTTAAAAAAAAACTTGGTCACTCCCACAGATCGGGGAAGAAAAGATTTTTTCTTCGAGGGGTCAGTTGGCTAAAAATCTTTCAACGTGTGTACACCCTCAGCTGACAAAGGGAGGCTTTTCCTCCTGCCTGCCTCTCTGCTCTGCGATGTTGATGCCGAATGACAGTTAAAAAATATTCTCCATGTGCTTGGTGCCCAAAGGAGCTTATGGATTATTCCTCTAGCTGAGCGCCCAAAAAAAATGCTCCGAGGTCCGACGACGACAGTGATAAAAGTCAACAGTTTGGCAAGTAAATATTTTACTATAATATTCCCCAAAAAAATGTTTCAAATTTAAAGTCAGCTGCAATATGGGAATTCTGCAAAATATCATTATTATTATTTTTTTTTCTTAACAACGTTATTCTAGAGAAATTTAAATTGTAATTTTTTTTTTGGGGTGATCTTTTCACCATAATGGATTTTGTTCATTTAATGTAAAGTTTTGTAAATAGTTGTAAATAAATTTTCTCTTTAATTGTTTACTAGTGTAGAAGAATTATTTTATTTAGAAAGATAATGTGTTGATTTCTTGTTTTACATTTAGGATTTATTATTTTGAATTTATTGCTTAGTTCATTTTATCTTCTAATAATAATGGATTAGATGCTACATTCTCATAAGGAAAGGTTCTTCAAAAAGATCACAACGCAAAATCATTTCTATTTTCTTTTAAGAAAGTTAATTAAAATTCCAACCTTTTCCCAGAGAAACGATCACTGCTGTTTATTTAATAGCATTAATCTTAATATTATTATTATTGTTCTCTATGTATAAATGATAACAAGGAATTAATTTAATGATTTTTTTTTTTTACTCATTTAATAGAGTAAGTCTATTTCTTTCCAACAACATCCATGAATCGCTAAAAAATAAAAGCAAATTGCATAAAAAATGGGAATTACGTCCACCAATTGCTTAAAATGTGAATTACGTCCATGAATCATGTAAAAAAGGCGAGAATTATATTCATAAATTATAGGAAAAACGCAAATTACGTCTATGAATCTTGTAGTAAAACATGAATTATGTTCATAAATCGATCAAAAAACACGAATTTTGGCGGCAGAAAGCTGAAACGGAAATTACCTTTATAAAACGCATAAAAATACCGAACTGCATTCATGAATTGCATAAAAAATGTGAATTACATTCAAAATCGCTCAAAAAAACACAAATTACATCCATGAATTGCATAAAAACGTGAATTACGTTCATAAATCACTCAAAAAATGCGAATCACTTCCATGAATTGTGCAAAAAAACACGAATAACATTCATAAATTGCAAAAAATGCGAATTATGTCCAAGAGTTGGTAAAAAAAGCAAATTACATTCATAAATCCTATAAAAACCCAAATAACGTCAATAAATCGATCAAAAAACGCTAATTTCGTCGAGAAAAAGCTCAAAAAATGCAAATTATGTCTACGAGTCGCATAAATATAGCAAATTACGTCCATAAATCATGTAAAATGTAAATTACATTCATTAATCACATAAAAATCGCGAATTATGTCCATGAATCGGTCAAAAAAAAAGCGAATTGCATAAAAAATGCGAATTACGTCCACAAATCGCTCAAAACGTGAATTACGGCCATGAATTGTGTAAAAAAGTGAGAATTACGTTCATAAATTGTATGAAAAATGCAAATTACGTCTATGAAATGTGTACTAAAACGGGAATTATGTTCATAAATCGCTCAAAAAATACGAATTTTAGCAGCAGAAAGCTAAAATGCAAATTACGTCTATAAATCGCATAAAAATAGGGAATAGCGTTTTGCATTCATGGTTTGCATAAAAAACGCGAATTACATTCATGAATCGCTCAAAAAATGCAAATTACGTCCATGAATTGCATAAAAATGTGAATTATGTTCATAAATCACTCAAAAAATGCGAATCACTTCCATGAATCGTGCAAAAAAAAAAGAAGAACATTCATAAATTGCAAAAAATGCGAATTATGTCCAAGAGTTGTGTAAAAAAAGCGAATTACATTCATAAATCCTATAAAAACACAAATAATGTCAATAAATTGATCAACAAACACAAATTTCGTCGACAGAAAGCTGAAAAAACGCAAATTATGTCTATGAATTGCATAAAAATAGCAAATTACGTCCATAAATCATGTAAAATGTAAATTACATTCATTAATCACATAAAAATTGCGAATTATATCCATAAATTGCTCAAAAATGCAAACTACATTCATAAATCGCATAAAAAACACGAATGATGATCATGAATTGCACAAAAAATGCAAATTACACCCAACATTAAATTAATTTCCAGAAAGTTTTTGGTTTTATACAAGTCTGCCAACAAGAACCTACAAGTTATCCTGAAACCCATTCTAAACCAACAAAAATTTAATGGAAAGATAAATTTGTCCAAGAAAGACAAAATAATTTCCATTGACATACATTGACCAGAATTGAAAAATTCCTATTGAAATCAATCCTATACAATCCAAAACCAGAAAGAAAAAAATCCCTCCAAGAGTAACTCAATCTATCTGCTGAAAAATAAAATACATTGAAATGCAACTGAACAAGAACTTGAAAATTACATTTGAAGTCAAACTGAAACCAGATTCAACCCCCCCCCCCTAAAAAAAATATATATATATATATATCCAACCATATCTCGATTGGAGAAAGAAACTTAATTTCCATAGATACGCGTGATCAGAAATCTGGAAATTCCAATTAGTACTAAACTTAGTAATAAACATAGTTAACTAGAATGAGAAATGATACATACAGCATAGATTATGAAATCCTTTCTTAGAAATATGGTGTTGAATGTACATTACTTTCTTATCTTATACTAACGAATTTTACTACAGAGTTGTTTTTAATGAATCAAGTAGCACAGCATATATTAATAATAAAATATGAAATATCTTTTTTTAAGTGGGTGGGGGAGGGGTAATTAAAGGTGATCAGAAATCATGAATATGAATTCTTTGCATTAGTCTTTAATTTTTTGTTTTTATCTTTTTATTATTAACCTAAAAAAGCACTGATATCAGTACGAAAAACCCTGAACGGGTTAAAAGCTTGTGACGCAGCACTTTATCCTACATATCTAAGAATTTTAAATTTGGGACTTAAAACTAATGATATCAAAATTTATGTGACGCTATGCTATTAATTAATATATACATATATTAAAATTTATTCATTAAGGTTTTATCAATTACATCTTTCATAAATTCAAAATATGAATCTTAAAAGATATGATATCAAAATTTAAGTGACGCCTTGACGAGGCTTTAAACAATGTTTTAAAATTCCATTTATTTATTTATTGTCTCAATACATTTTCATATCTAAACAATACTTTTCATTTTCCAATACACTGTTAAATACATCACTTTCACTGAATATATATAATGCACTGAAATGTATTTATTTGAATAAATATATTTATCTTTTGGGCTACGCTATCCATCTATTTGCATCTATTTAACTTACTTTGGATACAATGACGCAAAAAATATTTATTTAAATGTTATTTTTGATTTTGAATAGCGTAGCCCAAAAGATAAATCTATTTATTCAAATAAATACATTGCAGTGCATTATATATATTCAGTGAAAGTGATGTATTTAACAGTGTATTGGAAAATGAAAAGTATTGTTTAGATATGAAAATGTATTGAGACAATAAATAAATAAATGGAATTTTAAAACATTGTTTAAAGCCTCGTCAAGGCTTCACTTAAATTTTGATATCATATCTTTTAAGATTCATATTTTGAATTTATGAAAGATGTAATTGATAAAACCATAATGAATAAATTTTAATATATGTATATATTAATTAATAGCATAGCGTCACATAAATTTTGATATCATTAGTTTTAAGTCCCAAATTTAAAATTCTTAGATATGTAAGATAAAGTGCTGCGTCACAAGCTTTTAACCCGTTCAGGGTTTTTTGTACTGATTTAGCTTACATCCACTGCAATACATTTGTGTAACGTTATTCCATAAAAATGGTTGCGGCCTTACTGCCTTCAATTTTATGGAGTACTTTAACCCTTTCCGGCGCAAGCAAATTCTATTAGTAAAATGAGAAATTGTCGATTGACACCGGAATTTATAAAAGACTTGTCTAGATATTACGAATTCATTAACCCATTAACGCCCAGCGTCCTCATTTGAGGACGGTTACAAAAACAGCAAGAAAGCGATTTTCCCACCAGTAAAGAGGAAGAAAAATATATACCTTCTTTCACGAAACAGAATCCTCGATAAGTTTAGATAAAAATTAATTTGTTTTTAAAAGTGGTGGGAAACACAAAATTTAAATTTTAGCGAAGAAAATAATTCGGGCGTTAATGGGTTAATTTAAGCTTTCATTGTAAAAGTGAAATTATATTAAAATATTACTGGCGCCGTTTGCAAGTTTGGAATTAAACTTAGGTGTTGCCGGCCCAGCAACACTGCGCAAGAAAGGGTTAGCCGACTTAACCGGTGTAACATAGCGATGTAACATCAGTAATATACTTTAAATTACACCATTATATAAGTGAAAAAAAAATTACTCCATGAAAAATAGGCAACAGCTTCCACCAATTTTATGGATTTATGTTACTCAAATGTTTAATAGTGTATGCATGTAACTTTAAAATTATCTTATTAATGTATACATTTCAGTTTAGTTACAAATCACCGGAAATGAGCATTATGAAAATCGAAGTTTCATTAAGCATAATTTATTTCTTTCTAATTCTTGCATTAATTACATTAATCTTGCATAAATTCCACTAATTTTCGTTTAATGCATCGTGGATTTCGAAAAGTTAATATCCAGTTCCTGAACTTGCAAAGAGAAATGCCGTGTTATAAATCATCAAATGAAGTAAAGTGTAATAAATTATGAAGACTAATAAATATTTCAGTTTGATTTAAAATTTTAAAACGTATCATTGACTGTACAGTACAAGTCTCTCCATGCAATCGGATTTCCGATTTTATCGACTCAATAAAATTTCTGGTTTCATCCACTCAAAATCTTTTCTTTTCACTGTGGGTCAGGTTGTCTCTGATAGGATCGGTTTCGGATAGTTTCGGGTAGAGTTTTCATTCTTTAGAATCTGTTTATCCTAAATCCAATTTTTTAAAGTAGTATTTTTCAGTTCAACTTTATTTTAATTTTAATGGCTGTATATATCAGGACATGAGTTTTAAATCCCACCTTATCTGGAGAAAATTAAGTTTTAGAAAATCGCAAAAAATATGTGACTATCTTTGTTGTTTTTCAGTTTAAACCAAAATTTACAATGCAAAAAATACACAATAAAACCATTTTTTTCGATAGTGATGTTTTTTCGATGCAGATTCACCACTAGAATAGGATGATAGCGACGATTCATTTTTTAAAGTTTAGTTCATCTGACGAAACCCTATTCATTTTTATCTTCTATCTGTCTGTCCGTCACAGACTCTGCAACCAAAAACTGTATTCTTCAGAGACATAAAATTTTACAACTGAATCCCTCCCGTCATACGACAAATCACAAAATTTTTTAAAAGTCAAATATTTTTTTTAATTAATTTCATCAATATCATCCGTACGTTCGTGCGTTTTAAATTTAAAAAAGAGAATCCTAATTTTGTGTATAGGCATCATAGCTTGAAGGTAAAGTACTTCGCAGGTAAATAGAAGGTTGTCATTTCAATCCCCGGTGCTGGAAAATGAGATTTTAAAGCTAAAATGTATTTAATTAAAAGGAATTTTATATTTTCTGCAAATTTAAGTGTTTGTATTATGAGATTTTGGTCAATAGGACATTATTCATATTTTTTTAATTCAATTTTCTTTCAATTTTAAAAACTAATTATTAATGATTCAACAAATTAAATTTTGTTTAAACAATTTATTTCTTTTTTAAAAAATTAAAAAATTAATTTATATCTCTGTATTTTTTTTTCGAATTAAAAAGAATGGAATTTTGCATTTGATTTAAATAGTTTGATTTGAATATTTTTAATTTGATTAAAATAAATATTTTTCTCTCATAATTATTTAAAAATTAAATTTGTTGGTTCTACCATTTATGTAAATATTTAATAACTATAAATTACCATTTTGGATTTATTAATTAAAGAATAAATTGTTAAAAAAAATGTTAAACGAATCAATCTGTGCGATCTGCGATCACACTTACCCTTTTACTTTTAAATTTTAGAAAAGTACGAATTTTAAAATTTAAGTCCTCTGACATTCTCCTTTGTACATCAAAAATAAAATTTTGATATATGAGACACCAGAGATCCTAATAGGGATTATAGAATATAAGTGGAACTCTTTTTAACACTTTCCAACAAGATTGAAAACTGTTTATGCATTTGTTTTTTCTGCCCGACTGTTTAACCTTTAGCTCCCTTACATATATCATATTCCTCTGCAACTGATAAACTTTATTTAAGGTCACTAAAGCATATTTGGTATTATGTATGAAGAATGTATGATTAATAGATCATTTACAGGGCCATTCAAGAGAATTTCATTACATTATGGTCCATGGGGAAAATTAGCTTGGACAATATTTTAATGATATTATGCTATTCCAAATACGTTGAATGTGACATAAATCGCGGTTTCATCACAAGATGTTTACGATAGAACAGGTCATTTAAGACATTTGTCGTTTATTTACAAGGACGCATAAAGGAATTTAGTAATAACTGTCTGCTGACTATGTAACTAATTATAATTAGTCTCCTTGAGTAATAATTGCTAGAAATTAGTAATATGCAAAAATACTTTGCATATTACTCTTCGTATATAAAATATATACTCATATGCAGGACTGCATGTAATAATTTAAGTGCCATTCTCCTTATTAGAATAAATTTCTGAAAGGGAATTTTTCATTAAGTTATGCGCAAGTTTTGGCATGCATATAGTTAATAGATTCATATCTATACATCATATACAGAGCTGCTCGATAAATTCAGGCAATTTTCTGATAGTAGATGGGCACAGCTGTAATTGGATATTCAAATATGTTATGTGTTTCAATATGGTAGAATTAGATATGATATTTGAACTTATCTACCCTTTATATACTGCATTATGAATTCATGAAAATTTTACATTCTATAGCATTTTACGTAAAATGTTTAAATTAAATTTAAAGAATTACATAATCATTTAATAAATTTTTGAAGGATTTTAGAAGGATTGAAGGATTTAGAAGGATTAATTAAATTGGAATTTACAGGGGTTTTGTGAAATATTTATAACTCTTCTCAAATCTTTTATTTTAAGTTCTTTTCTAAGTATTTTGTAGTTATAAAATGTACAAATATGATGTTCTTACAATATATATATATATATATATATATATATATAGAAATATTTCCGAATTGAAAAATCCCCACCCATTTTCCTCAGGGCCAAGAAAGCTGAAAAGATACAAAGGCAAAATAAATCATTCTTCTAAAAATATTTTTGTTTTGTGTAATCAATAATACTTTTGGAACAAGATTAAGTAATATATCTGTAACTCATTCTAAACAGTATTACAACTAATTGACGTATTAAATGAATTTTATAATAAGTAATTTTAATGGTACTTATAAGTACCGTCCGTAGATAAAGGGTTAAAATGTGCAGAATCCTTACATTTCTCTGAATGTGTTGAAAAGTGATTCATAATCTATACTTGAAACATGATTTTTTCTTTCCTTTTTTTAATTAATATGTTTCATAGATTTATTTCATTTCATTTATATTTTCTAGATTGCATCACTAATGTCAACCGAACATGACATTTCTTAATCTTCCAATAAAATTTTACAAATGTTTATTGAAAAAATTATGTATTGTAATGCACAGCGTTTCTTTTTAAGCAGTTTTATATTGGAACAATCTAATATACCTATACAAACTTCCAACGATTTGTTAAACAGTTTTTAAAAAGAAAAAAAAAAATAATACATCATTATAATTTTCTCAACTATAAATATTTATTATTCAATAATAAAAACAAAATCCTAAATTCGGACAACCATTTTATTAAGCGTAAATTTTGGATCTGCTATATATTGGTTTAAAATTTTTCAAACGATATCTAAAAAAGAATTTTTACGGAGAAATCTGCATTTGTAGGTTTATGGTAATTTATTATGTAAGAACATTTTATTGGCAATTAAATAAAAAGGATAATATAATCTGTACAAATCTCATTTTGAAATAATGGTTCGGATTTAGACTATAAAGATGCTTTTATTTAGTTATAATAGGATTAAACGATTTAGTGAAAAAAGTAAAAAGAAAATATTATATATTCAAAGGAGACTTCTTAAATTTTAAGGAATAAAATTAATTCAAAAATTTATGCAGTTTATGATGGTATGGTGTTTTCATTTTTATCCTTTTCTGTTCAGTGTTATAAGTCAAATATTGCCGAACTTAATGAAACTTACAATGCTTAAAAAATTCTATATGTTCATGATTTTTTTTTCAAACAGATTTTTAAATTTTCTGCATGGGTTTTGAAAGAATTTTTCTTCTTAAGCGAATTGAAGACATAGAGCATATTTGTTTAATAAAGTTTTACAAATAATTTCTTAAAAAGATTTGTCTTTGATATCACTAAGCTTTATTTTTAGGTATTTTGGTAAGAGAGCAAATGTATTCAACATGCTAATTTTATATCCAAACTTTTTAAAACTGTCCGTTTTCTGTAAAACGTTACTTAATCCTTTCATTCAGATATTTATATTTTTCATTAAGTCGTTTTAAAAGAACAACGTACATTTCAATAAGATAAAAAAATGAAAAACTGTAGTAAAACAAAATATATTAGGGGCATCCTTACCTTGTTTTTTCACTTACTAAGAGTGACTTATTTTCTACAATTAAGTAAAAGTTTAATTGTGACTTCGGATTAAGATCACTAATTGTTTAATTCCCGCTGTCTCATCTTTCCTGCGAAATTTCTACCAGTTTGTCTTTTTCTTTTCTTTCAAATGTAAAAATACTTAATGTTGAGTTTGCGTAACTTATTTATCTCGTAGTTGAAGTATACGAGATACCACCACAGTTTTTTTTACTTTATATATTTAATTTTTTTTCTCATTTTAGATTTCTTGGTTGATGTTTCTGTTTAATAGTGAGAGTTGATTTGTTGATTGGATTAAATAAAACAATTCTAATATTGAATAGAAAAGATAATTCTGCCGAAAATGCCAATGGGCATTTGTAATTTATTAGGTTTGTATATCACACACTGTAAAACATTTATGTAACGTTACATCATAAAATGGGTGGCAGCTTCGCTGCCTCCAATTTTATGGAATGATTTTTTTTTCATCTATATCATGGTGTAATGTAAACATATATTACGGGTGTAACATTACAATGTTACACCGATTATATCAGTTAAAATAATCCTTAAAATTGGAGGAAGCAAGACTACTCCATAAAACTGGAGGCAGCAAAGCTGCCACCCATTTTATGTTGTAACGTTACTCAAATGTTTTACAGTGCATGTGCAAGTACAAAGTATTTACGCATATTTACTAATTACACTGTAAAAAAAAATTCAAGAGGTTACTAAAAATTTCTTAGTAAATTTGTATTCCACAGAATTTTTTAGTAAACATTACAAACTTTTTTTTGCAAGTGAAACAAGCATTTCTTTTGTAAACTGAACAAAAGAATTTTTTGTATAACTAACTTAAAAATTTTTAGTATGAGCCACCAAGCAAATTTTAGTAATAGCTCCAAAATTATTTTTAATAACCATTACTTGCGCCCGAAAGGTAGGAGCTGCCTTCGAACTGCATTCAGACTTCTGAAGCGGAAGATTTTCGGCAAAACCGCAAGAGATGGCAGCACCAAACATTCCTACCCGCTCCGACAGGATTTTCATAATACCTTTATTTACGAGACACTACATACATTCGGGGCGTATTTGGCGGTGGCAAGTTTCGAACCCGGGACCTTTGAGCCTGGAGTCCGTTACTATAACCACTATGGTATCAAGGCCACACCAACTAATTTTTAGTAAGAGCTATTAAAAATATAAAACTATTAACTCTATTCGTTGCTAACTTTTTTCTAGTAATTCTTACAGATTTTTTTGTAACCGACTAAGATTACAAAAAATTTTTTATTAATTACAAGGATCACCTAAGTTTTTCTAGTAGATCGACCCTTTTTTTTTACAGTGTACGGGCAGCTGTGGCTAAAAATGAAAACTTTCTGTATTAACATGGATATTTGATTACATTTGTCATAAAATCGTATCATAAAATGAAATTTCTTATCAATACTCCATACGTATTAAAAAGTGTTTCATAACTTAAGACGAAGTGCGAGCTTATTTATTTTACACATAAATTATACTGGAACTTAATAAATTAAGCAACATTTTACAACAGAAAATAGTACATATGCTATAGACTCTGTAAATGCTAAATGATATAAAAAAATGCAAAATATGAAATGAGTTAAAACTGATTTAAAGTATCTTACCTTCTTACCAAATGTGTTAATCAAGTGATTCAGTATTCTAATATTGATCATAATTCTGTTTACAATAATTTAATTCATTCTTATTAAAAAAGACTCTTTATAATAACTAAAAATGGGTAGCATTTTATTTTCCCAAAAATTCCTAAATTACAATGCAATGTATATTTAAAAAAATATTTTTAAATTAAAATTTAATTTTCACTGAGGATTCTTTTTTTGCATTCATATTTAAAATCTTTTTTTTATTCCTCAGTATAAATGATGCGTACATAATCCTTTACATTTTCGAAAACTACTCATCTACATAATAAGACATATTCGTAAAAAACGAATCAAACCCTTAATCTAATCAACTTTTACCATTATTGTACTTTAATCAACTTTAACGAAGAAATTCTTTCTAGACTTTTTTGTTCTTTAATGATATAATCCTAACTGATATCATCTTCACAATATGATATTCTCTGATTGTACTAATAAAAGTTATTACATTAGCTATCAGTGCAGTAGAATGCTTTCTCCTCATCTTGATTTCTATAGAAAAAATGATTGTTAGATAAAAAGTTCCAGTTGCTAATTTTAGTTTTATTCGATAAAACTTTAAGTAAAATACCTTGTGAGATTAAAAAAGTTTAAAAAGTTAAAAATGAAAGCTTTTATATGAACAAAATTTTATTTAAATCTCCCTGAAAAAGGAAGTTACTCCTTTTATCTAATTTTATAAATTCATCCTTCATTTATTTTGTATTTCACATTGTTGTAACACGATCATTAGTTAAATGTTATAGGTAAATTTAAAGCATTCTGTCGGTCGCACATCTAGGGCTCCCGAGTTCGGTTGCAATACAACTGACAGGCTTCTGTTAAAAAATCCTAATTATGAACTAACTGACGCAATTCTAACTCTCTAAAAGTGATCAGTGACCTTCATAGGAAATACAGCGATAGAATATTACAAATTTTAATTTAAAAAATCCTTGTTTATTATACGCAAAGCTATAAACTTTTACGCTCTAATGGAGGAAAGAAGATCGTAAATAACTGTAATGCGCCTATCAGGCCTATTGTCACCGATTAAAGATTAATATTAATTCAAAGCCGGAAAAAAATTAATGTTTTTTTTCATTATGTCTTGTTTCTGATTACACTGTTACAATTTTAAAAAGTAAGAAAAAGGTGAGTAAAAAATTTAAATTTCCACATGGACCACAAACATTATTTATTTAAAATAAATTACATTACCTTATGAACGTAAAATTTTCTTTATAATGTAACGTGAAAAATTCGTCATATTCAACAGCTGCTACATTTTCAAGAACATTATGGAATTCTGTTATCTATAAAAGTTTATTAAAAATAATTGACATTATTTAAACCATTATAATATACATAGTTGTCATAAAAATATTTATACTTATCGCTTCAATTTTTTCAAATCTTGTTAAATTGCTCTCTGTACAACACAGGATATCCGTTAAAAAATTCTGAAAAAATCTAATAAAATATTATCATGAAAGCATTTCACTGTTATTTAAACCTTCAATTTCCATGGTAGGAAATGTTCTAGAAATTACGTAATTCACAAAGTCTGAATTTACACAAGAAAATTTCAATGATAAATTTCGTTTTATTTAAATACGAAATAATAATAGCAATATTAAGTAACAGGAATAGCAATTCGTAATACGAATAGCTAATTATATAAGTAAGTTAAGCATATAGTAAATATATAGTATAATTATTATATATTTAATATACTACCTCTGACAAAAAATGTTCGGAGAATGAATGCAGAACGACCAGTCTGGCAACACTGGGGAAATAAAATGCTGTACCTGCAGAGAGACAAGTTTTGACCATTTTCCCCCACCGTTGTTCAGTTGCGCGTTGTTTATTTTCTGTGTAATATTCTACATTGATTCCTTATGCTGCCTTGTACTACTTTTTATTCAAAACTATGTATTAGCCAATTTGGATACAACCTTCAAAATGGTGTGATAGTTTGCTTTTGAAAAAAAAAAAATGTTAGGACTGTTTTGGTATGTAGGTCACCTCCTTTACAATTTTATATACATCATTTAAAAGTAGAATTTATTTCCAATCATTTGGCATCGGTAACTTTATTATGTTATAATTTCTAATAACCTTTTTTTTCTACAACTGTGTAAATTTGAATCTATTTGAAATATTTTGAACTAGCATTTAACACAGTATAATAAATATTCTTTAAAATACATTGTTTCGATTAAAATTGTGGACAATTAAAAAAAAAAGTTTTAGCGAATACACTACATGGCCATTGAGGCTGTCCACTTGCGATTTTAGACATTTTGTTTAATATCTCGAAACTCTCAGTGTATAAATAAAATAGTAAAAGTCACATATTTCTGCGAAGATTTTATCCCGAAACCAGGGGACCAGGGGACCTAGGGGACCATCAAAAAATTAAAAAAATTAATATCTTTTGGATAACACTGTCAAAACTAACGTAGCAAAAGCGCTCAAACTGTAGATTATGATTAAGTGACTTATTGTTATAAACTGTGTTCATTTTTATGCGAATAGCATGTATACTCGTGGAGAAATTAAGGTTTTCATAAAAACGGTCTCAAATTTTGCCAATTTTTTTGCTTATAATTTGCAGAGTTTTTAATATAAAGTAACACTCTTTTCTGAAAATATGACAAATAATATTGTACACAATATCCTGCATTCATAATTTAAAAAAAAATTATAATAAATGAGTAGGTTTACTAAATAATTTTTATTCAGCAACTCATGTTTTGCTTCAGTTTGGAATAACGGATTTTCAACTTATCTTATTGACGATTATTTTTAGAATTTTCAAGCTATGATTTTGAGACTTTCACAAAAGTTGCTCTATACATTTAGCCAACATAATATGCAAATGAAATTTTGACAACGTTGATGCATGCGCAGCGAAAAATTATTTAGTAAAGGTACTCATTTTTCATTAGTTTGTAATATTTTTTAATTTTGATCACAGGGTATTATGTGCAGTGTTGTTTGTCACATTTTCTGAAAATAATATTATTTTATATTAAGAACTCTGAAAATTATAAACAAAAATCTTGGAAAAATTTGGAATAGTTTTTATAAAAACCTTATTTTTTCTACGAGTATACATGCTATCGACTTAAAAATAAATACGGTTTATTACAATAAGCCACTTAATCATAATCTACAGTTTGAGCGCTTTTGCTACATTAGTTTTGACGTGGTTAACCAAAAGATATTCATTCTTTTTTAATTTGTTGACTGTCCCCTATAAAGTTTCGGAAAAAAAAATTCACATAAAAATATGACCTGTATTATTAAGTTTATGCACTGGGAGTTTCAGGATAATTCCTTATGTATTTTTCTAGATATTTAACAAAATGTCTAAAATCGCAATTGGACGGTTATCAATGGCCAGATAGTATATAAGTATCAAAAATAGCAGTTCAAAAGCCTCTGACATATTAATCTTTATATTATTCTATATTATCTATATCACGTTTTATCTACGCATTCATTATATTATGAAAAGTTTTAATTATTTCCAGTTACTTTCAATATTTATTAACAAAAAACTTAAAAAATATTTTAAAAATAAATAGTTCATTTTCACAATTTGTTATCCGTTCAAAGCCGAAAATATAGTTGAACAGTGTAATTGTACGTGACAAAAAACTAAAATATTGAAAGAAAGGAAACTTTCATTTTCCTAAATCTAAAATAATCTTTTCATTAAACAACAGTGATTTGAACGGCAGTTTTCCACTTATCATTCAAATTTAATAGTTGCTAATTCTTCCAAATCTTGAAACGACAAGAAATCGTCACGTACTGGAGAGATCAATACTTAATCGTAATGGAAAATGATATTTTTTTTCTTTTAAAATATAACATATTTATATAATATAATGTTTATCATATCTTATGAATATATTAATCATCAGTTGCATTAACGGGTATTAATATTGATTCGATAACAAAATATGAATTTATAAATACATTTTTAAGCGTATAAAAGAAATTTCAAGGCAAGATCTTGCATCAAATTTGTATCTAAAAATTAAGTTTTGATAAACTAAACAGTTACGTATAAGTACTAATATGAAACTGATAATCATACATATATTTCCTTACATACTTAACTTGAAACATTAATATAATTACAATCAATTTTTTTCCTGGAGTACTTTCAGTTACTCATACATCTGTGTGTATGCATGGTGTTATATAATAATTATAATAAATAAATCGGCATGAGATATCACTTATTTCTATAAATAGAGCCAGCTATATGCGGATTTTTAAAATATTTTGTATAAAAAATCTATCATTTCTTATTAAATAATCTGTTTAAACACAGAATTTTTAAACTATAAAAAACTGTAAAGCTTTAGAATTCCAGATGTTATTTTTAATAAATTAAAATACATTATTTTTAAAAATAAATGTTTGACATTTCTTTTTTAAACAATATAATTATTTGGAATTATATAAATGAGGAAAATCTAACCGTGATTCGATGTACTTCATTCTTACTGTCGATCGATTTATTTTGAAATATTCTTCCTAAGCATAAACGAAATACATTAATTAAATTAGGAATTGTTTTTATTGAATGTCTAAGAATGAAATCCTACCTAAAAGAATCACTGAGCGTAAGAATAAGTAATTTTGAAAAATCTTGGAGATGGCAAATAAGAGGATTATTGAGGACAAGTTTTACGCGTATAATTAAGAGCATGTATTAAGATTCAAGACGTGTGATTCGGCCTGACTATGTTCTAGAAATAAAACAAATACATGGGAACTCACAAAGCATAATATAAGGTACCCTGGGGTAATAACGCCACGTTAAGGTTCTACCAATTTTCACGGCTTAGTTTTAGATTGCATTTTTCAAACAAATATAGGATCTGATACAGCAACTCATTGACTATCTATATAAAATAAAATAATTTAACAGATATGTATTCATAAAATGTAATGGCGTTTTTTCTTGACCAATGCTATGTGGCGTTATTACCCACCTATATGGGTAATAACGCCATGCAAACAAAACTATGAAATAAGATGGAATAATTGCATGTAGATAGCCCAATTCTAAAAATACAAACTCTACAAACTTAGAAATTGACGAATTGCATTCTAAGCTATTGAAAATGTTCAATTTTTTGTGAAAGTGTAAGAAAAATAAAGGTGTGGTGTGGGAGGGGGGGATGAGGTAAAAGAATATCAGACCGTGATCTTCTTTTTGCTTAAAAAGGACCGCTTAAATAGAAATATGAGAAACATTGGACAGTTTTAACTGTGTTTATTTGAATCAGTATTCAGGATGTGGCTCGGACACTGTAGGGAATCAACCGGGGAATTAAAGTCAAGGATTGGCGTTATTACCCCGGTATAGTTATTGCGCAGTACATTTTCAATTACAAATTATCTCGAGAAGATACCCAAAATCTTCAACAACATTTTAAAAGTACATAAAATGCACTACGAATTTATGTAATTAACAGAGTATTTCCGGATAAAAAGATAGTCTTCACATCACAAAACGTATCTCGCAAATTTTAGATCAAGCGTTAATTTTAGTTGTTTGTAAAAACAATAAGACCTAAAAATGAAACAAATTAACTCGAAGCTGTTTTTTGCGATTTATATGACTCAAAACCCTTCTGCGCAGAGCACATGGGTATAATTTACCTGATTATTTCATAATTATGCAAAATATAAACACTTGGCGTTATTACCCCCAGGGTACCTTATTTCTGTTACCAGTATTCGCATGGTAGCGTTTAATATATGAGAAACATAGGTCTCAAAAAGAATTAAATGTTATTTGCAGTGTTTTCAAAACTCTTTTAAGCCATGCAAGTGCTTAAAAGCATTAAAAGTACACGAAATATATCAAATGATTTGTGACTTTTGATAAATGAGATTCCCTTATATTATTTATAACTGTAGAATATATGTTACATAAATTGCACATAATATTAAATATAATTTTCTTTATTGCATTAAAAAATATTACTTTTGGAATGACAAATAACAAATTTTAAAAATGTACTTTAAAGCTGTCTTTATTGTTACAGCGTATATAGGGTTCTTTTGATCTTATGGTTAGACAATTTCAAACTCTTGCTTATAGAAAAGTAGAAAATAATTTATTTACAGAACTTCAGAACAACAGAGTCTTCGAAACTCACAAATATTTCTAGATATTCAAAAATAATTGTTCAAATCTATCGTATAAGTGCAGATATAGGTTCCAGAGACTCTTTATACAACGTCTCAACACTAAATCACATTCAAAATAACGTAAATAAGACTCAAGCAAACTTGCTTAACAAACGCGTTGTTCACTCAATGACTGACTGGTAAATAATAATAACAGCTCGCATCGCTTCTCTTATATAGGCTCGCAGCATGTGCGGGAAATTTCTAGAACCATCTCGAAAAATCCACGGAACAACAAACAATGTATCAGCATACCTAAGGGGGTTTACCATACAGAGGAAAGGGTTACAATCGCCAACAATCGCCAAGTTTGTCGCCAACTTGGCGATATATCGCCAAATTTGGCGACCAAAATTAGTCGCCAAAAGTGACGCCAACTTGGCGATATCTCTACTATTTCGCCAATCTGCCGTAGATATACACTGAAAATAATAGACAAGTTTGCTTGATAACAGAGACAATGTAACAAAAACTAATATTAGTAAAGGAATGGAGATTAATAAGATTATTTACATTATTTTACAGTACAAACACTAACTATTTACAAAATTCGTAACACTATCCCCTCCTCAAAGACTGCACGTCCCGGGCAGTGCAATCCTTGAGTTAGAGGAAAACACTTAAAATAAATAAACAAACAAATAAATAAATAAATAATAACAATAATAATAAAATTTACATAAATAAGAACTAATTACTATTTACATATTTACAAAAAGCGACTTTCATGACCATGGTCTGAAATTCCAGTTTTGAATTTCTAATCACTTTGGCCAAAATAAGGAGCTAGCCGGTTATAATGTACGACCTTGGGCTTGGTGTGTGGCGATTTTCGTATGCGAACGACGACGTCATTCAGCCTGTTGACGACTGTGTAAGGACCGTCCCAGTTTCTTTGTAGTTTTGGCGACAGTCCCTTACGACGTATGGGATTCCACAACCAAACTTTGTCACCTTCGTTGAACTCATGTCCAGTTGCCTTTGTGTCGTACCGTGTCTTCATCTTTTCCGATGCCAGTCCGATTCGGTTCCTCGCTAGACGATGAATCTCCTCAATCCGTGCTTGGAGTCCATCAACGTATTCTTCAGGCGAAAAACAAAGCGTCAGGAGGACGGCCAAACAAAAGATCCGCAGGCAGACGAAGATCACGACCAAAGAGCATTTGAGAATGGGAGTAACCAGTGGCCTCATGAGTGGCACTCCTGTAGGCAAGCAGGAAAAGAGGCAATTTCTTGTCCCAGTTCTGTTGGTCTCTAGACACCAGGAGAGAGAGGCTATTTAGGATGGTACGATTGAACCGTTCCACCATGCCGTCCGATTGAGGGTGTAGAGGTGTTGTTCGAGTTTTTCCATGCCGAGTAGTCCGCACATTTCCTTAAACACAGCCGAATCAAAGTTTCTTCCTTGATCAGAATGGATTTGAAGAGGAACTCCATATCTGGAAACCCAGTGTTGAACCAGTATGTCTGCTACGGTTACCGCCTCTTGATTAGGAATGGCATATGCTTCAGGCCACTTAGTGAAGTAGTCCATGACAACGAGGATGTACTTATTGCCATCAGATGTTCTAGGAAGTGGACCCAGGATGTCTAGTGCATTTCGTTCGAAAGGAGCTCCTACATTATAACGTTGCAATCGTCCACGGGTGCGCTTCTTTGGACCTTTACGTGCTACACAGGTGTCACAAGTTCGACACCACTTCTCCACATCACTGCGAACATTATTCCAGTAGAAACGCTCTCGAACCTTTTGCAGGGTCTTCATTACACCAAAATGACCTCCTGTGGGACTACCATGCAGTTCTTGAAGGACCATAGAAATTCTCGACTTAGGGAGTAGTAGTTGCCATCTACATGTCTTTCCATCGTCAGACTCCCATTTTCGGTACAAGATGCCGTTCTTCAAATGTAAGGAATCCCAGAGAGCCCAATAACGTTTAGTCGTAGGATGGTAATGGGCCATGTCTTGCCAGCTGGGCTTTCTGTTGGACTACTCTTTCAGCTCTAGAATTGGCTTAATTTCAGGATCAGCAAGTTGATCTTTACGCAGGCTCTCGTCACTCTACTGATCTTGCGATGATGTAGATCCAGTTGTAACTTGTCTTACTATAGGACCTTTGACATTAAGTTTCTTGTCAACCCGGTCGCAGTATCTACAATTCTCTGAGCAGGGTCTTCTTGAGAGAGCATCTGCACTTCCATGTGATGAGCCTTTTCGATGGCGTATCTCCATATCGTACTCTTGAAGCTTTTGTATCCACCTGGCTATCTGGCCTTCAGGGTTCTTAAAATTCAATAGGCAAGTTAGAGAAGCATGATCAGTTCGGATCAGGAATTTTCGACCGTAAAGATAATGATGAAAATGGTCTATGGCTTTCACTACAGCAAGAAGCTCTTTTCTTGTTACGCAGTAGTTTCGCTCTGCCTTTGATAAGCACTTGCTGAAATAGGCGATAACACGCTCCTGGCCGTCGATTTCCTGGGACAGTACAGCGCCAATGCTTTCGTTACTTGCATCCGTATCAAGTATGAACTGTTTATCGATTTGAGGATATGACAGAATTGGAGTGGATGTTAATGCCTCCTTGAGGTTTTCGAAAGCAGCATCGCATTCCTGTGTGCACATAAATTTTTGATTGGCTTCTGTTAATTTATGAAGTGGTCTTGCAATCATCGAGAAGCCTTTGACAAATTTTCTATAATAGGTGCATAATCCTAGAAAGCTCCGCAGCTGGTGAACATCTGCTGGACGATTCCAATTTTTCACAGCCGATATCTTCTCTGGATCAGTCCTAACTCCTTCCGCCGAAATGATGTGTCCAAGGTAGGCGACTTCATTTCGAAACAAACTGCACTTCAAAGGGCTTAACTTCAAATTAGCTTCCTTTAATTTTTGTAGCACCCGCCTGAGGTTGTTAAGATGTTCATCAAAAGATTTTCCTATGATTATGATGTCATCTAAATAAACAAGACATGCTTCATATGACAGCCCCCGGAGAACCGTTTCCATAAGTCGTTCGAAAGTTGCAGGTGCATTACATAGACCAAAAGGCATTACCTTGAACTGCCATAATCCTTGTCCCGTTGTAAAGGCAGTATTCTCGCGGTCGTCGGGATGGATCTCTACCTGCCAGTAACCACTCTTCAGATCCAGAGTCGAGAACCAAGTGTTGCCCGCAAGTGTGTCGAGAGTGTCGTCGATCCTTGGCAGAGGGTAACTATCCTTTTTGGTGACGTCATTTAGTCGGCGGTAGTCTACACAAAATCTTGTAGAACCATCCTTCTTTCTTACTAATACAATGGGAGACGCCCATGGACTTGTCCATGGTTCGATGACGTCATTTTCTTCCATATCCTTAATTAAATTCTGCACCTCTTCTTGCTTGGCAAAAGGTAATCGTCTAGGGTGCTGTTTAATAGGAGAGTGATCTCCCGTGTCAATTCGGTGTTGTGCCATTTTAGTTCGTCCAAAGTCTTCAGATGTGTGGGAAAATAAACTTTGGAATTCTCTAATTAAATTTTCCGCAGCTTCCATCTGTTTTGGATCTAAGTCTGTATTTTGTAACAAATCCTTGACTAAATTATCTGAAGATTTCTCAGAGTGACTGGAATTTTGACTTATGCACGTCACAGGAACACATTACGCTATCACCTCTCCTTTCTTGATAGTCCTCGTCTTATCACTGATGTTAGCAATTCTGACTGGAATGGTCTTCTTCGAGAGGTCCACTACAGATGAAGCCACCAAGCTTTCAAGCAAATACTCTTGCTTGTTTATTATTGTCTTCGGGATAATCTATATGGCCAAATCGGTAATTAGTTTCATTTTTAATTACAGCTGGAACTAAAAATTTTCTGTTCTTGGATCTAGATTGATGTCTTCTTTGGCTATTACTATTTGTTTACATTCAATTTCATTATTTAATCCAAAAAGACTTATTTCTTGAAATTTTGAGAGCATTTTGCTATTTTTGAAATCAAGTTCGAAGCCAAACTTCTTAAGAAAATGTAGTCCGATTAAGCAAGGATCTGTTATGTTAGCCACATATACCGTATGGTGATATTTCGTTCCTCCAAAGTTGATGGTTAAATTTGCCTTACCATATATGCCTATCTTGTCGCCCGTCACAGTTTGCAGGGTAACGCATGGTGGAGTCCAGATGAGCTTACATTTCAATTTCCAAGCCAAATCTTCTCTCATTATTGTAACATTGGCTCCTGTATCGACAATCATACGGCACTGAATTCCGTTAATAAAGCCTATCACATATAATTCATTATCGCCGCCACTCATTTTTGATATCTGGAGGATCTTCAGATGGGGCTTTTCATTCTCTGGCAACCTCCGCCCCGCGAGATGGCCAAAATTTAGTTTCCCTGCTGACTGTTTGAATTTATCTCACGTTCGTGGATTTTGGGGCAATTTCTTCGGAGATGTCCTGTATCACCGCATCCCCAGCATGTGAGATTCTGTCTTCTTGAACTTGTTCTTCCATATTTTAAAGCTTCAATCTCTTGATATATTTTCCTAATTTCTTTCAAGACGTCGCTCTCAGTGTCTGAGCTTTTGTTTACCGTTGCCCCTCGGACTGAATGACGATCTTTTCGGCTGGCTGGTGTAGCTGCTTCCAACTTTAAGGCATATAGTAATGCAGCCTTTAAATCCTGCATATCTGCCATTCGTACCGCTCTCTGCACTTCTGGATCTTTTATTCCGTCTACAAAGTACTGCAGTGAGAGCATCTCCCGTACATTTGTTGGGCAGTCACTGAATGCTAAATTTGCCAGACGTTCTATTTCCGAGGCAAACTCTTGAAGGGTTTCACTCGATTTTTGATGGCGGCTCTTCATTTGTATTCTCGTATAATCCTTGAAGAATTTTTCGCCGAATCTCATTTCAAGTGCACAACTTAGAGTCTCAAAATTGAGTTGCGTCATATCGGGCAATGTTTGCAGCACGTCGGCGGCTTCTCCTCTTAAAAATGCTGCCAATTGACAAGCTTTCACCTCGTCACTCCATTTGTTCGCTTCGGCTACAATGGTGAATTGGGTCTTGTAAACTTGCCAGGAACTCTTTCCGTCGTATGTCGACAGCTTGATGTGCACGGGAGAAGCAGGCGGATTTCTAAAGTCTTCATAATTACCACTGCACGCTGAAAGCTTCTTCTCCATATCTTGTATTCTTTCCTCTATTTTACTCTCCATCTTCTTTTCAACATTGCTAACTTCATTCTGAATTTTCTCTTCTACTTCCTCTATTTTTCTTTCCATTTTCACTTCAATATTACTAACTTCATTCTGAATTTTCCTTTCTACCGAATCTATTCTTCTCTCTACCGACGAGAACTTTTCTTCCAAAGTTTTCTTCATTTCTTCTTGGCTTTTATTAACTTCCACCTTTAATTCTTCTATTCTCTCTTGGCTTCTTCTCATTTCTTCAGCCACCTCTTCTTGACCTTTGTCAATTTTATTTGTCAACTGTTCCATTCTTTCTTCGTTTTTATTCATTTTATCCGCCAACTCTTCTTGGCCTTTATTCATTTTATCTGCCAACTCTTCTTGGCCTTTATTTATTTTTTCCGCCAATTCTTCTAGGCCTTTATTCATTTTTTCCGCCAATTCTTCTTGGCCTTTATTCATTTCTGTCTTTATGCCATTGATAGCATCTAACAGTTCTTTCAGTTGTCCATCCATTGTTCTTGTTTTCGCCATAAGATCCCGACTCCTGACACCAAATGTTACAGCGTATATAGGGTTCTTTTGATCTTATGGTTAGACAACTTCAAACTCTTGCTTATAGAAAAGTAGAAAATAATTTATTTACAGAACTTCAGAATAACAGAGTCTTTGAAACTCACAAATATTTCTAGATATTCAAAAATAATTGTTCAAATCTATCGTATAAGTGCAGATCAAGGCTAACTTATCATAATATAAAGGCTTCTCATTCGCCAAGTTTCCTTTGACCGCAGTACAGGGGGCGCTGAACTACATGATTTTCACGTTGGTAGCGCCATCTAATGTTAGAAACTGAAATGTTTTCCATTATTTCCTATGGGATTATTAGCAGTAGTATGCACTAGGTGGCGTTACTTACGAGACAAAGTCATATAATAAGTTGGCAATTATAGGGACAATTTCAACAATGGATTTTCTCCTGAATGCGAGGCCTTGATATTATGATAAGGGGGCCTTGGTGCAGATATAGGTTCCAGAGACTCTTTATGCAACGTCTCAACACTAAACCACATTCAAAATAACGTAAATAAGACTCAAGCAAACTTGCTTAACAAACGCGTTGTTCACTCAATGACTGACTGGTAAATAATTATAACAGCTCGCATCGCTTCTCTTCTTATATAGGCTCGCAGCATGTGCGGGAAATTTCTATAACCATCTCGAAAAATCCACGGAACAACAAACAATGTATCAGCATACCTAAGGGGGGGTTAAAATACAGAGGAAAGGGTTACCATCGCCAACAATCGCCAAGTTTGTCGCCAACTTGGCGATATATCGCCAAATTTGGCGACCAAAATTATTCGCCAAAAGTGACGCCAACTTGGCGATATCTCTACTATTTCGCCAATCTGCCGTAGATATACACTGTAAATAATAGACAAGTTTGCTTGGTAACAGAGACAATGTAAAAAAAACTAATATTAGTAAAGGAATGGAGATTAATAAGATTATTTACATTATTTTACAAAACAAACACTAACTATTTACAAAATTCGTAACATTATTTTTTTTAAGGGAGATATACGTATCTGACATGATAAGTTTGTAATACTTTTTTGGTTTCTCATTCGTTTAACATCAATCATTTTATTATATTTTTCCTATGGCCATATTAATTGCATAATGGCATATTACCTTCATCAACTAAACTTTAAAAAATGTTGATTATTTTAATTATAATTTTATCGGCTACTACTTCGCTTTAAAAAAAAAATCGATTTTTGAGGTGGCGATGCTAACTGCATTTAACTTTTTTATATCTTTTAAAACATTTTTTGTGCAGATTTTTTTTTAAATAAAAAAGAAGCATAAACGCGCTTACGAACGATGCGTCTATTTACACTCAAATTAATGTTACTTATTATTAATGTATTATGTAATGAAAACAAAATGCAAAAACAGAACGAGTAAATGTTTGTGCTAAATTTTTCAGTATTCCCAAAATTACAGACAAGAGAAACAGCATGAAGATAGTTTTTGTTTTCCTAATAGAGAATATCCAAATGATATAATGTGACGCTGTGATGTAAAACATATTTTATTTATATTTTTTCTCCTTTTATTTCAAAGGTTACAATTTTACTCCTTTAAAATGTAATTATTGAAAAAAAAAAAACACTTTTTATATGTTCTTTTATTATTAAGTGATGGTTTTCAAATTGCGTATAAATAAAAACCATTTAATAAATTAGATTTAAAATACCACTTCATTTCTAAATTTTTCTTTTTTACTGGGCAGTTGATAAAATATTACAAAAATTATATTTTATTTTTCTGCTTTTAATGACCGTTATAATTATTTCGAACATTTCATTTTCTTTTCAAAGGGCTTAAATGTACTGTTTTTTATGCGATAACACAGATGGCAATTTCGTCATATAAAAATTAAATTTTATTAGCGTAATACTTGCGGTGGAGTAAACACATGCGTTCTAAGTTTGTAATCAAAAGCATTCTGCATGTTTACTTTCATCGTTCATATTGTGTTTCTTTATGGACATATAGCTTTCAGCTCTATATTTTTTACAAATAATCTGTTAGTCCAGAATATTTTAAGAGGCCTTTTTTTTAAATGACATTACGTCTTTTCTAGAAAAAGTCTATCATCGGATCTCGTGTTCCACTATACACTATTATGATATCAATATATCATATATCATTGAATATGACGATGCAAGGTAACAAATTGACAAACTTATCTTTTTCTCCATAAAAAAATCCTTTCTTTTAAAGTAACTAAAAATCATGATCACAACAAGATCTAAATTACAGTTGAAGTTATAAATATATCGCCCCTTTTCTCATTTTTGTAATACTCAAACGACCCCCCTTAATATAACGGACACCGAAATGCCGGCACATGTATTTCACTCTTTCCATACCTTATATGGTCATAAAACCGAGTGTGGTTTTCTGAATACCAGCTGCTCTATAATAAAAATGCTGCATAAGATGTTTTGCGCGTCGTACATGTTCGAGTAGATCGCCTCTCCCATGCTACCGTTTCCTTATATGGTACCCATTCGCGAATTTTAGCCCACTTACAGAGCCCCAGGTCTAACCGCAAAAAAATTCCTTTGCTTTTTCAAATTCCAATATCAATGTTTAAACTCTTTTGTCGCCAATTAGCGATTATCTTGTTAATATGCTAAGTACAAAATCTCTCTCTCAGAAGAAAAATATTGCACTTATATTTTGCCAAATATCATACACATGCCAAACATTGTAACCATTTGGCGATAATTGACAACTGATGTTATCTTAATTCTCACTCTAAGGAGGGGCACTTTTTACCTCTCTCTGCTGTCCTTGCCAGTAACACGTTGGGCACCTTTATCTCTCGAAAGGGCAAAATAAAATTACGTGTTAAATGAACCTGGACTCCTTAATTACTTATCGTGTTTTCATCGCTCATCTTTCACGGCATTGATAGCTAATCATGGTGGACAATATTTAACCTACAAGATACAGTAATCAAAAAAAATTATAGTACAACTATAAAAAAAGATTTTACGTAGATTGTACCGGTAATTGAGATGCCGTACAATTCACTGTTTTTTAACGGAAACATTCCCGTAAAGTCTAGAAAGTTTTTTCATTTTTCCCTGGAAAAAGAAACATTTTCTGGAATTTTTGAGGAATTTTTTACAGTAAGAACATGAACACTAAGCCATATCTGTTAGGTTAGAAATTACACATTACACATTTGTTTAAAATATAAAAACCTTTGTTTTCTTGAAATGCAGTTTGCTCGCAAATAAAATTTATTTTGTTGATGAAACGTGCTAAAAAACTGACATCTTTGTTTCTTTAACTTTTTATCAAATATCGAAATTGCAAAGATAATTGACGCAACATCAAGATATTTCAACGAAATTCCTTGAAATTGTCTTTTAGGTTCCACAGCGTTATTTAAAGAAGCATAATAAATTTTTAAATAAATAACTTTGTTAATCATTCGTTAACTAAAAAAGATAAAATGCACTTTTTTAAAAGATGTTAATTAATGAATGTGATATAAAAACGTTATTAGTAACAACAAGACTAATAAATTATTCGCCTACTTTTTAGCTGTGAATAATTTATGATGAAATTTTATCCAAGAAAATGCATTTCATTTTTTTCTATTTACGTCAGAAATTTTCGAGTAAACTAAAAAATGAATTTTTTAAGGTAAAATTAATGGAAGTGCGATAGTGATATTTAAAAACTGCTATTCGTAAAAAAAAATGCGTTTATGTTCCAAAATTTTGAAGAAATTTCATTTAAAGATTACAATTTTTATTTGTTCTTTTCTTTAAAACTTTGATTTTTGTTTTTTGTTTTTCCTACTGTTTTTCATTTTAGTTCTTTGTATCAAATTCAAAACCTCTTAATATTAATTTACGGTAGTCGATATTTAGAATATATGCTTTGCTATGTATTTCTTTACACGTATTGTGACGGTTTTCCTGTCACATATTATCCTGCTTTTTCCCCTTTTCAAAAACTGAAGAATTAAAATTGAAACTTCAAAATTTTAACTGGAAACTACCCTACCCCCCTTAAATTTGTAAAAAAACCCATAAAACTTGTACTTAATATGATCTTGCATTTTAAGTTGTACGTCAATACTTAGTCATTCCCCTTTTATAACTTTGTATGTGAAGTTAATACTTTTTAGAAATCCTCTATCATATAATGAAAAACGTCATTTCGTATGTTTATTTCATATTATTAATATATTCCATATTGAAAGAAAGATATTTACATTGTAAACGATGACAAGGAAATGATGTATCAATTAACACAAAGAAAATTGTATATCAGCAAATAAATAAGTAGAATGCTATATTCATCTTTTAAAAAGGTGAACTTAAAACTACAGTATGTGTAAATTACTTAAAGACGACAAAAAGTATTTTAAAAGGTGTTAAATTACTTTTAATCCTTAGTATTTTCAACTGCAAACACAGCCATCAACCAATAATATAAAATACAAATACAAATGCAAACAATTAGTGCCAAAGTAAACTCGATTATGAAAGATAAAATCTCTGGTGTATACCCAATTCCTCTTTAAAAAAAACTTTTTATCTTGAATACACCGGAATGACTTCTCGTAAACATAAAAATGTATCAAAGAACATTTGAGAGATTTAAAATACAATCTTCCAGCAACATCCTTGTCAAGACTCAACAAGAAGAAGAATATTCAAGTTAATTTCGAAGATGCAAAGATTATATGTCCCCAGAAGAATTACCGTGAATTAATCGTACGAGAATCAATAGAAATTATTACTAAATGAAATATTGTTTCTAACGATGTTTTATCCTACAACACATCGAGAATTTGGATCAATTTACTTAAAGAAACATAATACAAGGTGTAACATTATCTTCATTTTATTTTCCGGATCTAAAAATTTGACTTTGACTTTCACTCCAATTACGTGACATTTGAAAATGAAGATGTTAATACTTGTATTTTTATTTTAATTTTATATTCCAGGTCAATGGCTGTGTTTAGAGTTGAAAGTACTAAGGATTAAACGTAATTTAACACCTTTTAAAATATTTTTATCACCTTTAAGTATTTTACACATAGTGTAGTTTTAAGTTTACTTTTCAAAATTGTATAGCCATCAAATGTTTTAATGATCATGTTTTAATGTTTCTATGGTCATTTAATTGAAAAGCACTCACCGTCTATTTCTTTACTCATGATGTAATTCTGTGAAAAAATTAAAGTAACAAATTATAATAATTCATATTTGAAATTTCATATCCTTTTACAAACACTTATTTTATGATACGGGCTTTAGTTTATGCCACGTAAAAAACTGTTTGTATTGTTAGAGTTGTAATTTAATTAACTATGAAATAAAATATAGTATCATTTAAGACTTGTAAATGATAATATAAATTTGTAAATAATTATAAATAAAAAATGAAAAAAATAAAGCGTTTACAAAGAATACGAATAATAATTTTTCTTAATTAATAGAAATTATCTTTCTAGATAAGTCTTTTTAAAACAACGGTTATCATATCTCACTTTGAAAACAAAATTTTCTATTTGTAGCTTTCATGAAAGATTTGTTAAAATGTTAAAATGTTGCCGAGTAATATCTAAAACTAATTCACTAAAAAGCCTAAGAATTCTTCTTAAACTGATTATTTTCGTGATATTCTTACTAAAATTTACACTACATGGTCAAAATTCACCGAATACTTTCGATTTTAGACGTTTTATGTAATATCGTAAGGAATACGCATGCATCAGAAAATCAGTAATAAAGAGAACATGCTTGTCCATATATTTTTCAACCAAAATTTAATCATAGTAACAATTACAGGACCAACAAAAAATGAATAGTAATAATAATAATAATAATTGCAATCACCCCATAAAATAATATGTTTGAAAAGATCTGTAGCTGTAGCACACAAATTTAAAAGTTATCCATTTTTTATATTTTCGTTGTTTGAAAAGATCTGTAGCTGTAGCACACAAATTTAAAAGTAATCCATTTTTTATATTTTCGTTTATTTGTTCTATGTTATATTTTCGTTTATTATCAACCCCTTGGTGACGAACGACACGTATATGTGTCGCAGAAAGGCTTAAGAATCCTTGTTTATCCCCACCAGTAAAATTATACTGTAAAATTTGCCTTATTTAATCGGAGCATATTTATTATTTGATAAGGCACACACTTCTGTTTTTTAAAAACCGGTGACGAAACATTAAAAATTTCGTTGAAAGCTCCCGCCGTGAAGGGGTTAAGAATAGAATTTATATTCATGATTATATTGAAGGCATGAGTTAATTAGGCCCTAGAGTTTTTCTCTGCAATAATAGCAGTTTGAAGATATAAGTATGAAAAGTTTTAGTTTACCTTTAAGGCAGCTATCATAATGCAGTGTTAATCAACTGTATTCATTGGTATCCAGAGATCCAAAATTTCTTCAACACTGAAAAACACATTTATTTCACTTAAAAAAAAGTGTAAGTCGACATTGTAATAATTCACTGACGAAAACTTGTGATGTTGTTTCGATTTAATAATAATAATAAAAATAGAAAAAATTACATATTGCTAATTTAATTTACAACATATTTATATCAATATTGTAATAAAAATATACTAGTTTTATATTATTAATTTTAACATTTTAGTTTCATATTTATTTACAATTATACTGGTAACCTAGAGAGATCTGTTGCTTTAAATCACTACGATTTCGATCTTGAAATAAGGAAATCTTAAATTTTCATTCAATTGTATTCAGTGGTTAGATCGCTATGAGTATATATATCACCCTGTATTTAGCAAGATTTCAGTTAATTTCTAAAATTCGCTGAGTGATAAAGGGTTTTAAACTAAATATCAACTTTTATCAAAATGAATGCATTCAATATAGAGTTGATGCTCCGATTATTTTTGCACGAATAGGCGAGTTTCAATAACTCTTACAAATAAAAGTAATTGATAAAGTCTTATATTAGGCGCCTCAACGTAAATTTTACAAGACGGTTTAATTTTCATCTCACTTTTCACCGTATTTAACCTCCTGACTGCCGCTGGCTGATATTTTCGCACACTAACCTGCAGCTTTCACTGCAGCATAAGCAATATTTAAATTAATAAAATTCTACAAATAAAACCCAGTTTAGAAAAATTAAGTTAGGATTAATACTCTCAAAGATTATACACCTATATATAATAACATATTTTGTATCAGGTTGAAAAAAAAATTTTTTTTAAATATTTTTAATTAATTGCAGAGAAAACAACATTACAATTTTACCCTTTTGCCGGTCAGTCCATCCTGTTATTTGCAATTTGATAATGTTAACCCTTTTGGGTTAAAATTTTCTTTTTGAATTTTCTTTTCCCATTTTCTTTTTCAACTTTTAGAAAGAAATTATTTTTACAGTAATAACAATAATACTAACTATCCAAATAGATTAATTAATGTTTAACGAATATTTCATTGTCTGAAACGTGACGAATGTTTTTGTTTTGCATGTTAATCAATTCATAATCATATAACAAAAGGCTAAGGGAGCGATTTCAGAGTTTAAAAAATAATATATTACAAGAACATTTAATTGATATTACAAATGTCTAATACTTTTTACGCTTTATTCCGCATGATTTTTTCAGAAAAAAAGAGTTTTAAATTTAAAGAGTGTTGTATGTTTGGGAAATGTATGTTTAAAATAAAAAAATCGCTAACGGTGCAAAGAGAAAGATAATAGTTATTAATATTACTAAACACCTAAACGTTATTGAAGTCATATTGTAAAAGCATAGACACATGCTAATAATACAACATGTAAAGAGTAACAGTAACTAAAACAAAATAATACTCAATTAAAAGATAAGCACTATTAATAGTGCACCAGATCTGCAAGGGTCAAATTATTAATCTTATACTATAATGCGAGCAAAAATTGTGTGTGTGGGTAAATTTTATCTCAAAAACGGCTCTAACGATTTTCGCAAAAATTTGGATTTTAACATTTTCGGGCACGAGAAGACCATTGGGCTAGGTCCCATGTTCGGGAAAATTCGATTACTGGGTCATTTTGGGTCACAATGGGTCAGGATCAAGCTATTTATATCTAGAGAACGGCTGGATGGATTTTAAGGCAATTTTGTATCCAATCGTTTTTTGGCACGAGAAAACTATTCGGCTGGGTCACATGTTCGAAAAATTTCGATTAGTGGGTCATTTTGGGGTCATTATGGGTCAAGCCATTTTTATCTAAAAAACGGCTCTAACGATTTTGACCAAATTTTATATTGTATCGCTTTGGATTACAAGAAGACCATTGGGTTAGGTAACATGTTCGAGAAAATTCGGTTAGTGGGTCATTTTTGGGGTCATTGTGGGTTATGCTATTTTTATCTAGAGATCTTCTGACGCAATTTTGACTAAAAATTGCATTCTATGGTTTTCGGGCACAAGAAAAACATTGGGCTAAGTTACATGTTCGAGAAAAAATTTAATGGGTCATATTGCGTTATTAAGGGTCTGGGTCAAGCTATTTATATTTAAAGAACGGCGTGATCGATTTTAACGAAATTTTGTATGTAACAGTTTTTTGACATGAGAAAAATAATGGGCTCACATGTTTGAGAGATTTCGACTATAAGGGTCAATTGTGAGTCATGATGAGTCATAATAGATCATGTCAAGCTATATCTCAAGAACAGGTGGATCGATTTTAACGAAATTTTGTATATAACATTTTTTTTGGCACGAGAAAATCATTGGGCTAGGTCACACGTTCGAGGAATTTCAATTAATGGGTCATAAAGGGTCATAAAGGTCTGGATCAAGCTATTTATATTTAAAGAACGGCTGGATCGATTTTAACGAAATTTTGTATGTAACAAATTTTAGACACGAGAAAACTAATGGGCTAAGTTACATGTTCGAGAGATTTCGATTATAACTGTAATTTGTGGTCATGATGAGTCATGCTAATTTTATGTAGCCCTCTGAGCGTTTTGCAAATGGGTAAAATTATAATGTTGTTTTCCCCGCATTTTGTTTTAAATACTTAAAAATAGGATTGTTTCAACATTATATTTAAAAAAATTACTTAGAAATATGAATGTAATCCTTAAGAGTTTAATCATTCTAAAATGTATTGAAAATTTATGAAATCTATAGAAATATATCGTCTTAAATATTGCTCATATTGCAATGAAACCTGCAGCTTAGTGAACGGAATATTACGTTCCAAACACTTAGAGGGGTAGAAAATGGCTCGTACCATTTTGATTATACTTTGTATTATATCATTTTTGGGAAAGACAAAACCATTGGGCTGTCACATGCTCGCGAAAATTCGATTAGTGGGTCATTTAGGGTCATTCTAATTATATATAATAACGACTCAATCAATTTTACCTAAATTTTGTAACGAAACGTTTTTTGTCACGAGAAGACTATTGGGCTGAGTCGCATGTTAAACAAAATTATATTAGAGGGACATTTCGCTTTATTGCTGAATGCTGTCAAGCTAATTTTACCTAAGAAATGGCTTAAACGATTTTTATTCAATTTTACATTCTATTGTTTTTAATTACTTGAAGACCATTGAGCTAAGTCAATGACTTATCAAATTTGATTTGTAGGTCATTTTGGGTAATACGGGTTAGAGTTACGTGAATATGGCAACAGTCAATAAATTGGCGATATTTGACAAAATGTAGGCGACATTTGGCAGAAAAATAGACTATTAAGATTACGAAAGCCAAAACACGTATTTGTCGCCAAATTAAAAAATGTCTCCAAATTTGGCTATATCTGGCAAAAAAAATATTGTCTTTCAGAATGAAGAAATTTTTTATACATTCGTAATAGGATTCGAGATGCACGGTTAAACCAATCAGCGTCGAGCTAAAAAACTGATTTGTATCGATATCTTTTCGTTGTAAATTTTAAAATAAAGTAAAATTTATGAACATGTGCATATAAACATAGTTTTCTTATTGATTGTTTTTGAAAATAATACTATTGTAAATAACATAATTTACAGTAGTAATACAGAGTGAATGAAACAGCGATAATACTATATCCAGTAAAACACAAAGTTAATTTTGACCGAGCTTAGCTCGGTCACTCCAGCTAGTATATATTAATAAAAGTTTTAAGCGCATTTATATTAAACACGATTTTATGTTATTCACTCTTCAACTGTTTATTGATTCAGTTTTGAGTAATAAAGTTACCCATATCTTTATTTTATATTACTATTATTCTTCAAACAGGATACTTCAAATTGTTTAAGAAACTAAAGTGAAAATGAAATGAGATATATAAATATACATCAAAGAAAAAATAAAATTGGAATCAAAACTCTTTTCACATAATTACTCTTATAAAACAGCTGAAATTGAGCAAACTGTATTTAATAGAAAAATTACAAACCTGTTTGTAATTTTTCTGTTTACATTCTGAAGATGACTCGATGAAAAGGAGTGGAAACATGTCAATTTTTAATATATTTTAAATGTTTTAATTATAAAGTACTGTCTGGAACGCAAAATGTTTATTTATAATATAAGTTCTTACCTTTAAGTTGTAGAATATGCATTAGTATTTTGACGGTATAACAGGTAATCGTTTTAACATTCATATAGAAGTCTGATCAATTACTGGGAGCTTTACGTTTTCTATTCTTTAGCATTTATGTAACTTCTATTATTTCGTTATTGCTGTGCAATTGTCATCTTTTTCAAACTCTGAAACATGCTTTATTACAATTTTTAGAATGTGATTAAACTAACGTAAGAGGCTTAGAAATTATTAGTTGTTATTATAAAAATTATATGTAAAAGTTATTTTTAAGTTTTAAAATATTTGCATTCCAGTTTGGTTTGCTGAGTAGAAATTTTTCCCTCTTAAAAACTGAACATTTAATGTGGTTATACTATATGATTATTCTTCATAGTTCTTTCAGATAGTGCAATTTTGCCACTGAGTATTAATTTTAAATTTGAATATTTAATTCAAGATTATAAGCAAATATATTTTTGATGAAAAATCTTTTGAAATTTAATTACATAATTTTGAAATTAACATTTAAAAATAAATGCTAAACTTAAATTTATAGGGATCTAAAAATAATTGCCATTTTAAACGTAAATGTTTAATTTGACTACGCAGGGGAAAAATACCACGTTTCATGGGGAAAAATTGGTAATTACGTTTCGTTGTAAAATAATGTAACGTTAAATAAACTTGTTAGTTTCCTTAGCATATTACTGTATCAACTACATTCAAATATTTAAGAGAACCACAATCTCATAGGTACATGTATATATATATATATATATTTATTTTATTATATGGAATTATATATATATATATAATTCCAAAATGCAAATAATTTTTAAAGGTTTTCAGTAATGAAAAATGTCCATATAAATTATCTTAATTAATTAAGTTAACGTTCATTAATGATGGGCAATGTGTTTCAATTAAAAAAATCTGATTATTTCTCCAGTTTCCTGATAAATTCTCTGCATTCTTATATGATCAACTTTCATGCTATGCCTATGGAATTGCCATAATATTATGAAAAGAAGTAGGAGGTACAAGGATTTGGCGATTTTAGAAGCCAGAATTATTTTCAGCGCTAATTTACATATTTATAAAGAAAAAATATTTTAGGCGCATTTTATTTTTGAATCACTGTACAAGATGCAGATATAGAAATTGGATTTGAATTTCTTTACTCCGTTTAATATGAAACTTCAGTGTCAGGAAAACAAATCTTGACACTTAAACAGCAATTTCTATGTTCGAATGTTTTATTTTATTTTTTCTAGTTTTAAAAAGCAGAGGCGAGGCAGAGCTTGTATCATGCTTTTTTTACATTGAGTGGTGGCCCTATGAGTTTAAAATGATTCAGAGTTCTCCCTTTATTTGTTTTTAGTTATGGTAGTACTTTAAAAGTTGGGAATTTTTTATTTTTTATCGATGTTACTGCCAAAACCCGGAACTTGGAAAATTCTAGAACTGGCCGGCCGATACCCGAACTGGCCAAGATTCCTGGCCTAATCCCAAAATACATGAAATGAATAGTGTATTTCGGGTTTTGGACGGCCAATTCACGAATTGCCGGAAAGCCTTGGCCAAAATCCGAACTATGGATTTAAGGCTACCCTTTAGAGTAAAAACGATTTCTCATCGATTATATTAAAACGAAATATTGTTGTGTATCTCAGTAAATTAATTAAAAATAGTACATAATTCCCTTTCAATACCCAAATTAATTGTTAAACCAAATAAGGCAACAATTACAAGTTAACCCGAGCCTTTACTCTAGTTAGCGCACGGGCAGGCAGACGGCTAAACTGTTTGAATTCATAGATACTTTCATCTATGTTAGAAAGGATTAAGCCGAGTGCATATATCTATTTCGTGCACTGGCCAATAGCATCTGACTAGCTCGTGAATTGCCCAGTCATTTTTTAACGTTGCTGGCCAGTTCGGGAATTGGCCAATTTCGGAAATTGGTCGCAACATCTATAAAAAAGAAACGCTTTTATTACGTACAAAAAAGAAACTCATTCTTTTATCTACAAAAAAGAAACTCTTCTAGTTTACATAATCGACGTAAACAGCCTTAGATTTACAAGCATAGGGATAAACTAATTATGCCATTAAAGGGCAAAGGCCGATTTATCACATTGCTGTACACTAAAACAAAAATTCTGTTCAATAAGACCAAGAAAGGCTGCATACAGGTCTCATCATTTTTTAAAACGTGACATACTGTTACAATTATAATTGGAAAACTATAAGAGATGCAGAAATAAAAAAAAATTCCTAATGAATGCATAAGTAAGGTCCATCTGTCACAAACTTATAATTTTTCAGTGAGTGTCTAGAATTATTTATTTATTTATTTATTTGGCTGCTACACTGTTAAAAAATTTTCTCTAGTTTGAACCAAAATTTGTTGCTTAGTAACAGCCACCATAAGATGGTTAAATCTCGTTTTAACCATTTGGATCTTCTTACTTCAACCTCGTTCCAATTATTGGAACTATGCTTCAAAAATTTTAACAGTGTATGTTGTAAACTATAAATAACGCTTTCTCACCATAAAATATGTTACAATTATGAATTTATCAAGTATTTTTACGGTTTATTTATGTTTAAGGCAGCTCTTACGTTTTCTATTTAAATACGTTAAACTTCATATTTTACATTTCGCTGAGTGGTAAAATTGTAAAGATAGTATTGCTGTTCATAACGTACGTTCAACTTTATGGAGCTTCAAGAAATATTAATAAAGTACCTTCAGATTTGTTCCATATCGTTATTTAAACTAAGTACCGTTTAAAAGGTCATAAAGTTTTAAATAAAGAGCTTATTCGTTTTTATGTCAGTAAGATATTAAAGTTGTAAAACAAAATGTCTTGTCTTTCACTCAGTATGAATTCTTTTGTACAATGCAAATGCGTGAAACATTTTTGCAATACTAACGGGACATAAAAATCAACATTTTTAGCTAAATTAGTTTTTGATTGTGTTGGGAATATGTTGCGAATGCGTTATACGAAATAAAAATGTTGTGCAAAAAGTGTTGTCAAAATTACAAAAGAGAAAATCTGTTTTCAAAACAGATTTCAAAACATTTCTTTTTTGAATTGTGTAATTTAAAGGACAGATGGAGAAAATATTTTGAAATTTTTTTACATGTGTTGTTTTATGCTGTTCTAAAATGTGTGATTTTTAAATTGAGTTGTTAATTTGGGGACAAAGTGCTGTACATCAAAAAGTATTTTAAGAAATTATTTTCATTTACATTATTTACAACATTATTTCAACACAATTAACAATACTATTTTTAGTTTATATTTTACAATACTTTACAGTATATTAAGGAAACATTTTTAGAGAGCAAATTTTGTACAACATTTTACGAAAACAATCACAACACAAAAAACGCTTCACAACACATTAATGTTTTGTGAACCGTTTTTTGTTTGTGATTGTTTTCTTATAACGTTGTACAAAATTTGCTCTCTAAAAATGTGTTCTTAATATATTGTAAAGTCTTCTAAAAATATACATACATTAACCCATTAACGCCCAGCGTCCTCGTTTGAGGACGGTTACAAAAACAGCAAGAAAGCGGTTTTCTCACCAGTAAAGAGGAAGAAAAACTTATACCTTATTTCACGAGACAAAATCCTTGATAAATTTAGATAAAAGTTAATTTGCTTTTAAAAGTGGTGGGAGATACAAAATTTAAATTTTAGCAAAGAAAATAATTCGGGCGTTAATGGGTTAATGCTTTGTGTATTTGGGGACTAAAAGTGTCCCGAAATTTATATTTGTGTTTAAGAATTTTAAATATAAATGTTAGTAGAAAAATATAGCGTGTGATTTTTTTTAACGTTATTTATTGAACATGATATAAATATGGTATTTATCTTTTTTAATATTGCATGTAACACCAAAAACAATACATTATTTTCCTTTGCTTTTCCTGTGAATAATTTATCAATATTTTTTTCCTAAACTTATGCTTTTCTTCGTGTTTCATTAATATCAGAAATTAACAATTAAATAGAAATGCAATGAAAAATTAAAGGTAAAGAAAAAGTGATATTGAAAGATTGGCAATTTCTCAAGAAAAAAAATGTTCCGAAATTTGAAAACGAATATTTTAAAGTTCGCGAATTTTATTTATTATTTTGATTTTTCTTTTCTTTATGGTTTTCTCTTCTTAATCTCTGTAACAAACTTAAAACTCTTTTTTGTAGTTTATAGAAGTTGCTGTTTAGAACATCTTAATTTTATTTTAATTTTTTACAATGAATGAGTTAAAATTCAGACTTTTTTAATGGTCTGAATCTTTTATTATCAACTCAATATATATGTGCATGGGAAAAATCGCGAAAATGCATTTTATGTTTTTAACATAACTAAAAAAACACAAAATAAAATCGGTTTATATCAGCATAATATTAAAATTAAAATATATATACAGTAAGCAAAAAAAGTATTTGCACACCAGGTAAATTTGTTGTAGCATATGTATAAATAAACAAAAAGCAACTAAGACTTAAAAATATCAACACATTTATAAAACAAATAAACATGTTTAATATCTGATTTAATAATCATATTTAAAATATGAAAACAAAAAGTAGCATTTGTACTGCCATAAAAATATTTGCACACTAGCAATAACAATAGAATTAGAGGAATTATTTATAAGTTAAAAACAGTGCTAATATTTAGTATGTATATCCTTTGCTTCAATTACAGCTTGCAATCGTCTGGACATTGATTCTATTAATTTGTGACATGTTTCACTGCTGATTTGTAGCCATGCTTCCCTCAGAGCATGCTTAAGTTTTGATTTGTTAGAATTTTTCTTTTTCCTTATTTTCTCATCCGAAATACGCCCTAAATTATCAATCGGATTGAGGTTTGGTGAATGTGGTGGCGCTTTCAATTGATTTTTTACATTATAAAGCAACCATAACCTCGTAATATATGCAGTGTGTTTCGGATCGTTACCCTGTTGGAAATAATATAAATTGGGAATTCCTAATTTCAGAGCACTATTAGATAAATGATCTCGCAATATATTAATACATTATTTAGCATTCATATTGTTTTCAATAAAGGACATTTCGCCAACTCCGTTAAAAGACATGCATCCCCAAATTATTACATGACCACCGCCATGTTTTACAGTTGGTTTCAAGTTTTTAATTTGCAGAGAAGTATTTGGCTTTCGCCATATAGTTTTCTTACCATCTGAGCCAAAAATATTGAACTTGCTTTCATTGGAAAAAATAACAGTTTCCCAAAACTCTAGTTGTTTGCTGACATAAACTTTTGCAAATTCAATTTTTTTCACCATATTTGTTTCACTAATAAATGGGTTTTTTTGAGGGCTCTTTCTCAAATGTTTGCATCATGAAGAACATTTTCAATATTGATTGTGGTATAACTATTGTTCCCCACGTTGAAGCGACATTAACAGCCAATTCTCGAGCACTTAGAAAAGGGTTTTTTGAAGATTCTTTTATGATTGCTCTCCTTTGCCCGGTATTTAGCTTTTTTGGATGCCCAGTTCGCGGCTTATTTATTATCGAACCAGTTTCTTTTTTACATAAGAATATTAATTACATAAGAAATGCTAGTAAAGATTAGATTTAATTTTTTACCTATTCCTCGGTAACTTAATCCAGAATTTTTAAGAAATATAATCTTCTCACGAGTAGCAACAGACAGTTCATGCGTTTTCGGCGTCATTAGAACAAAAACTCCCCAGAATCCTTGCTCCAGGTCATATATTACGTGACTTTAAAGTGCGGGCCTAATGAACTGCGGGACTGATATGCTAAACATTTGCATAATGTTCACATTTAATGCCTTTTTTAACAGTCAATGCTTTGTGTGCAAATATTTTTTAGGTATGCGAAAATATTAATTTATTTTTTTAAATGTGTAATATTACTGTTTAAGGAAAATGGGTAAATATTTTTATTTTCTTCTTATTTAAATAAATGAATAATTAAGAGAATACAATAAAATTTACTTTCTATTGTTACTTATCCAAAAAAATCGTCTTCGTGCAAATACTTTTTTTGCACACTGCATGTAATATGTAACTGAAAAGGAAATGAAATTAGTAATAATTCATATAATTTTGTTTTTATTTTCATATATTTAAAACTGCAATTTAATTAAATATTTTATAAAATAAAATATCCTTTACATTTAAAAATGAATGTAATGACATAATAAATAATCATAGAAAAGTATTTAAGAAAAATTTAAACCATTTGCAAAGCAAATTATTAATATAAAGGAAAACAGAGTAAAAAAATACCTGAAATTATCTTTAAATGCAAGTACATTTAAATGACATTTATGTATAACTCAACTATTAATGATTTCAAGCTCTGTCTGCTACTTCAAGCTTTGTCAGAAAATATTCGGCAAAATATTATTAATTTAATAATAATAATAAAAAAAAAGGTTAAAAGCCTGATGAATTTTTCGTTAACTTTTAATTTTTGTAAATTCTTACTGTAATGTGCTATATAACCGAAAGGAAAGTGCAGATTTCCAAAATTTTTAATAAGCTTGTGGCTCTTAAACCAAAATATTCCAGTCGTGAACAAGCTTAATTTCTAAGAAAGATTAAGAAACAACGGTGAAACAATGTAAATTTCGTTAAAAAATCGCAGAAGAAAAGCTAAATTTATCTAGATAGCACAAAATGCCTCGACTTTCATCAGAAAATAGCTGAAAAACGCGATTTCAGTTAGAGGACTGCTAAAAATTATCACGAAAAAACGCTGGATTTTTTGCAGAGCATAGCTGAAAAACGCCATTTTCGTCACAAAATCGCGAGGAAAAACGCAAAATTCGCAAGAGGATGACGTCTTAAACACCGCTATTTAGTCGCCAAGTGAAAAAAGCCACCAGGTGGAGACTGATGACCGTGTATCTGCGCCCGTGTATCCATAAGTCAAATTCAATTTTAGAAGTTTTGTCCAATTTATAAAGCAATACATAATACATGACTCTCAAACATTAAGTATGAAAAAGTTATGCTTTACTGTCAATTAGTCTTTTCCTTTTTCTTTCTTTTTATTTTCTTTCCGTCATCCTCTGGAGGGGGCGTAGACAGAGACACTCAGAAACGCCCCTTTCCGGGAAACTTGTGGCAGTCGGCCCACTTACTATGTCTTGTTATGACCATAAAGCTCGATGCCGTTGGAATCATCCGATTCAGAGCCTGATTTAATCTACAGGGTGGTTAGTTATTAACGTCAGGTGTTCAGAGCCCTCTAGCGAGTAAAGGTTTGGTCAAAACAACCAAATTTGATCAGCATACATAGTAGACCATGGGATATCGATTTCTTAAAAAAAAAAAAAAAAAAAAAAAAAGAAAAGAAAGAAAATAAAAAGCTTTAAAAATCTCCACTAGGGGCAATTTTAGCGTTGTTTACCGACTAAAATGCATTAATTTGCATAAAATCAGTTGTGTATAGCAATCATGAGTGTAAAAGGAAAGGCTGGGAGAGTTCTCACCATTATCATCTCTCAGCATACTTTGCTAGTCAAGCTGTGTTATCAGCAGTCACCGATTACAGAATTTGCCAAAAGAACCGATGAGCATAACAAATTTACAAAAGATGATTCATCGATTTGAAACTATGCGGCAACAAGGCCTAGGACGCAAAGTGACTAGTCAATAACAAGTTGACGAAGTTGTAACTGCTATTGTCGAACAAGAGATGAAAAATATGCAGGTACCATCAGCGCTCGGGCAGTATTCCAGCAGTATAAAATTGATCTGTACTGTACTTTTTGCCATTTAATCATTCAACATTTACAATAATACATTTTTGGTACACTAAAATTGCTGATTTTATGCAAATTAAATGCCTTTTAGTTGCATTTTAGCTGAAATTGCCCCTAGTGGCGATTTTTTAATCTTTTTATTTTCTTTATTTTTTTTTTAAGAATTCAAAATCCCATGGTCTACTATGTATGCTGATCAAATTTGGTTATGTTTCGCCCAAAACTTTACTCGGTAGAGGGCTCTGAACACTTGACGTTAATAACTAACCACCCTGTATGTTCGTTGCGGGGCATATAGGCCGTGTCGGGCTTTCTTTTCTTAAAAAAAAAAAAAAAAAAAAAAAAAAATTGTCAAAGTCCATACTTTAGGCATGGATATACTTTGGGGTTATATTGCCTCTAGCAAATATTACGTATTTGAACTACGATTGTTCCTGTGGAATATCGAATCCTAATGTATTAGATGCCTATACGCTCAATTTCAGACCCGTAACTGCTATATTAAGATATTTTAAAAGGGTGAAGAGAAGTTTTATAAACATATTTTTGAGGGACTTTTTAAAAGAGAGGTGAGGAGGAAAATATAGTTTGGAGCATATGGGTCCAGATTTGTGACAATGGATGAGAAATGTCTACGTTACTATTATCCCAAGTTTAAACGACAGTAAATATGTCTCATCCACTGTCACAAATCTAGCCCTATAAGCTTTAAATCATCCTTTCACCTCCACCCTCTCTTTCACCTCTCCTTCTAAAAGTATGTTAATATAACAGCTATGGCCGTGAAATTAAACATGCTGGCTTCTAAGACATTAAGCTTCGATATTCCACATCAAACATCGTAGTACAAATATTTTATATACACAAGGGACAATACTTGTTAACCCCCCCACGCATATATGTTCTCAAATATATACTTAGTATTCCGTTGTAAATAAATACAAACGCTTTGTAATACTCACATAGTCACAAAAATACTTCTACAACTAATTTCAATGAACTTTTAAAATGTTTTAAACACGATGATTGCAAATAGATTTTTTTTCAATTATTGGCTGGTTTTTTAATATTTTTAGTGATAATATATTAGCTGCAATATATGAGGTCATATATGTTCTTTACTTTTTTGAAGTTCCAGATGTTTTTATCAAGAATTTCTCAAGATTTTAATTCTTGAGATTTGTAATATCAAAATTTCTAACGGCAAGAAAAGATCTAAAATTGAAAGTGACCTATAAATTTTGTCAATATAGTGTACTTAGGCGAATTAGCTATTTATTTCATAACTAAGAAATGTTTTATCAGAAACTATGTTGCTTTTTTTATCTGTTAAAATTCTATAAATTTTATACTTTGCAAGCATTTTTATTTCAAATATACTGATAAAGTTAAAAATAAAATAAAAGTGCTATAAAACTTCTTTTGAAGATGTAAAACTTACCTGTACGATATTTTATGTTTTCCTTGTGTCGAAGTTTATATAAAATGCAACGTAACATTTTTATTTTTGTGATTTATCGCATAGGTTGATAGATGTACTTACTCTGCACTGTCTCAAAGTATTTTAAAATCTTTAAAAATCTTTAAAAAAGAAATATGACTATAAAATGTGCTTCAACATTTGTTTATTTCAATGTAAAATTATTTGACATTTTCTTCATGTATCTCTAATCAAAAATGCGATGTAAAAACTAAGACTGACAAAAATCTTTATTTAGCACAAATGAATTATGTGTATTCTAAAGATTATTAAACACTTTTCTGAGCTTTACAGCTAACTGTAGCACTGTAAGAAATCCCATCAATATTTAAATATTTTTATGAGATGTTCATGCTGTACCAAATTAACCTGCATTTTCGTCTATGTAGGTGCATTGCAGTCATATATACCTATTAAAAACTATTTAATCTTTAGAGAATTATTACGCTTGAATATTTGATCCATTTGTTTAGAAAAAATTTATAATTATTTAGTAAGTGGGAAAATGATATAGTGTACGTTATCTGTAATTTATTGACACTTTTATTTTCTTATTTCTATAGGAGGAAGTTTTGTAATCGAAATTTTACTTGATTTAATTTACTTACTTAATTTACTTGACTTATGAAATTTCACTTGACTCGAAATTTTACTTGATTGTACCATCAAAAGATGCTTAAAGTTATCCATTGCATTGAATAACATTTTTTGTGTTAGTTTTGACATGTTCTTATTATGTGTTATTCATGTTATTGTGTTAGTTTTACTCTTGAATTTGGAAATATTCCGCTTGAAGGAGGCGTCTGTCTTAATTTCATTATTGTATCATCGAAAAATCTATGAAGTTGTGCGTAGAATTTAACAAAATTTTTTGTTTAATTTTTGGCATCAGTCAACAGGTTCTCCTTAAATTAATAAAAAAGGCCCCCTGAAGAAGGCGTTATAATTGCGATATCTGTGTCATTTTCATAATTGTATCATCAAAAAGTCTATGAAGTTGTGCATAGAATTGAACAATTTTTTGTGTAATTTTTCGCATTAGCCAACAGGTTGTCCTTGCATTAGTAAAAAAGGCCGCCTGAAGAAGGCGTTATAATTACGATATCTGTGTCATTTTCATTATTGTTCCATCGAAAATTCTATGGAGTTGTGCAATTGTTTTGTGCATACTTTTGGCTAGTAGGTCAGATGCTAATTTGGGACAACACAAGAATGAACAACAAAATGCGCAATTTTACATAGTTCTGTTCTACATGGCTGTTCATACAGCTAAGGGTATTTGGAATCCAGCTGACCACGCGATTCTTAAAAAGCTCGCTTGCAAGAGAAAAACAAACAATATGTACTATATTAAATATTATGACGGAAATTAATTCGCTTTCATTCCGATTAGTAAAATAAAGCTGAAATTAAACATGGAAACTGATGTAATACTGTAATAATAACACTGATGTATTAACATGTGCAATAACGTTTTGAAAATATTCACATACAGGAAAAAAAGAATGTTTTATTATTGGCATATCCAACTAGTTATATTTTATACGGTAATTCTATATAAATGGATTGTTATTTACGTATTGCTGTAATTTTATCATATGTTTAAAATTTTAATATTTTTCTACAGAAAAAAGTTCTTCCATTTGATAAAACTGTTACGAATACCATAATTTATCGCTAAGTAATAAAAACATACTTTTACCTATAGGAAAAATATAACTGTGTTCAAATTCTGTCATTTTATTTTTCAAAAGATTATTATATACAATGCAATGTAACATTTAATTCATGATGCATCGTATATTTTGAGGTATGCACTCTCTCTACTGTCTCAGAATTCGCGAAAAGGCTTTCAACAAGAAATGGAGCTGCAAAATATGTTTATAAGTTCCTAAACTTCACCGTAATATGACATAACATTTTTATTTTAGATTCATAAACATAAAGAATATATTGTAAGACTATTTTATTGGATTTTTTTTAATACTTTTATTTTACGTTAAATGAATATACATTTTGAAATAAAGTAAATATTTAGAAATAATATGAACTGAATTAAATACAAAATCCAGTACACATTATACATGGTGTCCCATAAATATTGGAGCAATCTTTAAAGAGAGGTATCGGACATACAAGGAATTGTATAACATATTGGCACATGTATAGAAATGGTTGGAAACACTTTCCTAGTGCGGCAGTTAAGACATAAAACTCAAGACTGAAAGGAAAATAGCAAGGAAACAAAACATTTTTAATATTTTAAGTGCTGCTTAGTGCTGTCGAGACAACACTTGAAAGTGCTGAGGTATATATATATATTACAAAGTACATATAAGGTATATAAATATATATATTACAAAGTAATTTTTTTCCCTCCAAAATTAACCTTATGCTATATTAATTTCCTTTTAACAATATTCCTTACTTATTTCAACTTATTAAATTAAAATCCTGTTACTAGATCCAATCTATTAATATTTATAGAAACGATATAAACTCTTAATTCGCCTTTAAAAACATTTATTCGAGTATGCGTAAATTTAAAAAATGGCTCTAAATTAAAAATATTCTTAATTAAACTTTATTTCTTAAAATTCCCAATAAAACTCATTTTTCCCCTGTTTTTATCAACCCTTTAATAAGAAAGTCTCATTAAATTTATTCCAAAACCATACCTTTCAAAAATAAATCATTTATTTATTTATTTTTATTTTTTCTTCGCGTTTGATATTATTGCGTATCAATGAATTCATTTCTTTTATTTTTGTTTTAAAATTAATCGTCTATAAGTGAATATCGTCTGCAGAATATTCGAAATCTGATTTCGATTATAAATTAGATAAATAATAATCTTTTAAAATAAAAATTATCGTCTGAAAGATTCGAGAATGATATGTTTAATCTCAACGCTGGATATGAAATTCTGTTTACATGGGAAAATTATGGTTAGAGATTGTAGAATGTTCTGGAAGCTTTTAGTGTGATTTAAGTGAGGAAGCCGAGAGATAATGGAATACTCTTTTTTTTTCTTTCGATGATTCGGTTCAAGACGACTTCCGAAGAGAGCATTTCCAGCTCTATATGACTGCATTGTAATAAACTATTTTGCAGCAGCCAATGTGTAGTTTAATGAATCTTCTACATTTATTTTTTTTCGCTTCTCATGACTTCTGTGCTGTAAAACGGGGAAACCGGCGATGATGTTTCTGGCTCCTAACTTCAAAATGTCAGTCTTTTATTTAGTCGTACAGGATCAATTATGTGACAGGAACGAAGAATGGTACTCTATATGGCATTTTCGGATTGCAAACTGAATCTGTGGAATGAATGGAATGGAGAAAAAAAACCTGGTTTCTGTTAAAGAACTTCACGTCTATGCTTGGAAAGTTGCTAATCTGAAGAAATTATTACTTGCTTTTGAGTCTGCTCGTTTTTCATGAAGCCATGATTTATTGAATGATTGCAGAAGAGGAGTTGTTTTTGTTAAAGATTTTCAAGTCTATGCTGGGAAAGATACTAATCTGAAATAATTCCTAGTCGCTTCGAGTCTGATTGTGGATTTCCTGACTTTTGATATCTTGATCTGTTCCCGTCGATGTATAATTTGTGATTAAGTATTTCTGATGATAAGGAAAAGAAAAAAAAAACCTTACGAGACTGCCAATTGATGATTACTTGGATATTTTTTTGAGTATTTCTCCCCACTAGGATCCCCTTGAGAATTTCTTCTCAACAGTGAGTTCTTTTCAGAAGTATTTAATTATTATTTGTATCCCTTTTATATATTTGTGTAGATTATTTATTCTCTGTTTGTGAGGTTTATTTATTTGTTTATTTTTCTGTGAGCCTTATTTATTTATCTATTTATGAGTATTATTATTATTACTTATTGGAGAGATAACATTTTTGTTCTTAAAACTTTAATTGAGGAGTATGATGTTCTTAAGACACTTACTGTTGCTTATTAAGAATATTTTTAGGCACGATTAAAAGTAAGTTTTTAACAATAATGACGTATGAAAGTCTTAGAATTCAGGTTTATTTCAGAAAAGTTCATTTTCTAACTTATTTATTTTTGTTAAAAAGAGTCATTCTCAGAATGCAGTATTTTTGTGATAATGTTCCTACTTCTAGATATTTCAGCTAGAAAACTAAGTTAACATTTATATTTTTTCTTTTATTTGATAGAATTTCTGGTGGCAGTGAGCTTTAGTTCCCAGATTCTTATAATTTATATAATTCAGAAAGAAAGATAGAACTATACAAAGCTGTCGCTAGAGTTTTCACAGATAAAATATAATTAAATTTTTCAGTAAATTTTGTGATTTTAAGTAAGAAATTGCCTTTTATTAAAATTTTTGTATCTGTTTATGATTTATAAAATAATAGAATTAAAAGTTGATTCCAATTTAAGGTATAACTATGATATTTACAATATCTATTTTTATTAGATAAAATTTCTGGTTAAAGTTAACGGCAAAATATAGTTACAATTTTCCCGAAAATTCTGATTCAGATTTTTAAAAAGGAAGATAATAATTTTGTCTGAGGCAACCAGAATGTATACATATATATCTAGCAGACAAAACCCTCAAAATTGCAAAAGGGCGAACTCGTGAATTTCAAATTAAAAGCAAAAAACGCTATGATCGAAATTTTTTCGAATCTCCATTAAAAATACAAAACTCTGTAATTTATGAAGAGTTTAAATACTCTAACACTCGAAAATTAGAACCTACCTTCTCTGGACCATACAAAATTATAAATAAATTTTCTGAATAGAAACTTTCTGAATAAAATAGTTAAATTAAATTATGAGACAGGACAGAATTCAGTTATTGCATATGTTTCTTGTATTATTTACGAAAAATAACTAAAGAACATAAAAATATTTTTCGGAACAATTTCTATATAATTTGTCAACTTGTGGGTCATACCCCTTAAGGCATGATGTCGTCACTGCGACGTCGTTGTTAAGTCGCATTGTTACTTTGTGACCATCGATTGTCGATGTGACGTCACGTGACGTCGATGTGAAGTCGTTATGGCCATTTCAGAGCTCGTTTGTGACGTCACATTGTGGCGACTTTGCGAAGTCACGGTGTGACAAATTTGTGAAAAATGTGTCATTTGTGACTACATTGTGACGAAACTGTTACAAAAGCGACGATATTGAAATTGCCAGAAACATATTTTTTAAACTAAATAACGTCCACGTGACGTCATTGTGACGTCACTGTGACCATGCATGCTATGAGGGACTATTGTCTAAAATTTTTATTCCATGTTACTGCGATGCTATTTACAAATAATGTTCATAAATCAAAGAATTATTTGTATATATAAATGCTAAACATTTTTCAGATGCTGTATTTCTGTACTATTACACACATTTTGAAAATTTGAAAAATCGTTCAAAAATATTGAATTTTTACAAAAAAAGAAAAAAAAGCTGCATAAAGAATTATTAATATTATTTGTTGATCAAATAAACCAAAATGAATATATATATATATATACATTTATGTTTGAACGTTAGTTAATTGTAAAAGAAATTCTTTTTTAATATCTTTATTTAAAAGATAAATTGATTGCATTTTAGTTTTTAAATTTTCTTACTAAGTATGGATTAACATGGATAGCCGATTCTATATAACAATTAAAGCAGTAATATGTTTTTTTTATATATAAAACTGTAGAAACAGGAATTAAAAGTTTAGAAGTTTACAAAAATAATGTATAATCACCAGATAATAAAAATATAATTTTAGGGACAAAATTCATGAAACTTTGTCAAATAATTTATTTTTTGGTGAAATATATTATTGTCTAAAATTACAATTCTATGCTATTGAGATGTTATATAAAAATAAAAGAAGTTTTTTTTAAAATTCAAAGCAATATTTGCAAGTATAAATATAAAGCATCTTTTTATTGCTGCAATTTTTTATGTCTTATAGAAGATTTGACAATTTGAAATGTTTTTCAATAAAAGAATTGCATTTTTCTTTTATATATTCAGTGTAAAGAATTTCTTTAAACATTTGTTGACTAAATAAACAAGATATAAACCTGTAAAATTATAATAATAAAAAATAAGTAAATAAAATGAACATCTCCCTTGAACGTTTGCAAATCGTAAAATAATTTCTTCTACACATGCAATAATAATAATAAAAGAATTGATTATTGAGTTGAATTTTTTCCGCTACTAAGCTTTGATTGACATATGAAGGTTACTGTAAATAAGAAATATAGTAGTATGAAATTTGTTTATTTTTATAAACATACAGAAAAAAAATTTAATGTTTAAAATTTAACGTTTAAGAAACGCCATCTATAGCAATAGAAAATAAAAAATATATTTATTTCAACCATAGTTTATAAATTTTGTTGCAAAATTTCATTTCTTGTGAAGAATATTTTGAAATATACAAAAAACAATGTAATAAAAATAAGTGACCTTTTCTAAATTTAAACATTGTATATAAATATTCCAACATGCATGAAAATGTTTCATTTATTCAATTAAAAAAATAAAAAATCACATGAGTATTTTTCCCTTTAAATTTGTAAAATATAAATATCACTGAAAGGAGAAAAAATGTTTTGTAAAAATATACTTTTGATACTTTCGTGAGAAGTTTTGTGAATTACAAAGATGTTTTGTGGAAAAAAATACATTACAATTGTTTAGATAAATAAAAATATTTTTCTTTTCACTATCTTTTATTTTGATTGTTTGTCACAGCTAGATAAACTAATATGGGAACAAAAGAAAAATAACATTTTCAGAATGCAACCAAATTGTTTAAAGACACTTTTGATTTGTTTTATAAAAACTAGATTAATAATACCTTAAAGTGAGAAACTTTCTTATTGTTACATTTTGAAAGAAAAAAAAAAAATAAGCAGTTAGGAAGAAATGCAAAGTTTCTACTTGATAATACTTTTATAATGAATTTAAAAGATTGATTTTTTTTAATTAATAGAAAGTCGAATAAACTTTGAAACTTGAATAAAAAAAGTTTCTTGGTCACATTTTTCTGAAAGTAATAGTTTATTGAAATCAAAACACTTTCAAATTTAATGTACAAAATAGTTTTTAAAATTTCTTTTGTGGTTTGAACTTTTGCAGTCATATTATATATATATATATATATTTATATTTATATCTTTTTTAAAAGAAGACTATAATTTAACGAAATTATAACATAAAATTTTTTACTGATTTTAATTTATGATATGGCGAATAAAATAAAATTTAAATCAATTATTTATATAAGAAATAATTAAAATGATTTCAATAATTTCAGTGATTCAATGATTTTTGCTACATTCAAGTCATACATTCAAGCTATAAGGATAGCTAGTGGATTCAACCCTGGCGATCCGGGTTGCAGAATATAATTCAAGATCACATATTTTAATTAAAAACGTATTTTTTTACATTTAATATAAACACAATCACGTACCCACTCACACATATATATACATATATTGTCCTAAAAAAACCCACACATTATTTATATTTGAACAAAAAATATAAGGTTCAGCAAAAAGTTCTGGAAAATTTTTAAATTAATAGTTACCAGAATTTGTATCGTATATAGGAGTACTAGTGATATCACTGAATCACTGAAAGAAAAATGGCTTTTTTAATTTGAGTAAAACGTACTCAGTTTTAAATACTTCACTTACTCATAATACACTGGTGGACAAAATTAAGAGATGGAAGGCATTTTCCCAAATATCTCGAGAAATACTGGATAAAAATAAATAAAAATTGGTATGGATATAACTTATAGTATGACAATAATATGTGCAAAGCAAAAATTAAAGTGCCATTCATTGGCAAGAGTTATTGCCAACAGTCCAATGTGGACTGAAATTCATGATGAAAGATGGCAATGAAAGTGAGGCTTGTATGGTGTGTGGTTGCCTCTAGTATGGTGTCTGGTCACCTCTGACAAATATACATCATGCACAACGAGTATGCATGCTGTTAATAAGAGAGTTAAGGATTGCTTGTGGAAGACTCTCCCATTCTTCCACCAGAGCAGTTTTTAACTCCAGAATGGTTCTGGCTAAGGGTTGGCGTCTCGCAATAGCCCTTCCAAGAGCATCCCAAGCATCTTCAATGGGGTTAAGGTCAGGAGATTTGGCTGGCCAATTCATTCGAGAATATCCCGCTTTCCAGATACTCCTCAACCAGGCGAGCTCTATGTGGCCGGGAGTTATCGTCCATAAAAACGAATTCTGGGCAAACAGCACCCCTGAAAAGACGCACGTAGGATTATAGGATCTCCTGCCTGTATATCTGGGCATTCACGGAACCAGCGTCGAACTCTGGAGTGGTGTGCGGGTATCTTGCATGATCCCTGCCCAAACCATCAGTCCTCCACCAGCATAATGGTCCCTTTTCATGATGTTGCTGGGATGGTATCGGGTCCCAGGTTCCCTCCATATGAATATTCGCCGAGAATCAAGTTGAAGACTGAATCTGGACTCATCTGTGAACAGAACATTAGCCCACTGGAGTTGTGTCCAGTGTTGGTGCTGTCTGCACCATTGTGCACGGTCTCTTTTGTGGAAGGGAGTGAGTGGGATGCAAATGGCGGGCTTCCTGGCATACAATCCTCTTCCTTCAAGCCTCCTGGCAACAGTCTTCTTTGAAACTAATGTTCCTGTTGCAGCAGCAAGGTCCCTAGACAGTTGTGTCGCTGTAGACGTCCGTTGAGGAGTATCTGGAAAGCGAGGATATTCATCGAATGGATTGGCCAGACAAATCTCCTGACCTTAACCCCACTGAACATGCTTGAGATGCTCTTGGAAGGGCTATTGCGAGACGCCAACCCCCATCCAGAACCATTCTAGAGTTAAAAACGTCTCTGGTGGAAGAGTGGAAGAGTCTTCCACAAACAATCCTTAACTCCCCAATTAACAGCATTCATACTCGTTGTGCATGCTGTCTATCTGTCAGAGGTGACCAGACACCATACTAGAGGCGACCACACACCATACAAGCTTCACTTTCATTGCGATCTTTCATCATGAATTTCAGTCCACATTGGACTGTTGGCAATAACTCTTGCCAATGAATGGCACTTTAATTTTCACTTTGCACATATTATTGCCATACTATAAGTTATATCCATACCAATTTTCATTTATTTTTATCCAGTATTTCTCGAGATATTTGGGAATATGTGTTTCATTTCTTAATTTTGTCCACCAGTGTAGTTCCGATCCAAATGTACTAAAAACTGAGAAACATATGCACTCATTTTTGATTCCATGGTTGATTTTAAATATAAATCACTATGATCTGCCCCCTGAACTTACAAAAGTAAAAATGTATTGGCATTTATCTCTTGCTCAAAATTATTAACAATAAATGTTTAATTGATTATTTATTTAGAGAAATAGCAAAATTATTAGCAGAATAACCCAAATCGAATATTTTTATGACAAGAGCATTATTTGCAAGCACTTATTTCAAAATACTGTGCATAATTTAATGTTCACATTATGAGGGCATCTTTTATGAGGGCATGAATGAAATAAACCCAAACGGGATACAAAATTTTCGTTTATTTTGGATATGATAACACATGATGTTACAAAATTGGAAATGAGATGCGTCCATTTTTGATCCAAACATACTCAATTCGATATGAGTACATAGATTTACTCATTTTTGAGTATTTCATTTTTCTTTTTCAGTGTAGGAGTTCAATAATTTTGATCCAAACGCTGCTCGATCCGATTTTGTCCTACTTCGACCATTTTTTCAAAGGCCGTCGATTTGTATATTTTAATGAAATTCAAGAAGTATGTCCAGAGTTTTTTTTATTAAAAAAAAAAACCGTCTCTCACAAAAACAACCTGAAATAAAACTTAATAATTTGCAGAAATTTTTCAGACGACTGGTCCATTTAAAAAAAATGCCGATAATTTAAAAATTGTTTTAAAAAATTCTGCAAATATTAATAAAATAAAACTAAATCTACAAAATTGCTTCAGAAATTCTGTAGATTATCTGAAGAATGTATCGACCTCTTCATGTAATTTTAATTAATATGATGTTTTTAGTGCGAATGATACTTTCAGCAAATCTGGAATCTGACAGAACGATGACAGAAAATCATGGATCATGCTGGTCTCTGCTTTTAAGAATAATCCTTGTTGCTTCTGTTATTAATTTGAGCTTTCAAAAATTTCCGAAAACTTTTTGTTCAATCCAGTATGTTTTTCAGTGAAGTTTGGTTCAGACGTGTCTCCATCAGATTATGTCCTCCTTCGATCAATGCAACACTTTTTCAAGGATAGTCACTTTGAATCCTTTAATGAAATCGAAGAAGTATGTCAAGAGTTTTTCGATTCTAAAAAAAGACACCCTCACTAAAAGAAAAAAAAAAAAAACTCCCCCCCCCCCCCCCAAAAAAAAAGCTGAAGAAGAACTTTGCAATAATCTGTAGAAAATTTGCTTACGATTGGCCCATTAAAAAATGCCGATAATTTAAAAGATGTCTTAAAAAATTCTGCAAATATTATTAAGGTAAACTAAATCTAGAGAATGTCTTCAGTTTCCTGTAGAATATCTGAAAAATGTATCGATTTCTTCGTGTAATTTTAATTAATCTGAAGTTATTAGTGCAATTGGTACTTCCAGCAAATCCGGAATCTGGTAGAACGATGGCAGAAAGTCGTACGCTATGCTGGTCTCTGCTTTGAAGAATAGTCATTTTTGTTTTAATTTGCACTTTCACAATTTTCCCAGAACTTTTTGTTTAACTTAGTATGTTTTCAGTAAAATTTTGTGATTTATTAAAAGCTACATTTCGTATTGTTCTCGTTTACCTACCTACAAATGAAAAAGAAACTCGGTGAATATGTATTTCTAGCAGATTTTTGGCAAAGGATTTGCTGATAAAATGAAATATAACTTGAGTCGGAGTCTATCTTAACATAAAACGTATACAGGATAAACGTTGGAGTAGATGGTATTTTTTTCGATTGTATAGTTTGTCGAATTGTAGTATTTCTAAAAAAAATAGCTGTACTTTATCTGAAAATGTATGCAGATATAAAATAAGTCAATATTTTGAAAAATTACGAAATGCACATGCAAATGTTTTCATCAATCAATTCACATTTATATGTTAAATTTCAAGTGGCGGAACACTTAATCATGTTTGTAGTATACAACTTTTATTCATGAAACTCTTTTGGCAAAAGATAGCAAAAACGCACTTGAACACCTATTAAAAAAGTTCTTTTCAAATCTATAATATGTAAAAGTCAATAAAAGAAATTATATTGCTTTATTGATATCAAGCATTTATTTATGATATAATTGTGCTTTCAAAGACAAATAGATCAAGTTTTCACTTTTGAAGCAGTTTATTTTAACAATGCAGTATTATCGTTTAGTTATTAAGATGTGTCAATATTCTTAAAATTAGAAAATATGAAAAAAAGACCATTTTCAACATTTGGTACCTTGTATTTGATTTTCAAACACAATTTTCAGCGGGAAGAAAGGTATAAGTATAATCTTTCATTTTACAAATAAAAAAATATATAAGCGGCAGTATTAATATCTACTAGCAGGAGTGACCGAGCTAAGCTCGGTCAAAATTAACTTTGTGTTCAACTGGATGTAGTATTATCACTGTCTCATTCACTCTGTATTATAACTGTAAAACATGTTATTTATAATAGTAGTATTTTCAAAAACAATCAATAGGAAAACTATGTTTGTATGCACATGTTCATAAATTTTACTTTATTTTAAAATTTACAACGAAAGGATATCGATCCAAATCTGTTTTTTAGCTCGACTCTGATTGGTTTAACCACGCATCTCGAATCCTATTAAGAATGTATAAAAAATTTCTTCACATTCTGAAAGGCAATATTTTTTTGCCAGATATAGCAGGAGACTTTTTTTTTAATTTGGCGACAAATACGTGTTTTAGCTTTTGTAACCTTAATAGTCGATTTTTCTGCAAAATGTCGCCCATATTTTGTCAAATATCGCCAACTGTTGCCATACTCTCGTAACTCTAACCCGTATTACCCAAAATGACCCATGAATCAAATTTTATTAAACATGTGACTTACAAGGAAGGTCTCCATACTTGGCATACTCAGAATATTTTGAAACAAATTCGAATTAAACTACTCATGTATGTAATAAAGGATCAGTCAAATTTAGCGGCGGAATTACAATAGGGAATATGTAAAAAAATAAAATACTTTGGAATAATTGGCGTGAAAAGAAGAAACGGACGCACGATTTGGCGAGCAACATATATCCACGCCAAAAGCAGACGATTTTAACGAATCTGAAAATTGATTTTTATTGACTTGAAGAATGTGCAATATTTAATTAATTTTATACTTAAACCATGAAAGAATTTAATATTATTTTATATTATATAGGTCCCTTGTTGCTACAGCTATTTAATTTCATTATTGAAAAAATATTTGTGTGTATTATGTTTTAAAAATATCTATTTTAAGTTATAGGCAACCTGACAATTCTTTTCAATTATTCGATTTATTTCTTTTATGTTTTGTAAGTTGCAAAATTTTACTTTGACTTTCAGTTAACTTTTAAGATTTTGTTTTAGTATCTGGAATATTAAATCGTTTTCTGTTTTTGTTTAAAATAACGGTTTTGAGAATGAACTCATGTTGTTTGGATGCTATTTAAAGAAGATATGGAAAGGAATATAAGGCTTACAAATGTTACAGAAAGTTCCGCATATCTTTTGAGAGTACAAAATATGGTGTTTCACAATTTGACCCAGAACCTTGAAATTTAAAGAAAGAAAGGCGGTAATAGAACCTATTAAGGAAAAGAAATAAACAAAGGCAATTAACAGCACCATGCTAAAGATGGGGCGAAGGAGGCGGTAGTCCCGTGCAAGGAAATTTAAGGGGCGCCAATTTTATATTTCCAACGTCATTTTTAGTCTGTCGGAAGAAAAAGTTTGGGGGGGGGGGCCACCAAATTGAGACTTTGTCCCGGGCGCAGTTTTTTCTTCGCACGTCCCTGATCATTAATTTATAATTCTATGTCGAATTGTTAAGCATCATACTCATTTTTAGTGTTCCGTACTTAAAAAACAAAAATGGTACCATTATAAAATCACTTCTGTGTCTGTCTGCCACAGTGATTTTACTCTTCAGCTATGAAACTTTGAAAGTTCAAATTGGGAAAAGTAATAAAGAGTGTGGACTCCCATATTTACAAATTATTGAACATTCGCAAATATATTTAGGAAAAATGTATATATTCGAAAAAAAAATATTAGAGTAACCTCGGAGATCTCAAAATACGATCCCTACTTTCATCTGTCTCGATTTTTCAATATTAACTAGCGAGCTAAGCCCGCTAGCTGGGCCACTTTTTCCAAACGAACCTCGGTATTAAGCAGTATATAATAAGCAAAAAAATTCATTTAATAAGCAAGTCTTGGTGTTCGAATCCTCAAGCACAAAAAAAAGTAAATTAAAGAGCCATGGTCCCGTTAAAAATATGTGATTTCGCACAGTGGGCCACGTGCGCTTGAAAAAAAAAGATTGTGGATCGGAGCTATGGTCGCTTCGCGCCCATAGTACCGTTAAAGATATTTGGTTTTGCACGGTGGGCGCTAAGCGCCCATAAGACATTTTTTCGTATTTTTTAGTTCATCAGAAGCAGATTTTTACGCAGATTCTGAATATGTAATCAGTTTTTTCTACTTTAAAAACTGTCTGCATGATGGTTTAAGAAAAAACGCGCGCAAAAAAAAAGTTTCGATAGTCCTGTTTTATTTCAAAGTTCAATATTTTAGCGAAAACTAAGGTAAATATTCTACGGCAAGTCAAAAAAATTGATGCGGAAAAAAAACGCAGTTAGCGCCGGTAGAAAAAGAGGTTTTCGGCTGTTTCTTCTTTTAGCCAAAGGGGAAAAATTCATGTCCTTCACCGCAAGGTGGCGCAGTGTTCTGCTTCGGAGCTCCGTTTGGGAATTGACACATTTTTCGTTCCGATTCCCAAGGGGCTTTTAATTCATAACTTTTTTAATTTTGGTCCCAAAGTCTCGAAAATGCCCGAAATGACTTCCCCGGAATTTTTCCAATTGAAAGACACCTCTCGCGACTTCAAATTCGCCCGCGTTGCGAACTGTAATCGGCTTCAAGCAGACAGAGGCGCACGGATTTTATTAGTATAGACTAGCGAGCTATGCCCGCTAGCTGGGCCACTTTTTCCAAACGAACCTCGATATTAAGCAATATATAATAAACAAAAAAATTCATTTAATAAGCAAGTCTTGGTGTTCGAATCCTCAGCACAAAAGAGTAAATTAAAGAGGTATGGCTGTTATGCGCCCATTATCCCGTTAAAATATGTGATTTCTCACAGTGGGCGGTACGGGCCCATCGTGCGAAGCCGGCCCACCGGCGCTACGCGCCATGGTCGCCATTGTCCCGTTAAAAATATTTGGTTGGCACGGTTGGCGCTGCGCGTCCATAATACATTTTCTCGTATTTTTGGATCATCAGAAGCAGACTTTTACGCAGATTCTGAATATGTAATCAGTTTTTTTCTACTTTAAAAACTGTCTGCATGATGGTTTAAGAAAAAACGCGCAAAAAAGTTTGTTTATTAAAAACTGCAAAAGACTGCTATTAAAAAAAATAAGTAATTTCATTAATATCACGAAGAACATAACTAACAAATAATTTTGGCAGCTCGTTTTCCGTTTGTACTAACAGAAATTAGTATTAATCGCGTAAATCTTAGGTTACACAATATTCGTGCATGTTACCAAAAAGAAAAAGTATGAAAATGAGCTACAGCGATTAATACTCACATACAGAATAAATATATGAATAGCCAGTTACATCTGAGATCCTCAAAATATTAATTAGCAACACTATTACCTCTTAGTGAACATATCTTGCTGTGCTTAAATAGTTGTACTTATTATATTAATTAAACAGTGTTTAATATTTTTTACCAATTACTTTTTTTTCTCTTATACATTCTTTGACAAATTGACGGGAGAAAAATAGGTTTTCGGCTGCTTCTTCTTTTAGCCAAAGGGGAAAAGTTCCTGTTCTTCACTGCAAGGTAGCGCAGTGTTCTGCCTCAGAGCTCCGTTTGAGACCTGTTTGGGAAATAAGACGTTTTCCGTTCCGATTCCCGACTGGTTTTTAATTCATAACTTTTTTAATTTTGGTCCCACGGTCTCGAAAATGCCCGAAACGACTTTCCTGGAATTTTTCGAATCGAAAGACACCTCTCGCGACTTCCAACTCGCCCGCGTTGTGAACTGTAATCGGCTTCAAGCAGACAGACAGACAGACAGAGGCGCACGGATTTTATTAGTATAGATAGATGCGTATTTCTATAAAAGTAAAAAAGTTCGGCGTAAGTTTTTCGTAATCTGTTTCACTCATACGGCGAAAAGCATTTTCACATATGATGCAGAGGAAACAAAATAAAATCAGATTAAAAATGGCTAAAATGGATTAAATCTAAAAATTTGGATGCTTAAATTTACAATCGGTCAAATGAGATTTTTATAAAGTATGATTTTTCGCGATTAGTTATAACTTCTCTTATTCAGAACAATTTCCATTTTTTATACAACATTTTTGACTTTCTGAACATTTGCAGTTGCAGTAATATTAATTTAAAATGTTATTACCATTTTATTACGGATTTGAAAGAAATTTCGCCATTATTTTATTTTCCAATCCATATATTTTTTAATGTAATCGTCTTTGCTGGTTATAAAAATCACAATGCAGTTTTGAAAATCACTTTTAAGAAAACTGTTATCGTACATTTTCAATCTGAAAAAAGAGGCTTCCATAGCAACAATGTCTAATTGTCTGTGTCGTTTTTCAGTTTGGAACATTTTTAATCAACTTAAATTGTATTTTAAATCGTAAAATATAATAGTTAAATTTTGTTATAAGTACATATAAATTTATATGACAAAACTATACTTAAAGCAAACTAAAACTGCAAAACTAAAATTACTTAATCTAAACTTATCAAACAAATTGAACGTAGAAAGTTTTTTCTTTAAAATATTCGAAGCGTAAAAGAGTATTTTTCAAAATTTCGTTTTTCCACCAATCGGAGATAAATCGCCAAATAAACGAAATTTTCATTATTTTTTTGCGGTCGTTGTAGGGGGGTACCGCCGAAAAAAAATTTATAAACATATACACCCATGTAAGAAGAACATTCTGTAATTTTTTCAGATTTTTCCGCGTATGCCCGTATGGAGACCTTCCTTGTTAGCTCAATGGTCTTCAGGTAATTAAAAACAATAGAATGTAAAATTGAATCAAAATCATTTAAGCCATTTCTTAGGTAAAATTAGCTTGACAGCATTCAGCAATAAAGCGAAATGACCCACTAATATAATTTTGTTTAGCGTGCGACTCAGCCCAATAGTCTTCTCGTGACAAAACACGTTTCGTTACAAAATTTAGGTAAAATTGATTGAGTTGTTATTATATATAATTAGATTGACCCTAACCCATTATGACCCAAAATGACCTACTAATCGAATTTTTGCAAGCATGTGTCATAGCCCAACGGTTTTCTCTTTTCCGAAAATGATATAATACTAAGTATAGTCAAAATGGTACGAGCGATTTTCCACATAAAATTAGCATGACCCATCATGACCACGAATTATCCTTATAATCATAATCTCTCGAACATGTGACTTAGCCCATTAGTTTTCTCGTGTCTAAAAATTGTTACATACAAAATTTCGTTAAAATCGATCCAGCCGTTCTTTAAATATAAATAGCTTGACCCAGACCCTTTATGACCCATTAATCGAAATTTCTCGAACGTGTGACCGAGCCCAATTATTTTCTCGTGCCAAAAAAATGTCATATACAAAATTTCGTTAAAATAGATCCACCTGTTCTTTACATACAGCTTGACATGATCCATTCTGACCCATCATGACCCACAAATGATCTTTATAGTCGAAATCTCTCAAACATATGAGTCCATTAGTTTTCTCATGTCAAAAAACTCTTGCATACAAAATTTCGTTAAAATCGATCACGCCGTTCTTTAAATATAAATAGCTTGACCCAGACCCTTAATGACCCAATATGACCCATTAAAATTTTTTCTCGAACTTGTAACCTAGCCCATGTTATCCCATTAGTTTTATCGTGTCTAAAAAATGTTACATACAAAATTTCGTTAAAATCGATCCAGCCGTTCTTTAAATATAAATAGCTTGACCCAGACCCTTTATGACCCATTAATCGAAATTTCTCGAACGTGTGACCAAGCCCAATGATTTACTCGTGCCAAAAGAAATGTTATATACAAAATTTCGTTAAAATCGATCCACCTGTTGATTAGATATAGCTTGACATGATCCATTATAACTCATCATGACCCACAAATGACCCTTATAGTCAAAATCTCTCAAATATGTGATGTAGCCCATTAGTTTTCTCATGTCAAAAAACTTTTACATACAAAATTTCGTTATAATCGATCACGCCGTTCTTTAAATATAAATAGCTTGAGCCAGATCCTTAATGACCCAATATGACCCATTAAATTTTTTCCTCGAGCATGTAACTTAGCCCAATGTTTTTCTCGTGCCCGAAAACCATAGAATGCAATTTTTAGTCAAAATTGCTTGCGAAAATCTTTAGATAAAAATAGCATGACCCAAAATGACCCGAAAAATGACCCACTATCCGAATTTTCTCGAACATGTTACCTAACCCAATGGTCTTCTTGTAATCCAAAACGATACAACATAAAATTTGGTCAAAATCGTTAGAGCCGTTTTTTATATAAAAAATGGCTTGACCCATAATGACCCACTAATTGACATTTTTCGAACTTGTGACCCAGCCCAATAGTTTTCTCGTGCCAAAAAAACGATTAGATACAAAATTTCCTTAAAACCGATCCAGCCGTTCTCTAGATATAAATAGCTTGATCCTGACCCATTATGACCGAAATTGACCCAATAATCGAATGTGACCTAGCCGAATGGTTTTCTCGTGCCCAAAAATGGTAAAATCCAAATTTTAGCGAAAATCGTTAGAGCCGTTTTTGAGATAAAATTTACACACGCTTACTCATACAGACACACACACAATTTTTGCTCGCATTATAGTATAAGATAGGGAGCTTCAAACGTTTAGACATTTATCGAGTAGAAGATTAGTATCATAGGTAATGCACAGGTTTAGCGAATACGTTTTGCAACTAGAATGAAAATTCAATACCTTTCTGTATTTCATATAATAATAAATTAAACTGAATCTAAATGAATTTGTATATATATATTTTTATTTAATACAACGCTGCATTGATTAATACAAATTTTAAAATTCTCAACATTATAACCACATACAGCATAATAATAATAATAATAATAAAAGGAGATTTTATGTTTTGTTTATACAAACTAAATATAATAGCTTTACTTTGAAATTTTCATGGAAAAATATTCAGGTATTATGTCATTTTGAGAAAAATGACTTCAAAGTTTCGGTAAAGCCGTTTCAGCTATTGAGAGGGTACAATTGTAACAGACTGAACTTTTGTTCTAGTAGGAATTTCAGGGGAAAAAAACTGTATAAAAATGCTCAGAAAAGATACCCTGTAATAAAAAGATGTAATTATCCAAAGTTACAGAAATCTCTATGCTTACTAAAATTTTATGTATACACTGTACAAAAAATCTGTAAATCTACAAAACTAGCTTTTGTAAAGCAATAAAATTTTTAAGCTTTACAAAAAAAAAAAAAAAAATCCATTAAAATTATAGAAATCTTACTAAGATTTTATCTATAACCCGGCTTGAAAATATATAAAAAGTTCTGGGTATCCCAGTTTTCGGAAACAAAAATCTTCAAACGTGCATCTATTATATAAATGTTTGCTGTCATCATTACTTAAAATGTTCCAGGTATTCCATTTTCCCTCACTGTAAAAAAAGAGTATTATTATATTTAATTTGAGTTTGTAAAATGAAGAACGATGTTTAAATATGCACATCGTGTAATGTCAACACACTTTTAAGTTGTATAACAGATTAAAAATTGTGTAATTTTAATCTTTTAAAGAAATTGGGGAAGCCGTACATCAATTCAGGAGTAAATCTTTTAAACGACATCCGACTCAGTACGCCTTTTATCTACATTCTGTATACATAAAAAGTTCTTTCTAATGCTTTTTGGCCCCCAGGGGGATACCTTCTTTAGGTATTCACGGGCTTCACAACCCCGGGGCACCTGAGTGATCTTTCTTCTTTCCTTTTCCTCTTACTCCTCTGGTCTTCCTCTCCTCTTTGTTTCACTCTCGTTGTGGTTTCCTCTTCGGAGGTGAGGGCAATTCTGTATGAACCGATGTCATCCTGCATATCGACTCATGGAGAATTGTAAACCACCCACGTGTTGGCCGTGCGTGGCGACCCGTGTCCCTGGAAAGGGGGATCCTGGCAGTTGAGGGAAACCAACACACTGCTTTGGCCTCTGCTTCAGGTAGACGGGCGGTGCATATTGGTCCCGTATGTACCAATCGGCTGGTCAGCTGACTTTTGTCACTGGCTTTAGGGATCAAGCGAGCGAGCAATTACTAGTCATCTCGTTAAGGGTGGAGACTGACATAGGATTGTCTTGTGACCGTATAGGCCCTGGTTAGCACTGGTGCACGAATGTGCATCCCCTTATTGGGCTCGGTAGTGGGTGGTGCGGCCGGGGTCCGAATTACTTTTTCTCCTACTATGGATGGAAAAATCTCTAATTCAAATAATTCTCTCCCATGTGGAGAGCAACAAATTGTGCAGAATTCATCATTTACACGTTTCTTTGTAATTAAACGAACCGATAGCCTCTCAGATAGTTCTTTCAAGAGAACCTCACCTTTTCTTATTGCAAAAACATTCCAGTCTGTTTTTGGCGACGGTCACACTCTTAAAAAACTGCACTCTGGGGATTCATTGGTTGAGGTTTCTTCAGCCAGTCAATCACAACTTCTGGTCAATTGCACTACAATAGGCTCTTTTGCTGTTTCTGTTAAAGCCCATCAAACTCTAAATACTTGTCGCGGTGTAATATCTGAACCTGATCTTTTATACTCCTCAAAAGAAGAGCTTCTCTCAAATTTAAAAGAACAAAATATAATAGATGCACGCCGCATTACTATCCGAAAGAATGGACAAGTTATTCGGACAAAACACATAATACTAACCTTCAATAGCCATAATTTACCATCAAGAATTAAAGCTGGTTACCTAAGCTGTCCAGTTCGGCCTTATATCCCTAACCGTTTACGATGTTTCAAATGCCTGCGTCTTGGTCATACTAACATTAACTGTCGTAGCAATGTTACCTGTCCTCGCTGTGCAGAAGTCGGCCATGATGGTAAATCGTGTGGAAAACCAGAACGCTGTGCGAATTGCAAAGGTAATCATACGTCATACTCTCGCTCCTGTCCAATTTGGAACCGTGAAAAAGAAATTCTTACAGTAAAAACCAGTCAAAATCTTTCATATCCAGAAGTTCGAAAACTTGTTGAAACCAGAACCCCATCTATAGGTCTTTCTTATTCTAGTTTACTCAAGCAGCAATCAAAATCTGTAAGACATATAAGCACCCAGACAGAATCACCTAATCCACCTAGTACCCCAAAGAAAGAAACACGAGATGGCAGTTGCCGTACTAAATGTTCTGTTAGCCCTAAATTAGACCGTTGGTTACCGTCTTCAGAGCCTGTTACAATAGTCTATTAACCTATTCAGCCACAAAAACCGAAAAAATCTACTGAACCCCAGACAAGAACTAATGCATCTACATCTAAAAGAAATCCTAATCTCTCTGCATCAAATTGCCAAAAACCTAATACTAGTCAAAAGCCTAAAGCAGTTACACCCATTAAAAAAACCGTTAATCTTTCTACCTCTAACCACCAAAAGACCAATTCTGCTCAAGCCGTGAAACAAAATCAAAAGACATCTGAAAATAAGACTATTCGAAGTTCTCACCAATGGCAAACGGTTACAAAAAAAAAAAACAACGGAAATCAAATCATGACCCATCTCTTGCTTACTTGAAAGATCCCAAAAGTCTAAACAATTATGTGGAAGAGGCTATGGAAGAGTCATATGACTCAAGTGAAGACGAAGGAAACACTGTTTTTGAGGAATATATACCTAATTGATCTTACCACTTACCATTTTAATTTGAGTTTTTAAATATTGTCAAAAGTATCATTGTTTTTACAATTTTACTAATTCTTGTTATGTATCACTACTTTACTGTTTGTATGATTTTAACTTTTTTTTTTAAGCTTTTTATTTTATCTTATTGACTAGTTACTGTACTACAATTTTATATATCATCATTTCGCTTTTCCTTTTTACTATGCCTATGTTAGTTTTTTAAATTGAATTTTACATTTTGCATCCTTTAAAGTTTACATTTACATTTATTTTTCTCCTCTTTACCTTGTTCTTAGCGCAGCATGTCCCTAAAGGGACCTTGTGTCAATAAAATTTATACAACCAACCATCTAATGCTTTTTGCTCTTTATTACACAGGATTCTTTCAGGAAAATTACCCTTATTTTAAATTTCAAGAGTGAAATATATGTTTAAAATAAAAGAATCTCAAACAGCACAAAGAGAATTAAGCAAATGCTTATTATTAATATTATTATTATTACTAAACGCTTAAACGTTAATGAAGTCATAATCTAAATGCACAGACACATACTAACATTATTACATGTAAACAGTAACAAGAATATTTCTTAAAACAAAATAATACTCAATTAAAAGGCGTATACTATAAATAGTATATCAGACCTAAAAGGGTTAAAATTATATTTAGCACACGAAACACGTTGCATTTAAAACTTTAAATAGTTAATATCAAAGATTAATGATTTTTCGCATTTTCTGAGAAATACGCGTCTATCAACTTTCAGACAAATGCATCAAAAAGTGAAAAATGAAACGAGAGACAATTTGTTTTTTCTGAAATTACATGTCAAAAATGACAGTATGATTCTTGTTTACTTAAAGTTTAGTGACACTGGTATGACGGAAACTTGTTTCACTTCATATTCCTGCAAAATAAAGTTAGGTTTTTAATTATGCAAAGAAGTACATTTTAAATTTTTTGTTGAGATAAAATAGTGTATACAGAGAAATGAATTGAAAAGAAAGACAGTGAAGAGCACGTTCAATATGCCTTACTGTCAGCATTAGCATTATATCTGTAAAATATAACAGGATTTAAATTTTTGTCAATAATAAAAAGTACACATGATCAACACTACCTTATATGCTTATGTTTGGATATTAATTGTTCGGGTTATTGATTTTCTAAATAAGACAGTTATGATGAAAGTTACTTTATTTTAAAATAAAAGATATGTATTAAATTGTTATAATGTACGAAAATATTTTTATAACATCTTTACGATTTCACATAATAAACCAAGTCTATATAATTAAAGTGACTGCTTATGTTTCGAATACTTTTTGAAAAAGCAATATCTCGTCGGTACCTTTTCAAATTATCTAATATGAAAGCCCCATTGGCAGTGGGTTACTTTTTTAATTCATGATTTCTTGACTGATATCACCTTTTTTTAATCAGTAAAATTCGCCTTATTTAATGACATATTAAGGGTGTTCTTAAATCAAAAAGGGTAACTTTGTGACATATGCTTTAATTTATTACTTTCTTCTATCTTTACAAGAAGAAAGTATTGGATTCATGAAAATTTTCGACTTCCGGTTTTCGACGGATTTATACGTTTTAGAAGGTCCTGAATACGTTTTGACTATTTTTAGAAAATGTCTGTCTGTGAGTCTGTCAGTCTGTCTGTTTGTATGTGACAAAAAATTTGTGGGCGCTCTATCTCAAGAACTAATGCTCGAAATTTCATAAAATTTTATATTCAGTTAGAACTTGATATGAGTTAGTGCCTATTGGTTTTTGGTGTAAATTGGCCGGCAGATGGCTCTGCTATACTACGTTTTTCATGATTTTAATGATTGCTATTTCTCAAAAACTAATGCACAGAATTCCACCAAACTTCAGATTCTGTGAGACCTTGATATACATAGACGCTGATTAAGTTTTGGTGTAAATTGGCCTGCAGGTGGCGCTGCTATGCCACGTCTTTCATGATTTTCATGATAGCTATATCTCATAAACTAATGCACGGAATTTCACCAAACTTCAGATTCCGAAATACCTTGAGATACGTTGCCACTGATAAGGTTTTGGTGTGAACTGCCCAATAAGTATCGCTGCTATGCTACATTTTGCACGATTTTTGCGATAGCTACATCTCAAGAACTAATGCAGAGAACGTCATGTAATTTCTGATTCTGGTACACTATAATATATAACATAATTAGACGCTGATTACATTTTGGTATAAATCTCACAACAGGTGGCGCTGCTATGCTACGTTTTTTATGATTTTCACGATAGCTATAGCTCAAAAACTAATGCACAGAATTTCACCAAACTTCAGATTCCGCGAGACCTTGATCTTAGCATATAGCTGTACAAAATATTCAAAAATTTAGCAATGTGCTTTATAAATATTACATATATAAATGTAAGAAAAAACAAAATGCAGACATTTTTAGAGTGGCATATATTTTGACATAAGTATTGCTGCAGAAATGCATAGTACAGTAAGAAGTCTGCTGATTTTTGATATTTTAAATATATTATTATTAAAACAATTTGAATGTTATGTTTAAATAATAAACTAGGTTATATCATGTAGTAATAAATGCGTCAAATAAATTTATACCAAATATCTTATACTATAATGCGAGCAAAAATTGTGTGTGTGTGTGTGTGGGTAAATTTTATCTCAAAAACGGCTCTAACGATTTTCGCAAAAATTTGGATTTTACCATTTTCGGGCACGAGAAGACCATTGGGCTAGGTCCCATGTTCGGGAAAATTCGATTACTGGGTCATTTTGGGTCATAATGGGTCAGGATAAAGCTATTTATATCTATAGAACGGCTGGATCGATTTTAAGGAAATTTTATATCCAATCGTTTTTTGGTACGAGAAAACTATTGGGCTGGGTCACACGTTCGAAAAATTTCGATTAGTGGGTCATTTTTGGGTCATTATGGGTCAAGCCATTTTTATCTAAAAAACGGCTCTAACGATTTCGACCAAATTTTATATTGTATCGCTTTGGATTACAAGAAGACCATTGGGTTAGGTAACATGTTCGAGAAAATTCGGTTAGTGGGTCATTTTTGGGGTCATTGTGGGTCATGCTATTTTTATCTAGAGATTTTCTCACGCAATTTTGATTAAAAATTGCATTCTATGGTTTTCGGGCACAAGAAAAACATTGGGCTAGGTTACATGTTCGAGGAAAAATTTTAATGGGTCATATTGGGTCATTAAGGGTCTGGGGCAAGCTATTTATATTTAAATAACCGTAGAATCAATTTAATCGAAATTTTGCATGTAATATTTTTTTGACACGAGAAAGCTAAAGGGCTAAGTCACACGATCGAGAGATTTCGATTATAAGAGTCATTTGTGGGTCATGATGGGTCATAATGGGTCATGGTCAAGCTATAGCTAAAGAACAGGTGGATCGATTTTAACGAAATTTTGTATACAACATTTTTTGGCCCGAGAAAACTATTGGGCTAGGTTTCAGTTCGAGAAATTTCGATTACTGGGTCATTTTGGGTCATAAAAGGTCTGGGTCAAGCTATTTATATACAAAGTACGACAGTATCAAATTTAATGAAATTTCGTATGAAAGTTTTTTGACACGAGAAAATTAATGGGCTATCTCACATGTTTGAGAGATTTCGATTATATGAGTCATTTATGGGTCATAACGGGTCATGTCAAACTATTTCTAAAGAACATGTGGGTCAGTTTAACGAAATTTTGTATACAACATTTTTTGGCCCGAGAAAATCATTGGGCTAGATCCCATGATCAAGAAATTTCGATTAATGGGTCATAAAGGGTCTGGGTCAAGTTATTTATATTTAAAGAACGGCAGGATCGAGTTTAACGAAGTTTTGAGTGTAACAATATTTATACACGAGAAAGCTAATGGGCTAAGTCACATGTTCGAGAGATTTCGATTATAAGGGCCATTTGTGGGTCATGATGGATCATGGTCAAGCTATATCTAAAGAATGGGTGAATCGATTTTAACGAAATTTTGTGTACAGCATATTTTTGGCACGAGAAAATCATTGGACTAGGTCACATGTTCGAGAAATTTCGATCAGTGGGTCACTTTTGGGTTATTCTAATTTTATCTAGACAATGTCTCGCGCAATTTTGGCTAAATTTTATATTCTATCGTTTTCGAACACAAGAAAGTCATTGGGTTAGATCAGATATTTGAGAAAATTTTATTAATTAGTCATTTTGGGTCATTATCAAACTTGGGTCAAGATCAAACTATTTATACCTAAAAATTGGCTCAATCGATTTTATCTAAATTTTGTATTTAACGTTTTTCGGCACGCAAAAATTAATGAACTAAGTCACATTTTCGAGAGATTTCGATATAAGGGTCATTTGTGGGTCATGCTAATTTTATCAAGAAAATTGTTCTCACCACTTTGAGTATATTTTCTATTATATCGTTTTTGGGTAAAAGAAAACCATTGAGATAGGACACATGCACGTAACAATTCAATTAGTGGGTCGTTTTAGGTCTTAATGGATTCGGGTCATTCTAATTATATATAACAACGACTCAGTCAATTTTACCTAAATTTTGCAACGGAACGTCTTTTGTCACGAGAAGACTATTGAGCTGAGTTGCATATTAAACAAAATTATATTAGTGGGTCATATCGTTTCATTGCTGAATGCTGTCAAGCTAATTTTACTTAAGAAATAGCTTAAACGATTTTGATTCATTTTATACTCTACTGTTTTTGATTACCTGAAGACCATTGAGCTAAGTCACATGTTTGATCACATGTGATTAGTGGATCATTTGGGTAATAAGGGTCAGGATCACGAGACTATGGCAAAAGCCAATAAGTTGGCGATATTTGACAAAATACTGGCGAAATTTGGCCGAAAAATCGACTATTAAGGTTACGAAACCAAAACACATATTTGGCGCCAAATGAAAGAATGTGTCCAAATTTGGTTATATCTGGCAAAAAATATTGTCTTTCAGAATGTGAAGAAATTTCTTATACATTCTTAATAGTCTTCAAGATGCATAGTTAAACTAATCAGAGTCGAGCTAAAAAAGTGATTTGGATTGATGTACTTTCGTTGTAAATTTTAAAATAAAGTAAAATTTATGAACATGTGCATACAAACATAGTTTTCTTATTGATTGTTTTTGTAAATAATACTATTATTAATAACATGTTTTACAGTAATAATACTATATAGAGTTGAACACAAAGTTAATTTTGACCGAGCTGAGCTCGGTCACCCCTGCTAGTTAGATGTTAATAAAGGTACACATTGCTACATTTTGATGTAACATTGATTGATTATTTAAATGCATTCTGTGAAATGTAATGAATGATGTAAATAAATTTTTCCTGCATTAAAAGTTTTCATTATTCACAATTCCGTAACATTATATATATATATATATATATATATATATATATATTAAAATGAAATTGATCATGTACACAGTTAAAAAAGAACTGTATTGGACAATTAAATAGAATTAGTTTTACGTAATACACACAGTAAAATTAAAAAGGTTAGAGTGAAAATTAAGATAATGAAACAAAAATTATATATATATATATATATATATACGTATGCGCTAAATCGATGTAATTATTTGCACTTTTAAAATGGTTTAATTGACGTGATTTAAATAGAAGAAGTTTTGTGATGGCCACAACATACTAGTTTTTGTTCGGAAATGCATGAAAATAGCAGTGTTCTTATTCAGAAACTGTCTAATTGCCTTCAATTTTATGTTTTTTTTTTTTAAAACACAATATATCTTTTATAACAAGCCTTCAAAGATGACGTTTTTGAGCAGATTTCCCGACGAAAGCAGAAAAACCGGGCGAAAAGCAAACGGGAAAAACGGGTGATCACGTGAGCGAAAACGCTTATATCTCGATAGGTAATTTAATTATCATAAAATGGAAAATTTAGTTCGATTCAAAATCGCTTCCATAGTCAAGCATTCCAATTTTATAACTTTCTGTTAGAAAATAAAATTTTAAATGTGTCAAAATGTTTTGCACTTGTTGAACGGAGCAGTTAAGAACACCCTTAATGAGCCCTTTCGGGTCTGTTGTAATGCTAATAGTGCATGTCATTTAATTGAATATTATTTTGTTTCAACAAATATTTTTGTTACTGTTAGTAAGGTTTTTACATGTTGTAATGCTAATGTGTGTCTATGCATTTACTACATGACTTGATTAATGTTTAGGCATTTAGTAACCATAATAATAATAATAATAAATATTTGCTTAATTCTCTTTCCTCCGTTGGTGATTCTTTTATTTTAACCATATATTTTACTCTTATAATTTTAAATAAAGGTTACTTTCCTGAAAGAGCCATGTACAGTACAGCGCAAAATGCATTAGTTAATTCTAACACCAGTTAAAACGTATTGTAATATAATATTTTCGAAACATCTTCAAAAACTCTTCCTTAGCCTATTTTTATAAGAATATGAATTGAATAGTACGTAAAACAACAACTATCGTAATGTTTCAGATAGTGAAATATTCATTAAAATATAATTCATCTATTTGGATAGCCAGTGTTAATGTTATTAACGTAAAAGTATTTTTTTCTCAAAATAGAAAAAAAAATGACCCGAAAGGGTTAAGGGTAAAACAAAAGGAATTTTAATATTCAAGAATAGCTGCCGGAATCAAGAAATTTAAGTTAACAAAAAGTAGAACACTGAAAACACTGTTTTTATATTGGATAGTTTGCATTGTATCATCGATATATTGGCAAAATGCAAGTGGCAACTGTAGTTTTAAATTATAAAATGAATCTATGAAAACAAATAAAACTTTGTGAGTAATAAAAAGTAATAAAATGATGAAATAAAAGCAACACTTTATTTTAATAAACTGGCACACTCTAATAAAAATATGTGTAAATCAGTCACTTTTACATTACTATATCTGTGGGGAATCATGTTTTAACGCCAAAAGGGCGATGAATCCTGAACTTAGTTACGCGTGGCAACCCCTCCCCTGGGCTCAAGATATTTTTTGTTTTGTTTATGTTTTGAGAGACAGAAAAGAATTAATACGCGATGGTGTTATGACAGTCTTGATAGAAGAATAATTCTAAAATATATCGAATTTCATGTAAATAATTGTAACATATGTGTAAATAAGAAGATGTACAGAAGATGTATAATGTGTATATAAGATGTATATTTTCTTCCAATTAAAAAGAAGTAAGAAGATACCCGTTTGAAGTTATTGAATATGAATCGCCTAAATTAATTTTGTGTTCGAAATCCACTGAACCATCCGACGCGACAATGGTGCAACGTTCGCCGGGAAATAATAGAATGAGAATATGATTAGGACGATTGCATATATTAAACGGGTAAGTTTTTTATTGTTATTTCTTTGATTTTATAATTTGGAAGAAACAGTACTATACAAAATGAGTACCGGTGAAAATTTGAAAAGAAATATTACTAAACGCGGATCAATTAGATCCACAATAACTAAATTAATTAAAAAAATTTATAATGAATTTTGAAAGAAAGTGATTTGAAACCGGAGATTGTGGAGGATTGTTTAGCAACATTGCTGGAACATAAGATTTCTCTAGAAAACCTAGACGATTTAATACAATCTGAAATTGAAACTTCTAATTTAGAAACCGAAATTGAAGCTTGTTTAGAATATAAAGAGTCTATTATTACATGTAAATCGAAAGCAAATAGATTTTTGCATAATTTAAAGAAAACTTCTTATATTACAAGTGAATCAAAAGTAGTTACGCCCCCCATATCAGATACTCAGTTAAAGTGTAACACTAAATTGCCGCGAATTTCTTTAAACAAATTCACCGGCGACATTTGCGAATTCCAAGAATTTTAGCCGCAGTTTAAAGTCGCTGTTCACGAAAATAAAGCCCTTCAAGCGATAGAAAAATTTACTTATTTGAAATCTTTGATTTCGGGATCAGCAGCTGCTGCTATTAACGGGCTTCCATTAACTGGTGAAAATTACGCAACGGCAAAAAATATATTAAAGGATCGTTTTGGAAAAAGAGAAGTTTTAATATCTGCGCACACAAATAAATTATTAAATTTAGAAGCAGTGCGAAGATCAAATGATATTTATTCATTAAGAAAATTGTATGATGAAATAGCGATACAAATAAGAAGTTTAGAATCATTGGATGTGAAATCAGACCAATATGGTTGTTTATTGTTACCTATTATTTATAAATATATACCTATTGACCTTTTATTGCAATTTCATAGAGAACAGTGCGTAAAAAAAGATGTTTGCGTAAATGATTTATTGTTGTTCCTTAAGCGCGAAATCGAAGCGCGTGAAAAGGTTGTTAATGTTACATCTGTCAGTTTTGAGATTAAATCTCATGAAAATAAATTTAAACAAAATCCTTCTAAACATTTTCTTCAAGCAAAAAATAGAAATCCTTCAGCATTTACATTAAATACAATTACAGAAAACCTTTGTCCTTTTTGTTCTCAGAAGCATGAAGCAAATGTGTAACTTAAATTTGGAATAAAGAAAACAATCTTTATCGAAACAAGCGAAATGCTTTCGATGCTACAAACGATTTCATAAGAGTAAATTTTGTAAAATTTCTAATATTCGTTGCACTCTTTGTAATTCTAAAGCTCATCAAAATTCTCTTTGTAATAAAAAAGTAAAAGAAAGATCATCAAAGGAAAATAAAATTGACCTTGTTTCAACTGAAGGGGATGAAATAGGGGGAAAGCAAAATGCGCAGTATGAAAAAATAACTGTTTCTTCACTTTGTTGTAAGCCAGATGAATATGTTTATTTTCAAACTTTAAAGGGAACAATGATTGGGAAAGATAAAAATATTAATGTTCGTATTTTGCTAGACAGTGCGTCGCAGCGTACGTTTGTCGGAAAGAATTTGTCAAGGCATTTAAATTTAGAGGTGACAGGACAGGAATCATTAAAAATCCATACATTTGCTGGTACGAAACCTATTGTTAATAATCATAACAGAGTTAAAATTTTCTTAAGGGATAAATTTTCTGACAATGTAATATGTCTGGAAGCTTTAGAAACAGAGAAGATTTGTTCAGATATAATACGTGCCCCAAGTTCAGAGTTAAATGAAAAAATAAAAGAAATGGGTATACAGTTGTCAGATGTTTCAAATGAATTAAGTGATGGGGAGAATAAAATAGATTTGTTGATTGGTAGCGACTACTATTGGTCAATTATGACAGGAAAATATAAACGTATTTCACCAACTCTTGTTTTGAATGAAACTAAACTAGGTTGGACACTTCATGGGAAGTTTTCAGATGAAGTTAATGAAAATAATTTAGTGGGTGCAATGTATATATCTATTTGGGATAATAATGAAAATGATAAAATGTCAATTCAACTTGAAAAATTTTGGACTATAGAAGGGTTAGGGATTCAGGAAGATAATACAAATATAGATTTGTGTAATCAAATATTAGAACAATTTGAAAATTCTATTCAGTTTAAGAACAATAGGTACGAAGTTAAACTACCTATGAAATATGACAATGTTGATCTTCCGAATAATTATGATGTTGCCAAAAAGAGATTTAATAGTCTAATTAAACGATTTGTAAATAATCCTGCATTATTTAAGGAATATAAAGAAATTATTGATGAATATAAGGCTTTAGGAATAGTAGAAATTGTTGAACCGCAAGAAATAAATTCACCGAATGGTAATTTGACCTATTATTTACCCCACCACCCTGTAATTCGAAGGGATAAACAAACAACCAAACTACGCATTGTTTTTGATGCCTCATCTCACGCTCCTTCTGAACCTTCTCTAAATGATGTACTCTTCCCAGGTCCCAATTTGAACTCAGATTTATTTGATTTAATTTTGCAATTTCGAAGCAATAAAATTGCCGTAGTGGCAGACATTGAAAAGGCTTTCTTACAAATAAGTCTTGCTGAAAGTGACAGAGATATAACGCGTTTCTTGTGGATCGAAGAACTCCCTCAAGATAAAAATTCCCCAATTAATTTTATAATTATGAAAATGTGTCGTGTATTATTTGGCGTCACTTCGAGTCCATTTCTGTTAGGAGCTGTAATTAAACATCATTTGAAGAGGTATGCAACTTTATATCCGGAAACTTGCTCTAAAATTGACTCTTCCATGTACGTGGACGATTTATTGTTAGGAGCACATACGGTTAATGAAGCTTTAAAAATTTCAAAGGAATCTTTAGCTATTTTTCAACAAGCAAATATGTTTTTACGAAAATGGCAAAGTAATTCTACCATTTTGATTCTACCATTAAAATCTTTAGATATGAATGTTTGCGCTGATACATCAACTGACACAACCCCATTTAAAATTTTAGGGTTAATATGGGACACTGAAGAAGATATTTTTAGATTAGATAATCAAGGTCTGTTAGAATTTGTCCATTGTCAAGATAAGACCAAAAGAACCATAATTCGAGCAGCTGGAAGAATTTTTGACCCTGTTGGGTTTTTATCACCATTTACGATTTTAATTAAAATGATTTTTCAATCGTTATGGGAACATGGTATCGATTGGGATCAGAATTTGCAAGAACATTTAGAGAAAAAATGGGATAACTGGTGTGCACAGATTCCACATCTTAGTAAAATAAAAATTTCAAGATATTATTTTCAGGAAATGGACAGTTATGACAATGTAGAAATTCACTGTTTTAGTGATGCAAGTACTAAGGTTATGGAAGTGTTACATATCTGAGATACAATAACAATAATAGTATCAAGACATGTTTTGTTACATCAAAAAGCAGACTAGCTCCCATAAAGAAGTTAACTTTGCCCCGCCTCGAATTGATGGGTGCTCTGATTGGAGCTAGACTCGGAAATCGGGTAATGTCTGTTCTCAAGATAAGTGAAGACAAAGTACATTATTGGAGCGATTCAAATATCGTGCTTCACTGGATCAAAAGTTCGTCAAGTACTTGGAAGCCATTCGTAAGCAACCGAACATCAGAAATACAAAGTTTAACAGATCCGAAGAACTGGCGACATTGTCCTGGTAGCTCAAATCCTGCTGATCGACTCACAAGAGGACTATCCCTTCTCGAACTCGAAAAAGATGATCTGTGGTGGTCAGGGCCTCCATGGTTAATTAAGGATTCAAAATTATGGCCCAAAGAAGAAAGAGAAATAGATGAAGATATGAAACAACTAGAAGCTAAAAGAAATGTGATTTTCCAAAATGTTTGTTCATCAGAACAAGAGAAGCCACTTATAGAAATTGAGCGTTTCAGTTCCTTCTTGAAGGCAGTTAGAACATTGGCAAGAGTTAGAAGATTTATTTTCAATTTAAGAAATTCAATCAAGCGTAAAGATACATTATCTGCTGAAGAATTGAAAGAAGCTGAAGAATTATTAATCAAAGAAGTACAAATGAAGAATTATAAGGAAGAAATTGAGTCATTAGAAAAAGGAAACTCTATTAAGAAAACATCACGAATTTATTCCCTGTGTCCATATTTGGATGAAAATAAAATTTTGCGAATAAAAACCAGACTTAATGAAGGCTCCTTTGATTCGAATGAGACCAACCCAATCATATTGCCGAAGAATGAAAAATTAACAGAATTGCTAATTATGCAAGAACATAGAAATTTGCTGCATAGTGGAGTTTCTCTAACGCTTGCACAAATCCGGAAGAAATTTTGGATTCCACAAGGAAGACAATCTATCAGAAAGAATCTAAGAAAATGTCTAATTTGTAGAAGATACAATGCAAGGGCAGCTGACCAGCTAACTGGGCAACTTCCGAAAGAAAGAATCTCACAATCCTTTGCGTTTACCGTTATAGGATTGGATTTTGCCGGCCCAATAATCATCAAAACAGATAGTAAAGAGACGTCAAAATCCTACATTGTACTGTTCACCTGTGCCGCAACAAGAGCAATACATTTGGAAGCAGTCAGGGATGTGACTACAAAGTCCTTTATGTTGAGTTTTCGTAGATTTATTTCAAGACGCGGAAACTGTAAAATAATTTTTTCTGATAATGCATTAAGTTTTAAAGCTGCCGACAAAGAACTACAACAATTTGAAAAAATCATTAAAGATCAAGAACTTCAAGACTTCATATCAAACAAAGGCATTATATGGAAATTTATCATCGAGCGTGCCCCATGGTGGGGAGGATTTTACGAACGACTCGTAAAAAGTGTAAAAGAACCCCTAAGAAAAATTTTGGGAAGAGCTCTCATCACATTTGAAGAATTGACTACAATTTTGACAGAAATAGAAGCCGTAATAAACATGAGACCTCTTACGTATACAACAAGTGATTTCGGCGAGCCAGAGCCACTTACACCAGCTCACTTTCTTCAACTCGGAAGAGAAAATATTAGTTTTCTACTACATTTTGCCGAATTAGAGAATAAAATCTCTACCCGAGAGACATTATTAAGAAGAAAAAGATATCAAACCACCTTGTTGAAACAACTGTGGACTAAATGGAAGGAACAATACTTGCTGAACTTAAGATCGATCCATCAATTTAAAACTCCTGAGAGACACAAAAATCTAAAGATTGGAGATGTTGTTTTAGTGGACGGTAGTGCTAAATCTAAACTGTTGTGGGACTTAGGAGTAGTTAAGGAAGTTATTCTTGGCAGAGACCAGCTTATTCGAGCTTGCATGGTAAAGACTGCTCATGGACTGCTAAGAAAACCAGTTCAACTTTTGTATCCTTTAGAATTAGATTGTTGAATGTTAATTGATTTCAATATTTGAAGTTTAAATTTATAACCTTTTTTTTCTACTATTGTTTGAATATATAAATGCGATTTATTTCTTATTATAAATTCATAGTTGAAATATGTTTTTTTATGTGTAATTTGCAATTGTTAATTTATCCATTTTGAAAAAGAAAAAAAAATTTTTTTTTTCATTTGTGTATAATTATGCTTTATTTTAAATTGAAAGGATTATTGAGATATTAATAATAGTATTTAATTTGTTTATATTATGTATATATATTTAGTTTATTTTATTCAGGTAAATATCTGGCCAGATAGGTTCATGTAGCTACATGTTATTGAAGTGTCATTTTTTATTTATATTATTCATGATATTATTTTATTGTTTAATGCTTTATATGTCAGTATCTGAAGATTGAAATTTTTTTCTGTTTTATGATTTGAGTTATGATTTAAATTAATGTTTATTGTAAGAATTTAGTTTTATTGATTTATCATTATGTACTCTCATGAGTCCAGGTGGGGAGTGTGTGGGGAATCACGTTTTAACGCCAAAAGGGCGATGAATCCTGAACTTAGTTACGCGTGGCAACCCCTCCCCTGGGCTCAAGATATTTTTTGTTTTGTTTATGTTTTGAGAGAGAGAAAAGAATTAATACGCGATGGTGTTATGACAGTCTTGATAGAAGAATAATTCTAAAATATATCGAATTTCATGTAAATAATTGTAACATATGTGTTATGTTTTTTTTTAGTAATTTTTTTGTATAAATTATTTTAATATTCCAAATTTAAAAAGAACTCTTGTTAAGATATTTTAATACGGTTTTTTATAATGCTTTATGTATCTCATATTTAAAATTATTTTTTTTTTCTTAGTAGCGAAAACCCTGGACATTTCCTTTTTTCTATCTATTTTATGATCGTTCTCACGAGTGTATAGGCATTGGTGTGAAAGAAAGTGAAAGCTTCCCATTCCCTTATCTAGCGTAAATAACACCCGTTCGTACGAATGCTTTTACTGTCCTGGAATAATTGTACTATTTGAGTAAAGTTGTCCTTTGTTGATTTTTTCGAAGAAAAGTAGCTTCTGGCTTGCTTGTAAAGGGCATATATTCAGCCTTGTAAAAATTGGCCCACACACATAGTTGCGTACGTGAATGAATAGTACCCTAAAATTTTATAACCCATGACAAACGTTGACTGTCATTTGAGGCGGAGTAGATATTTCCCAGACCCTTAAAGTTATTTTATGACCGATCTGAGATAAAAGTGCCAATTCACGGTTATCGGCGGGCACTGGTGTGCAAGCAGGTGCAAAATTTAGAAACAGCTGTCCCTGCTATCTGACCACGTGATTGAGAGGAGGGGACGCAAGCGATGACCATATTTGGTCATGAGAAAGGGTGACTGTTGCATTGACCAGTGAGATGGACCCTAGTAGCGGGAAAGAAAGGGGGAAGCAGTAGTCTTCCTGGTATTTGGTACCCCTTTTTTGATTGCAGAGGAGCGTGTAATTCGGTTTGGAGATGAAGTAGTTCCCTGCTAGCAGTCTAACGAAGAGGGGGTGAAAAGAAATAGTCCCGTCCTTCACCCCCTCCCCCATTTTGATTTCTATCGGGGTGAGGGGAGTTTTCGGCAGAAAAACAGAACTTGAGAAGACGTGAAAGTCGACGGAGCGAAATAAGCAGAGCTCAAAGATTGGAGAATGTGGCCCCCTAGCCCATTTTTAATAGAAGGAGTCGGGTGAAGAGAAACCTGTTAGTTCGTAATACGTCGCTGTCCTGCCTTTTCCTGACATGAAGTTAAGTTCCAAACTATAACTGTTAGTTAATGCCCAAAGAAAGACTGCAACTCTGAGGTGAAAATAGCAATTGCGTTGTATAGATGGGATATGGTCGAAGAAAAGATCACGTATTATAAGTCTGGAAGGATGACTCAAGTCTCAGCGAATTGATTTCAGCCCCGTGCCCTCTCAGAGGAATAAGAAGTCGAGGCAAGTCGTATTTGTGCTATGCAGCCGAAATCTTGTTATCGACTGGTAGACGCGGGTACTCCAGAGAAACTATAGAGTGTATATAGGAATCATTACTCACCTGTATGCTTGGAACTAGTCTTATGTGTCAAGCCAGTGTCGCTATTTTTGAAAAGAGATCAGAATAGTGATTTTTAAGAACTGGTTAGCTGTAGTATCGACTATTCCCAAGACTATCTAGAATTATTGTAACACTGAAATATGTATTACTTGGAGCTCGGAGGTAAGCTACTCTTAATGTGTAGTTAAGTAACTGAGTATAGTACATAATAAGTTGTTATGTTATAGTAAATAAGTGTACCTATTATCGGATGTTATACATCCCTAAGAATGATATCCATTTACAAATGCTCTTGTCCATCACTAAGTGTATTCAATTTAATTACTGTCGATCTAAAAGGGAGAAGAAATAGTTGTTAGTAAATCTCACTTCAACATACATTGTATTTTCATCGAAGTGAGAGTGAGTATTATTTAATTAAATAAAAGGGATTTTTTTTATGTGAAAACAAGTTGTTATTGATACATACCATTTCAACATGTCTTATACTCTCACTGTGTTTAGTAGAATTAAAAAAAAAAAAAAAAAAAAAAAAAAAAAAAAAAAAAAGAGGAAGAAAATGTATATTTCATGTTGTTTTATTTAGAAATTCATGTTAGACTTGACTAGAGATGATGAATATAAACCTTCTTATTAGTTTTCTTTTCGCTATTAAAATGTTGAGGTGAAATTAAGTTTTTAAGTGATAATTTAACTCAAAGTTAAATCCTAGTTTCATTTAGTCTTGAATAAAATAGTTTTTTAATTAAAGTTTTAAATTTCTAAATACAGGATTGGTTTAGTACAATCATGTGATAATTTTTGAAATTGTTGAGATTCTTCTAAATGTTTATAAGAAAAGTAAATATTTCATTTGATTTCTTACTCATAAATCTAAAGTAATTTTATAAGGATTATATCTATCTCTACATAAACTAATTTACAAGACTATATTTTTTTAATACTAATCACTATACGAAATTGGCCAAAATATCATTGTTGATTTCTGGGGTGTTTATTTTTTGTTATTTCTAGTGTTATAATTTTTTCAAAATTATATCTTTCTTTGCCTTCTTGAAAATAAGAAGGATTTCAGGGTCTTTCTTTTCTCTTTTGTAATGTTAGATTGAATCTTGTATTTTTAGATTATTAGTATGAGTTTAATATCTCAGGAATCAACGTTGATAAATGTTGGGTTCTACTGCAGATCAAGGTTTAGTACTTGAGACTGAGTCAGATTGAGAATCTTGTTGTGTTTTTTCTTATTTACTTATATTCATTAAATTTTAAAGAATCTTAAATAATATTTGTGTTTATCCTTTTTATCGTTTTAATTTGTCTTTTAGATTATTTATTTTAGTGATTTCTTAATGTTAACTGGTGTAATCTTAATTTAATTAATTCATTTTTTTATATAAGCAACTAATTTAATTAATTAAATCAACAACAAGATTCATGTGATTGGAAATTTGACCCAAATCTCATTGAATTCTTTAATAAAGCCGAAGAATATTTATTGATCCATAATAACTAAGTCAATTTGCTGAGCAGAAGTTGCAATTAATTAAAGTAATGATCTGTAGCAGAAGTTTAATAAAAAGAACCCAACATATGTGTAAATAAGAAGATGTACAGAAGATGTATAATGTGTATATAAGATGTATATTTTCTTCCAATTAAAAAGAAGTAAGAAGATACCCGTTTGAAGTTATTGAATATGAATCGCCTAAATTAATTTTGTGTTCGAAATCCACTGAACCATCCGACGCGACAATATCAGTAGATTTGTGAAATCACTTTTGTCAAAAATTTTATACTCGTGTATTATAAATGTACCGGCATTTATGTATTTTTTTGGCAATATGTAAGACAAATCTGTAATTTATTAATTCTTTCAAAACTGAAACAAATGTGTAAATATAAGAAAAATTGCCCATGGACGGGAATCGAACCCAGATACTTGGCTTACAAAGCCGACGCCTTTACCATTTAAGCTAATTAGGCACGACAACCGGTGAAAGTTTCTCGCTCAAATAACTCTCATATTATATAAACGACAAATGCTCACCGGTTGTAGTGCCCAGTTAGCTTAAACGGTAAAAGCATTCGCAATGTAAGCCAAGCATCTGGGTTCGATTCCCGTCCATGGGCAATTTTTTCCTCAGTTGGAAAATATTTTAAACTTGCATTCTAGGCTGGCCACTTTCCCAACCTAGTCTCGCAGAGCGGCCATTTTCTAATTTTTCTGTTAAAGTAGCGTGTACATTTTGAAAAAAATAAAAAAAGAAAAATAGCTATTAAAATTAAAGTTCCTAAGTTTCAGCCTTAATTTCATTCAAAGTCAGCTGATGACGTAATATAAAAAAAATAAAATAAAATGTCATTTAAACATAAGTTTTGCAAGTTTTAGTTATTTTTTAACATATTCGATTTTGAAATCATACAAAAAACTGGTGGAACCAGAGAGAAAAGTAGAGCTCGATCTAAAAAAAAGTTACAGTAAAAATTGGGAAACATTTTCAATCTAAAAATGTGTGTATAAAAGAAAGGGAATCAGATCATCTGTAAAGCTCATGAAATAACCCAAATTTTTGTTAGTTGAAAATGTGGACCGAGCATTACTGGTGCCTTAAAATCAATCAGGAAAAAGAGGCATTTTTAATTCACTCCGTATTTCAATCATCCATAACCAGTTTAAAAATTTGGGTTCATAACCATATGTTACAGGCTGATGTAATGAAGTATGAGAACGGTTCGTTTAGTACAAAGTTTGAACACAATTCCATTTTAGCGGTTTTGATAACTGGAAGATCAAATCTCCAAGTAAACTAAAAACTTTGAATGGATACTGCTGGAAACATAAGCATCCAGCAATCTTCCGTGATTTATAGATACATATATATAAATGGTATATTATACATATTGTATCCTTTGATGTTTTTGTATAGTGGTTGTAAATACTAGTGTATGTTTAACGCTATTCATGTCAGGAGCAAGGCAGACCCCTATCTCAGATGGTATCTAGAAGGCACCAGTTGGGCTCTCGCGTAACAATCGCTTGACATTTACGTCAAGAATGGTTTATTGGTAGATTTACAAGCCAATTAAGCGAGACCCCACACGTTTCTCTAGTTGAGGCTACCGGTCATTTTTCCGGCTGGGAGTGCGTTGCAGACAAGAGGGGCCAGCCCCCCACGCTCGAAGAAGGAGCCAACGAATCTTTTTTCAGGAACAGGCCGGGCGAGAGACTGAATGGTCATTTTTTTCGGGCAGATTGATTAGCCACGCCCGCCATAAAAAAAAAGAAAAAAAGAATATAGACTTTTTTTTTTTCTTAAAAAAGTTGAGATGAAAAGTTCGCTCCGAGAGGCGAAGATGTGTTAGAAGAAAAACGTGATTAATTCCAAGGAAGACCTACCAACATCGCCGATGATCCGAATGGGAAGTCCGCCACTGATGATGTGTGATAGCCTGTGATCCGAAAATGATGTCCGCCAGTAATGATGTGTGATAGCCTGTGATCCGAAAATGATGTCCGCCAGTAATGATGTGTGATAGCCTGTGATCCGAAAATGATGTCCGCCAGTAATGATGTGTGATAGCCGAGGATCCGAATGTGATGTCCGCCAGTATTGATGTGTGACCGCCTGTGATGTTTTCGAATGCGATTTCGAACTTAACTGAGTGCGGGGCACAAAAGAATATGAAGGTACGGTTTTCTTATAATTTATATTGTTTCCCAAAATGTGTAATGCAAAATGCCAAGTAGGGGGTTCTGCACGCTCCAATTGGTATTCAATTATAGTATTAAAAACAATAATTACACAAGTAGAATTAATAGTGTTTTATTTTGTTTTTTTTTTGTGTTATCTATATTGAAAATAATGTGTCTTATGACGCACTAACAATTTGTAAGATAATTGTAAATAAATTTATATGTTAGTTGTTAAAGAATTGTTAGTATCTTTTCGAACATGAGTCTTACTTTATTTAATTCTATTATGATCTAATTTAGAGTTATGTTTTATTTACGATCCATAAGTTAATTCCGTCTTCAAAAATATTCACAACGCAATTTGGTAATGAAGGCAGTTGCCTCACTCATATCGAAGGGATTAACCAGGATTGAAACGAACGATCACTGTTATTTTTGTATTAGATGTAAAAAAAATGCATGAGTTTACACTATGAATACTCTGAATTAAAGTGATTAGGAGTGACTAACATAATTCATTCTAGGATTTGGGTTATGCTAACTTGTCGAAATAAAGATTTCCGTTACAGGAGCTCAGTTCTGTCCAGCATAGGCCCTAGAATCCTATCTGGTACCGTGACCTTTTCGGATCAGTTCCGGAGGTTAATAATATTGTTTTTGGTATAAAAAGTTAATAGTAATTCATAGAGTTAGTTTTACTCAAAATTCTACGCGCTATTCATGGTTTTAATGTTAAATTAAATTTTAAAAGTAAAACTTGGTGCCAATGGAGTGTGCTACAACGTTTCTGACTCATTCGTCCAAAATGACTATTTTTTGATGTGTTATACTAAAAATAAATACATATGTTTAAGTATGATTATACTGATGATATTGTGTTTTAAATTGGAAACAATCAATCTTATAATTGTGTGTGGAAAGGTTTTAAGAGTAATATTATGAAATAAGATTTCAAATTATATGACATATTTGAAAAATTTGAAAGAATTTTAAAATAGATTTTGCATCACATTGAATTTATTTATGGTATTTTATTGTAATAATTATATTTTGGGGGTACATGGCATTTTCTATGTTATTGAACAAAAAAAGAAGTATTTTATGTGAATTTATAAGACCAATTTTATGCCGCAAAAGAAAACGGCGGGAGTAGTATTACAAATGAAATAAAATAATAATAATAAGACGAAGAAAGGGCAGTTTAGAAAATTAATAATTTGGTACTGATTTTCTATGTGTACTTTATACATTTATTTTGAATTTGATTGTACTTTGGTATTGAGGGACAGTGTATATATATATATTTATATTTTCTTGTGTGTGTGATAGTAAATTTTATTCAGGAGTTAAGTATTGCAAAGTTATTTGTGTAAAAATATATAATATAAGGGTAATGAATGTCAATTAGGACAATATATGCCGAGGAGAAGAGGAAGGAAAAGTTTACAAAATCAATCTAAGCCAGGGGTAGTAACAAGAAATAAATCAAAATTGAAATCTAAAACGTTAGAGATTAAAATGGACGACCCGTTAAAACCGAATTTGTCGCAAATGTTATCATTGATTGTTCCCTTTGACGTAAAAAAGATTAGCAATGTGTTATTTTATTTGAAAGAATTCGATGAATTATTGGATCGGGTCCACGTAGAAGAGGATTTTAAATTACAGATATTAAAAGCTAAATTTGTGGGTACGGCCCGTGAGAAATTAGTATCTGACCAGACGCTAAATGAGGAAAAGAATTATACAGAGTTTAAAAGAAAAATCGTGGAATTGTTTCAGAAAAAAGATTCTTTTATCGAAGCACAGATAAATTTTAACTCAATTAAGCAACTCCCAAATCAAAACATGAAAGATTTTATAGAAGTTTTTAACAAGGCCGCATCAATGTATTTAGGTGCTTCTGGCCAGGCAACGGAGGTGGGAGCTAATAAACTATTCGATTTAATAAAAGCCAATAAATTTTTGGAGGCAATATCGCCAAATATTGCGTTGGAATTGCGAAAATTAGACATTAAAGATTTTGGGAAATTGTGCGAAAAAGCTCAGACGATCGAAGCCGCGTATAAATCGACAGTTTTAGATCAGATTAATGCGGTAACAGCCAATACAAGCAAAGAAAATGAGGATTTTTGTACGAATTTATTACAATTAAATAAAGAGCAGGCTACGGCCATAGCAGAATTAACTGCTCAGGTCAACGAGTTGAAATTAAAAACGAAAACCCAAGTTAGGGAAGATAATTTGAAAGAAAAACGATGTGAAATCTGTAATACGAATCGGCATGACATTTCCGAATGTTGGTACAATTTGAAAAATTCAAATACTAAATTTCGGAACCAGGGACAGAGAAATTTTGCAAATAAGAGTTTTGGTGCGAATAATTACAGGGCGATAGAAGGCTATGGATTTGCAGCGCCAGTATCACAAAATTGTTTTCCCAGTGCACAAAGGTATAGTGATTTTAATTATGACAGATTTCACAGGGATAGAAATTATCAGGATTGTAATAGATTTGAAAATTTTTATGAAAATTTCAATCATAGTTCTCCATGGAATAGGGATTTTTCGGATAGAAGCTATAATAACAGAGAGGACAGATCAGGGGTTGCACGCTACGATGCATATTATGGAAATCGTAAACAATCGGATGAACATAGGAGAGGGCGAAATGACTATTCCAGGGATGAACCGCAGCATGACAGAAATAGAAATTCAATTCAGGAAAAAGAAAATAAGAGAGATGTGTCGGACAGACACAAAGGGAAAAGAAAGTCGAATTCGGGAAACTTTTAAGGGAATCTGCAGTTGTAAATAATAGTCATAAGAAAGACCCCGGTAGATTCCCGATAAGGGGGAATAAGTTCGTGATTGCTAGTGTGAATTCAGCGGAAAAGGATAAACTTCCCATCATTGCATTACAGATTTTTGGGTTAAAAGTTGACACGTTGCTGGATAGCGGGGCCGCAGTTTCGCTTTTATCACCGGAGGTTTTAGAGGCGCTCAAACAAACGGATGCAAAAATTAAATACTTGGCGAATAGGGTAACAATCCACACATTCGATAACTCAGTCATACCTTTTCGGCAATGTATAAAAATTACATTTAAAATTAACAATGAGTTTGTGACAGGAACATTTTATGTTACATCTCATAATTTTCAAGGAGACTATAAAATGTTGCTAGGTTTTGATTTCTTGAAAAAAAATAGAATGATTTTAAATTTTGATAAGAAAACACTAAAATTAAAAAATACGGAAATTGCCCTGGAACCGCAGGTTATGAATAAGGAAATAGTTAGTGTAAATAGTGTAAATAAAAGGGGGTCGGAAATGAAAAATATCACCAAGGCAGTGCGCACAAATAAAATTAAATGTCATTTTAAAGGAAATGAAATATTTGCGTGTATAGAGAAAGAAACACATTTACACCCAGGACAAACGAAAATAATATCATTGAGATGTCCTGAGGCAGTCCAGCCTAATCAGCTGATTTTAATTGAACCAACAGAGGAATTTAAAAATTTAATTACGGAATGTTCAATTCATGAGGTACCAGTCACTAATAAAATTAATTTAATTGTAACAAACAATACAGAAGATAAGATAATAATTAGAACGGATACTAGGATCGCACTTATCAGTTCGGATTTTGTGAGTAAGAATAATTTAAAGCCTAATGAGATTGAAGATGGAGAAATCTATCAAATTAATAACCTGGATTTGCAAGAAGTTAGGGCTTTGAGAGAAGCGGAGCTTGATAGATCGGATTTTAATTTAGATCATTTAACAGGGGACTTTAAGCAAATGATAGAAAACATATTGATGAGTCATGCACATGCTTTTTCGAAGTCTTACAAATCTTTGGGACAATCTTCATTGGTAGTGCCCAAAATACAATTAAACCACAATTTTCCCATTCAGCATAAACCATATAAGACGCCCCAGGCAGTTAAGCAGTATGCGCAGGAGGAACTACGAAAACTGTTAGAAGCGAAAATAATCGAAAAATCAGATTCAGATTATGCATTTCCGGTATTATTTGTAAAAAAAAAGGTACGGAAAAAAACTTGGTTCGCTATAGAATGGCGGTGGATTACAGGACGTTAAACGAGATTTTAGAGGGGTTTCCATATCCGGTACCGGACGTAAAAGATGTTTTACAGGCAATTAGTGGAAAAAAATTTTATACAACATTAGATTTGCATTCGGCTTTTTTCCAAATTATGTTACGCCCGGAAGATCGTCACAAATTAGCATTTGTGACGGAGTGTGGGAAGTAAGCCCCGTGCCGCCTAAATTTTGGGCTTAAATTAAGTAGTACAAAATTCGCTGAACTTATGGATAGGGTCCTGGGACACTTTCCTAAGGACAAAGTAGGATATTTTATAGATGATGTGGTTTTGGCCGAAGACAGCCCGGAGGGAATGGCACAGTTGTTAAAGGAAGTTTTGGAAACTCTAATTGATCACAATTTAACAGTTGAACCCTCTAAGGTGCAAATATGTAAACCGGAAATTGAATTTTTGGGTTTCAAAGTTAATAAAAACGGATATGCCCCATCAGAAAAAAACGTGGGGAAGGTACAACGATTAACTAGACCTAAAAATAAAAAGGGGGTCAAGTCACTTTTAGGTTTGGCAAATTATTTCAGAACTCTTATTCAAAATTATGCCGATATTGTCAATCCTCTAGTCGAATTGACTAAACAAAATGTAAAATTTAAATGGACTGAGGAGACGGATCAAGCATTTTTAAATATACAAGAGGCAATCGTGAGCAACCGTACCCTTAAACCGCCAAAATTTGATAGGGAGTTCTTTTTAATAACTGATGGTTCAAAGAAAGCAATATCAGGTGTCCTTGCGCAGGAAGATAATGGATACTTAGTCCCTATTGAATTTTACGGTAGAAAACTTAAGCAGTCAGAAACGGCTTACCCAAGCATGAAGTTCGAATTATTGGCTATTCATGACGCAGTTATGCATTTTAAACACATGCTGTTAGGGCGGAAATTTACTATTTTAACGGATAACAAAGCTCTCACATATCCGCTGAAAATTGAAATGCAGTCGGATATAGTGGCTAGATGGATTTTAAATCTCAGCGACTATGACTACAATATTGAGTACATCGAAGGGAAAATTAATCCTTCGGATTTTTTGTCTAGAAACTTAGTAAATAATATTACTAGTAGCAACGAGTTACAGAATAACTTATTCAAAGTAAATCTTAACTTGAGTGAAGAGAACATTAGAGCCAAGCAATATGCGGATGAAAAATTAATCACAATTATAAAAAAGGTTGAGTCAAAGAAAAACAACAGAATAACAAAAAAGTATAATTTAAACGAGAATAAAACGCTGGTATTAAAACAAAACGGGAAATATCCAGAATTAATAATCGTACCGGACGAGCTTAAGTTTACGGTTATGGCGGAGGCACATGGACCCCACTTTAGTTTTAGAAAAACATACGAAACTGTCAAAACTCGTTTATTCTGGTACGGAATGTACCAAGATATAAAAAATTATTGCACGAATTGCGTAAGATGTAATTGCAGTAAGCAGCACCAGACGATTAAGGTACCACTTAAAAAAATGGAAAGAAATTTACAAATCGGAGCAAGTCTACAAATGGATATAATAGGTAAATTACCCATGACCCTCAGGAAAAATTGCTTCATTCTGACTATCATAGACGCAGGCTCTAGATTTTTAGAAGCAGTCCCTTTACGAAATGTGGAGTCCCAAACTATCTTGAACGTTTTAAATAGGTACTTCGGAGCCTACGGCTTGTGTTCCGAAATAGTTACAGACAACGCACAATATTTTCGCAGTGCGCTTTTTAAAGAATATTTGAAGACACTAAATATAGATCTACACCCGACAAGCGTCTACAAACCTTGTGGGAATGGTCTGGCTGAAATCATTAATAAATCGATTAAGGCATCCTTGGTGGAAATGTCCAATTCCACTCTTGAGTGGGACACCAGACTCGAATATTTTAAACTTAATTATAATACCACGATCCATCGAGCACTAGGTTATTCTCCTTCAAAATTATTCTTTGGTAGAGAAATTAAAAATCAATTTACGGTATTAAGTGCTCCGGATTTAACGTGCACTCAAGCGTTCGTTAAAAATAGGATAGAACATATGAGGGCAGTTCACCGGCAAGCCATAGCTAACCAACAAAAAATTATGGCGGAATATATCAAAGAAAATGATCTTCAGGAAGTTAAAAAGTTAGACGTGGGTCAAGAAGTGTACGCAAAAGTAATTGGCAAGCCTAGGGCTTTACACCCTCGTTTTGAAGGGCCTTTTGTGGTAGTAAAAGTGGTTCGACACAATAATTATGTGCTCCGTCTGAAAGACAAAATAAATGGGCCAACAATACGTCGACACATACAATTTCTTTTTGCACCCAAGGCTACGACGAGGAATGCCAGAAAAACTAAGGGCGAGTTAAATGAATCAGACTCGGAACAGAATATTGAGGATTAGGTAAGGGCACTCTTACTGAGATATATAGGTTACGGAGGATTAGCTTGTACAAGACTGTCACAAAGATTTAATTAAAAAAAAAAAGGCCCTTTTCAGAGCCATACAAAAAAAAAAAAAAAAAAAAAAACTTTTGTATAACTTTATCTTTGGCGGGGCAACCAACATTGGGGGTTTTGGGACTTTGCATGTAATAAATTCTTTTGCGGGCAGAAGATTTTGATTTACTTGGCCAAGGCATGCAGGGTCGTGAACTATCATTGTTTTTATTTGCTCCGAGAAGGATAGATTTCGAAATTGGGTAAAAGGGTTTGGAAGTAAATACATTAATAATAGCGATAAAAAATAAAAAAAAATAAAACGGATATATAATAAAAGGGGTATAATAATAAGGATTATATAAGTAATAAGGAGACATAAGGTAGCATTGGTAGGATAAAATAAATAAATAAATCAATAAATGTGGTAGCTTTTTGTTTTTCCCTCCCTGTTTCAGTTTCAAATTAGTTAAAAAAAAATAATAATAATAATAAATAAATAAAATAAAATAAAATAAAATAAAATAAAATAAATAAATAAATAAATAAATAAAAAATCTCTTTATATCAGCACATAACAAAATGCTTATAAGGCTTACACAATGGATTACTTGGAGAGTTTGACTACTAACAAAATTTTATTGAAGTATATGGTTTCCGCGGTCATCAGAATGACATAAAATTTTAGAAATTGTGACCTTTTTTTGAGTGGACAGGTTATATTATATGTAAAAATGTTATATAAAGAAAAAGGGTAAAATTGGTCTTGTAAGATTAATTTTTCAATATGTATAAGGAATGAAACAGAAACAACAGCACTTACTATAAGTTTTGGAATAGTGCTAAGGGTGAAAATCAGCCTGCACAACAAAATTGTAAATATAAATAATTGTGTGTATTGATTTTATATTGAGATAATGTGAATGGTATAAAATGTGTATCATATATAAAAAAAGATTATAGTGTAGCATATAAATATGGTGATGCATTGGTTTGTACGTTATGATAACAGCCATACTTGTAAATGGAAAAATGAGTCAGAAATGTGTTCTTAAACTATTTCAGTAACTAGTTTTGGACATAATAACAGCTTTTAAATAAATAAATAAATAAAATACATATATATATATATGTATATATATTCTCATTGCTTTATTATTTCGGAAACTCGCGATTTTAGGCAAAATTATGGGAACAATATAAGTATGGATGTATAACGCAGAAGAAGAATCCTCACACATCAACAACCTCCCAGCAGGGGAGATAAACCAGGAGCGATACAATCAGAGACTGCGAATCATTGTGTACGTAACCTGAACTTTCTTTACAGACATGGACAAAAAAAAAAAAAAAAAAAAAAAAAAAAAAAAAAAAAAAAAAAAAAAAAATCTAGGCATTCTACGATGATCATTTTAGATTGTGATGTACAGAAGTAGACAACTGATGGCGTTGCAAGTGTTCAATCACAAACAGACTTTGAAACAGTGATTGATCTTTCAGGATCGCCGAACACTTATTAAAAAAAAAAAAAGAAAAAAAGAAAAGAAAAAGTACTTTTTTGTCTGTTTATTTCTTTTTTTTTTCATTTAGTTGGGGGGGGGAGATGCTGGAAACATAAGCATCCAGCAATCTTCCGTGATTTATAGATACATATATATAAATGGTATATTATACATATTGTATCCTTTGATGTTTTTGTATAGTGGTTGTAAATACTAGTGTATGTTTAACGCTATTCATGTCAGGAGCAAGGCAGACCCCTATCTCAGATGGTATCTAGAAGGCACCAGTTGGGCTCTCGCGTAACAATCGCTTGACATTTACGTCAAGAATGGTTTATTGGTAGATTTACAAGCCAATTAAGCGAGACCCCACACGTTTCTCTAGTTGAGGCTACCGGTCATTTTTCCGGCTGGGAGTGCGTTGCAGACAAGAGGGGCCAGCCCCCCACGCTCGAAGAAGGAGCCAACGAATCTTTTTTCAGGAACAGGCCGGGCGAGAGACTGAATGGTCATTTTTTTCGGGCAGATTGATTAGCCACGCCCGCCATAAAAAAAAAGAAAAAAAGAATATAGACTTTTTTTTTCCTCAAAAAAGTTGAGATGAAAAGTTCGCTCCGAGAGGCGAAGATGTGTTAGAAGAAAAACGTGATTAATTCCAAGGAAGACCTACCAACATCGCCGATGATCCGAATGGGAAGTCCGCCACTGATGATGTGTGATAGCCTGTGATCCGAAAATGATGTCCGCCAGTAATGATGTGTGATAGCCTGTGATCCGAAAATGATGTCCGCCAGTAATGATGTGTGATAGCCTGTGATCCGAAAATGATGTCCGCCAGTAATGATGTGTGATAGCCGAGGATCCGAATGTGATGTCCGCCAGTATTGATGTGTGACCACCTGTGATGTTTTCGAATGCGAGCCTTAACTGAGTGCGGGGCACAAAAGAATATGAAGGTACGGTTTTCTTATAATTTATATTGTTTCCCAAAATGTGTAGGGCAAAATGCCAAGTAGGGGGTTCTGCACGCTCCAATTGGTATTCAATTATAGTATTAAAAACAATAATTACACAAGTAGAATTAATAGTGTTTTATTTTGTTTTTTTTTGTGTTATCTATATTGAAAATAATGTGTCTTATGACGCACTAACAATTTGTAAGATAATTGTAAATAAATTTATATGTTAGTTGTTAAAGAATTGTTAGTATCTTTTCGAACATGAATCTTACTTTATTTAATTCTATTATGATCTAATTTAGAGTTATGTTTTATTTACGATCCATAAGTTAATTCCGTCTTCAAAAATATTCACAACGCAATTTGGTAATGAAGGCAGTTGCCTCACTCATATCGAAGGGATTAACCAGGATTGAAACGAACGATCACTGTTATTTTTGTATTAGATGTAAAAAAAAATGCATGAGTTTACACTATGAATACTCTGAATTAAAGTGATTAGGAGTGACTAACATAATTCATTCTAGGATTTGGGTTATGCTAACTTGTCGAAATAAAGATTTCCGTTACAGGAGCTCAGTTCTGTCCAGCAGATACGATTCAATCATATACTAAATATTTGTGTTCAGACATACTTATCTACACCAATTCCTCAACAACTTGATTATATTAATGTTATACTTTTATTATCACATCATGGTTTATATTTGTTTAGGAGTTTGTTGTGGATATTTAGGGTTTATATGGTTTATATTTGTTTAGTTTTATATTTGTTGTGAAGCTTAAACGATTTCAGAAAAATAACAATATATTCTATTGACTACTTTCCTCAGAAATCATTTTGAGTGGATAATAGTATAATTCTGAATATAAGGCACCACTAAAACTCGGTCCACATTTTCAGCTAACAAAAGTTTGGGTTATTTCATGAGCCTTACAGATGATCTGATTTCCTTTCTTTTATACGCACATTTTTAGATTGAAAATATTTCCCAATTTTTACTTTAACATTTTTTTAGATCGAGCTCTATTTTTCTCTTTAGTTCCACCAGTTTTTTGTATGATTTCATAGATTTTTCAGATCCTTTCAGGAACTTTATCAATCACCTTCAACTAACAAATGTAAACTATTATTAGAATTAGTTTAAAATTATTAGTAGACATATTAGTTTGGCTAAATACCAGAATTGACGCCAAGTTGGCTTCAATTTTGGCGAGTACTTTTAGACGCCAGATTTGGCGATGTATCGCCAAGTAGGCGAAAAACTTGGCGATAGTTGGCGACGGAACCGCCCCCTCCCAGATGGAGTCCAACTGCAGTTTCTCGACATCTACGCAGATTTTCTTATGACGATAGGTATCTACACACATTTTCATAGCTTCATTTACAAATATTTATTTTTATAAATATAAAAGAATTTTTTTTCCTAACTATCCCTTTTTAATTGAAATATCTGTATTGTAGTAACTGTTTTACGTCGAAAACAGTCAAATAAAGGTGCGATGTTGTTTTAACACATATTTAATTAAAGTTTATATATATATGTTTATGAAAAATATGCATTTTCTGTTTCGAATGACGTGAATTTCAAAGGTTCAAAACAATCAGGAGAATTTTTCAGGAGAATTTTTATTGATCTATAAAAAAAGAGCATGTGTTATCGTTTCTTTTTTAAATTATTGAATTGTTATTTAGTTGATCGCAACTCGATAGAAACAATTGAATTAGCAATTAAAAAGGAGAGATTTCTATAATGTTAAATTATGAAAGGTATAGCGTTATATAAATTTTAAATGGATGTTATTTCCTTAAATTTTGATATTTTTTTTTACCGGACCTTCAAAAGGCACATCCCTAAATCAAAAGCTTTCTAACAAACTATTACACGTCACTGAATGTCTCCTATTTCGGACATATAATTGAGTTGTTTGTCTGTTTTTTGTTCTTTCACGAGCAAAAAGTGACAAAACTGAGGTTCTTGATTTTCGAAACTAATCGGTGTATCTGGATGAATTTTTGTAAACTTTGAGTTCTAGGGTAGGAAACTTCTCCTTTTTAATTTCGTCGCGATCCGATGATTAGTTCCAAAGTTATTACGAGACAAACTTTGGACTTTAACGTTAGAGATGCATCTGAACCCTACTATATAGCACTATCGTACTGTATGATATCTATGGACTGATATTTATTGCGATAGAAACAACAAAAACAATAATAAATTAGAAAAGCACATAACTTTTACTAGATAAATGAAAACAGACGATTTTTCCACGCATTCTTTTCCCATGCAAAAATCTTTGTAATTCAAATGGAAGAAAAACGTTCATTTTGCATGCAATACTTGCCCTAAAAATAAATTTAAGATTCTTATAATAAAGAAGCAATAAATAAACAAAGGAGCATTTTACTATGAAATACGAATTTATCAATTTTTAGACAGATGAATTAAATAGTGAAAAATGAAACTGGAAATTATTTGTTTTACTGGGATTACATATCAAAAGTAACACAATGCTTGTCATATAATTAAAGCCTGGTGACACTGATATGACAGAAATTTGTCCTTTTTTATAAATTGAGAAAACAGCATTGAAGTTTTTTCTTATGCGTACCTTAACAATTTGCATAATTTTTAGATAAAATAGGATATAAAATGATTGAATTTAAAAGACACGCTGAATATGCATGTATGTTAAATTCAAGCGAAATAAATGTAATAATAAATAATAATAATAAAATGAAGCATTTGTTATGAAATAAGAATTTACCAAATTCCAGGCAGATGATTGAAAAAAGGAAAAAGGAAACCAAGTACCATTTGTTTATCCTGAGATTACATGTCAAAAGTAACAGGAGAGTTCGTATAGTTATTGCTTGGCACTAATATGTCAGAAATTTGTTTTACTACATATTATGAGAAAATAAAATTAAAGATTTTTTAATAAGTATATTTCAATATATAAATACACTTTGGTGTGATTTTGAGTAGAATAAAGTACACAAATAAATAAATAATAAAATAATAAAAGTATTACTTGAACACTGGCTTTGCATGCATGTTTTATTTATTTATTAAAAATTCAATTTCGAAATATTTATGGACCGTTGATTATTTCGATAAAAGTAACAATAATAATAATAAATTAGAAAATAAAATAATTTTGACCAGAAAAATCAAAAATCATTTTTTACGTGTTCTTTTAGTTAAATCTCTTTAGTTCTAATGAAAGAAAAATGTTAATTTTAAATGCAATACTTGAGGTGAAAATAAATTTAAGATGCTACATTCTTAAAGTAAAGTAAATAATAAATAAACAATGGAGCATTTTACTATAAAATAAATTTATCATTTTTTAAACAGATAAATCAAAAGTGAATAATGTAACGTGGAACTATTTCTTTTACTGAGATTACATGTCAAAAATAATAAAGTGTTTGTCATTTAGAAATAATTATAGACCATTTATTATTGCGAAAAAAAACAACAAAATCAAAGTAATTAGAAAACGAAATAATTTTGTCTAGATAAATCAAAGTAGACAAATTATCAATACATTCATCCCATGCAAAAATGTGTGTAGTTCAAATGAAAGAAAAAAGCTAATTTGCATGCAATGCTTGCCGTGAAAATACATTTAAGATCATAAAATAAAATAGACTATGAATAAACAATGGAGCATTTTACTGAAATACGAATTTATCAATTTTTAGACAGGTGAATTAAAAAGTGAAAAATGAATCTAGGGACTATTTGTTTTACCGGGATTACATGTCAAAAATAACAGAATGTTTGTCATATAGGTAAAGCCTGCTGACACTGATGTGAAAGAAATTCGTTCTGCTTTATAAGCTGAGAAAATAGCATTTACGTTTTTTCTTAGTTTTTAGGTGCGTTCGTAATTATATAATACGTAGCACCTATAGTGGTCGTTCAGTCCGTCCGTCTGTCCGTCCGTCCGTCTGTCTGTCCGCATATAACAACGCAAAAACTACCCAACCGAATCGTTTGAAATTTAAAATACATAATTATTACATAATTTTGTCGAGTCATTTCAAATTTTATGAAAATCGGATGCATAGATCAATTACATGGGCAATCAAAAGTATTCCATTACATTACGGTCAATGGGGAAAAAAGTTTCAAATGCATTTTAATCGTTTGAAATTTAAAATACGCAATTATTACATAATTCTGTCGAGTTATTTCAAATATTTTGATAATCGTGTGCATAGATCAATTACAGGGGCAATCAAAAGTATTCAATTACATTATGGTCAATTAGGAAAAAGTTTCAAATATATTCTATACGTTTGAAATTTAAAATACATAATTATTACATAATTTTGTCGAGTTATTTCAAATTTTATGAAAATCGGATGCATAGATCAATTACAGGGACAATCAAAAATATTCCGTTACATTACGGTCAATGGGAAAAATGTTTCAAATGCATTTTAATCGTGTTACACTCATACGAACTTAATAAAATTTATATGCAACTATAAAGTACATATTATAATATACATCATACATAATTTGTGGTGCAAAGAACATTTGTTATTGATTTACAAGGCCACACAAAAGTATTCCATTATATAATGATATAGGGAGAACATTGTTTGATGAGCGTTTTAATTGTAATTCACTATTTTCAATTTTATTAGATTGACATATGAAAGTAATATTTTTAAAACGCACCTAATTTGCTACGCTTCACGTGCCATTTCCAACTTGTTTTTTTGACAATTCGCTTCATTTTTAAGTAAAATAGGATATAAAAAATTTGGATTTAAAAGACATGCTGAATATGCATGCATGTTAAATGCAAGTGAAATAAATGTAATAATAAATAATCAAAATACAATAAATAATTTGTTTTGAAATATGAATGAAAAAATTTTTAGACAGATGAATTAAAAAGGAAAAAGAATGAAACCTAGTGTCATTTGTTTGTCCTGAGATTACATGTCAAAAAGTGACAACATGAGTTCATCCAGTTATTACTTTGTGAATTTGATATGACAGGAATTTGTCCTGTTTCATAGCATGAGAAAATAACATTAAAGTTATTTTCATAAGTAAAAATATACTTCGCTGTGATTTTAAATAAATAAATAAAGAAAGAAAGAAAAATAGAAGCGTCATTTGAACATAGGCTTTGTATGCATATTTTATTTGTTTATTAAAAATTCAATTTTGAAACATTTATGAAAATCGATTATTTCCATAATAACAATAAAAATGATAATTAATTAGAAAAGAAAAAATTTTGAACAGATAAATCAAAGAACAAAATTTTTCGACGCGATCTTTTCCCATGAAAAATCTGTGAAATTCAAATGAAAGAAAAATGTTCATTTTGCATGCAAGGCATGTTGTGAAAATAAATTTAAAATGCTACAATCTCAAAGTAAAATAAATAATAAAGAAACAACGGAGCATTTTACTATAAATACGAATTTATCAATTTTTAGACAGGTGATTTAAACGGTGAAATATGAAACTGGGAACTATTTGTTTTGCTGGGATTACACGTCAAAAGTAACAGAATATTTGTCATTTAGTAAAAACCTGCTGACTCTGATATGACAGAAGTTTGTCCGGTTTTATAAGCTGAGAAAATAGCATTGAAGTTTCTTCTTATGTATTTCTTTACAATTCTCTTCACTTTTAGGGGAAATTGGACATAGAAAGATTAAAAAGAACGAATTTAAGAGACATGCGGAATGTGCATGTATGTTAAATGAAAGCGAAATAAATGTAATAATAAATAATAATAATAAAATGAAGCATTTGTTATGAAATAAGAATTTGCCAAATTTCAGACAGATGGTTATAAAAAGGAAAAATGAAACCAAGCACCTGTTGTTTATCTTCAGATTACATGTCAAAAGTTACAAGGGAGTTCATATAGTTATTGCTTAGTGACACTAATATGACAGAAATTTGTTTTACTACATATTATGAGAAAATAACATTAAAGTTTTTTTTTTCATAAGTAAAAATACACTTCGCTGTGATTTTAAGTAGAATAAAATGCAAAAAAATCAAGTAGGAAAAATTATGCATTAATCATAGAGTAGGAACACTTTGCAACATTTTCTGAAGTCTTTAACAAAACTTCGTTATTTAGGGAAATATGGTGTAACTGTCCATTGCCAAATATGAATTGCAATACTTTTGAATAGTACTCTATTTCATCTGTAGGCTGATATATTAAAACTATGTAACTGGAAAATGTAGTTTAGCAAGAAAACGCATAACAAATTAATTTTTTGTTTCAGCAATTTGTACTAACACATTTAAACATACTTGAATATTTTTGTTCAGCACTGAAGTTTACCTAGTATCTTTATTACCCTCGAATAATTATCTAAAATTTTATTCAAACTAACACATCTTTAAAGAAATTTATGGTTCAAGAACTTATCATCCATCGGTTGTGTACTAATGTTGCGCCTTAGGGCACCACACTAGGCACAGAAAAAGACCCGGATGATAATGTAAAGTCTATGGGAGCGTTCTTTTCAAATATCTCGCTCAAGTTTTAATTTTTTGACATGATATTTCTTGCATAGGATAGCTGTGGACTATCTAAAACCGGCCTAGTTTTTACTTTTTCGATTTTGCTTATATATTTTTTATATTACGATATTTTCAATTTCAGAACCGGTTTAAGCCAGTTTTGAAAGTTAAAGTACTTAAAAAAAAATTAAAACCAAAACTGAAAAAGTAAAAACTAGGCCGGTTGTGGGTAGTCCTCAGCTATCTTTTGTAAAAAAATCATGTAAAAATATTAAAATTTTGGCGAGAAATTTGAAAAGAACGCCCCCATAGACTTTACATTATCATCCGTGTTTTTTTCTGTGACTTGTGTTGCACCTTAAGCTTCAATAGCATTTTAAATTGTATTTTTCCCAAGGCATTTGGGACTCCAGCAATCGATTCGAGTAGAAAGATTTTCATTTTAAAATATAAATAAAGACCAATTCGGGATTCGACTCCCAAAATATATTGGAACTTGCGTAACATGATGCGGACGATAGTGTGTCTAAATTCTATGCTCAGTTGGATAGATTTTTAAATTATGTAAATGATGTATATTGTGAATGCATTTTGAGCTCCCAGTATTAATTCCTTCTCGGAGAAAAATGTCTATATTCAACACTGAATTTAACTGCATATAAAATTTTTATATTTTAGTTTCGAACAATGCAGGGTGGTTTAGCTGTTAACATACACTGTAAAGTACGAAATAAGCCCCCCCCCCCCTTATAAAAATCATTCTACAATCATTTTTACTTTCCTCTGTCTTCAATAGAAGAAAGTATTGTAATCGAAATTTTTTTTCGACGGATTTGCGCGTTTTAGGGGTCTGAGACTCCGAAAGACATGTTTTTACAAAATGTCTGTTTGTCCGTGTATCTGGATAAGCATAAGATATGCATAGAATTGAAACACATTTTTTGTGAATATTTTAGGCTGTGGCAAGCAGGTCCTCCTTTAATTTTGAAATGTTCCGCCGTAAGGGGTAACAGCGATTATTGTGCTATTTTCAATATTGTACCGACTAAAAGTGTATGAAGTTATACATCGAATTGAACCAAATTTTTTGTGTAAGTATATGGCTAGTTGGACCTCTCAAAATTTGAAAAAATCCGCCGGAAGGTGCCGCTGCATTAGCGATTTTTGCGTCATTTTTAATATTGTATCGACTAAAAGTGTATGAAGTTATGCATCGAATTGAACCAAATTTTTTGTGTAAGTATTTGACTATGGCTAGTTGGTCCTCCCTCAATTTGAAAAAAAAAACTGCTTGAAGGGGGCGCTGCAATAGCAATATCTGTGCCATTTTCAAAATTATACCAACGAAAAGTGTTTGAAGTTATGCATTGAATTGAACCAATTTTTTTGCGTAAGTATTTGACTATGGCTAGTTGGTCCTCCCTGAATTTGAAAAAAATCCACCAGAAATGGACGCTGCAATAGCGATTTTTGTGCCATTTTCAATTTTTAACCACATACAAGTGTATGATTTTATGTATAGAAATGAATCAAATTTTTTGTGTAAATGTTTGGCTATGACTAGTTTGGCATCCCTGAATTTGAAAAAAATCCGCCGGAAGGAAGCCCTGCTATAGCGACTTTTAACCATTTTCAATATTTTACTCATGGAAAATTGTACGAAGTTATGCATAGAATTGAACTAAATTTTTTGTATAAGTGTTTGGCTGTAGTCAGCAGACCCTCCCTGAATTTGAAAAAAATCCGCTGGAACGTGGCGCTGTAATCGCAATACCTGTGCCATTTTCATTAATTTACCATCAAAAAGTGTTGAAGTTATGCCTAGAACTGAATTAAATTTTATATATATAATTATTTTGGGATACATCGAGTAGATTCCTCTTGAATTTGAAAAAAAATCTGCCTATCGTTCTATTGTTCATCGGCTGGTGCATGGACGAAAACTCGTTTTTGCTCCTATTATTTGACTGAAGCAGATGTGATTTAAGATCAAAATCATAGTTGGTATAATATTGAATTAATAATATTAACTCATTAACATGCGTAACTAAATTTTCAAACATTAAAATGTACGTATGAGATAGAAGAAAGTTTTGGGATTGGCACATCCAACTAGTTCTTCTTATATTAAATTTCCTTAATTTTTATGCACTAAGATATAAGAGACGTTGATATTGAGTTCACATTATAATTTTTTTTTTCATATTTCTTTTATAACTACAAGGTGTGGCCATTAATTTCCAAGACTGGCGTAACTGTATGAGAACCGGAAACCGTGATGTTTTTATTTCGAAGGTCGTTTATCTGCGCATTTACGACAACGTTGGTGTCCTTCAGAAATAAATGGTTGATCTTGATTCATTCATAAAGACGTAGCTGTTAAATTTCCTTCATTTTCAGTACGTTGACGGTTCCTTATAGGATTTAGGAAGTAGAAATTTTACGGAAATATATGACCTGTACTATTTAGTTTACACACCTATAATTTCAGAATAATTCCTCATGTATTTTTCTAGATATTTAACGAAATGTCTAAAATCGCAAGTGTCCGGACATTAAAGTCCATATTGCATCTGGTAAACCTTTTGAAATTGAATTCGTTAATTTCTTCCTATAAGTTTAGATTCTGAGCCAAATTTCTCAGTAACAAGTTCATCATTTTACGCCTATAATTTCTATTTTCTCTTATACTCACCAGCAGGGTGGGAAGTGGCACTGAATGTTAGAATTCGAATTGTTAAACGAAAGAAGACATGAAGACATCTGAAAAGTGATAGAAAGTATGTTTAATGAGACGTCCGCCGCCATAGTGATTTGCTATCTCAATTTTTGTGATATCTAATTTGTGGTTTGAAGCTTTAATAACAGGAACGGATTTTATTACACATATAGAGCACTCTACTTTTGTCACCTTTAACGCCTTTAAATGGTAATTTTGTTTAGATCAATATTTCAGTAGGATACAACAAATGTTAAACCCGTGTAACAAAAAGATTAAGTTAGATTCCGACCCTTACTTCGTTTAATAATACAGCATGATTTCCCCTTGGTAGTGAGTATTTAAACCTTTTTTTTTGTGGCGGGAAACAAATTTCCATGAATTCTTTTAAACTATTACCAAGCTTTACAACGTTTTGTTTAATAGTTTTCTTTTTATGACCATTTGAAAGTGGAACTTTAATTACAACTAATGTATTTTAACACATTAAATGTTTTAAATGTTTATTTTGTAAGAATATGGGAATGTTTTATTTCATCATTTCTTTAAGTTCAACGATCGTATGTTTGTTTTTGCAGTTCAAAATTTCTAATCGAACTCTACTCACTTTTTAATATCCGATCGAAATTATATTTTACATACCGACGTAACGATGTCAGCCTAATATTGTTATGATTTTTGGTGGTTACCATGCATTTATACTTATTTTACAGGATAACACAAAAGCTTTTGGTCAGATTACCGCTAAGAGGATTTATAAAAAGCTTTAGATTAGATAACACAAGATGATTGAAGCTGTATTTTTTAACTATTATGTATTTTTCTTATCACTGAATTGAAAATTATCTCAATTTTTAACCATTGTGTAATTTTTTTTTTTTTTTTTTTTTTTTTTTTTTTGCAAATCATAAATTATCAAAACAAAAATAGTATATTATAAAATAAAGGAGATGGCTGTGTTTTATTATTTTAGATAATTCATTTTTATATCCTTTTTAGCACTAAATCTGAAAATAACCTTCTTTTTTTAACCATCACGTTAAAATGTTTTTGCAAATCGCAAAAGTCAAAGTTAAAATGTAGCGAAAATCTCATACTATAAAACTTCATACTGTAGAACTTTTTTTTATTTAACTTTATTTTATTTTATTCAATAATTTACTAAAGTTTTTTAGCTTCTACAGGAATTCTTACAGCTACACAGCTGAGGGTCTGATGAGGAGATTTAAGAGGTTCAATTATAACTGTTCTTTTTTTTTATTTAAAATTTAAAATTTTCGAAAACTTTGATGTAATGGTTAGAGGTAATGTGATAGTCAGCTGTAAAAAGTACATAAAAATTAACTATCAAAAGTTAAAAATACAAAAATTACATATATTTTATAGCATCGAATTTTCGCCATTTTTTCTTTTTTATTTTAACATGTACGATTGGCAAAAAAAAAAAAAAAAAAAAAAAAAAAAAAAAAATCTTTACGTGATGATAAAACATGAATGTCAGTTTTGGATTGAATGATACAGAATACATAATAATCAATTATAAAAAATTAAAAAGCATGACCTAACCCATCTTTTGCATGCTAGTGTAATCTAATGACTTTTTAAAATGAGCATCAAAAGCTGTTTTATAAAGAATTGATTATGTTTATTTTTCATCATTTTATTTCACATTTTTTCCTTATATGTTTATTAAACATTGTATTTTTGCATTAATATTTTAGAATCATTAAATATTTCAAATGTATATTGCAATTTAAAATTTACTTTGAAAAATTTGTTTAATTTTTCAGACTAAATTTCTACTAAATTTGTGAATGACCACCAATTTTCTACAAAAATATGCTTCAACTTTAAATAGCTATTACTCAGTCAACTGTAATCGTAGAATGGGACTTTTTCCTCTTACTTTATTTTAACAGAAAATTTTTACAAAATATAACTTATCAGACCGGGGGACCACATAAAACTTACAATTTCTTTAGATTTTTAAAAAATGTTTTTATTGACTTAAATCATTTTAAAAGTATTTCTTTATCTCATTTAAAACACTTTTGTGATTGCAACTATATACCTTTGACTAAAGGTTAAGGAATAAGCCATTGGCCACCGTTGAAAGAGGACACCCTGTATGCATACCGTTTATATGTATAAACGTTACAAGGTCATTCCATGGTAACTTACGTTATATTTAGAACAATTTACTACAGTAATTTTAGTAATATAACTCTAAAAAAATATCCAAATGTAAAACTACATGATTTGTCAATGAAACTTATCTAAGGATCAATTTTGATAAAAAAAATTACTCCAAAATGATACTGAAAATTATATTTTATATGATAACTTACACTCCTTTTTCAATAAATGGCAGTCAACATATTAAATATAACTACCAAAATTTAAGAAATTACATTAGAATTAGATATTTTTTGCCTAAATTGGGCTTTGAATAACTTTAATAAACAAACCATGTCAAATTTACTTTTTGAATATTTTGTGTGTATGTGTTATATTACTAAAATTACAGAAAATATTTGTAAATGTAATGTAAGTTACCATGGAATGACCTTACAATGCTTTCATCCTTTAAATTGAACGCTGCATATTGCAACAGATATACATTAAAAAGTTTAATTTACCTTTGCTTTAATTTATCTTATCTACATTGAATAATATATGATAAATTACATGAAATTTTATGCTATCTCGTAAACAGAAATTTTAATTAAAAAAACTTTCAAGAATATCATAATATTCTTGCATCTCTTTTCGAAAATAAAAAAGAAAAAAAGTAGAAAACTATTTTATAATTCCACAGAGATTCTTTTCATTTATTTCTAAAACTTACTACCGTGTTTTCTAAAATATTTACTGCATCTAAAAATTTTTATAGAAGTTTTTCTACATGCATTTTTAAACATAAAACTATTATAAAAATAAAAAATCAGCTTGGCTCTTATAAAATCGAAATATCTTACTTTTATAAGTAGAAAAAAAGTTACATAGCTACAAAGACAGCAACATCATTTCTTCCTAAATTATCCAAAAACGCAGGTAAATAATTTCAGAGAATATTTCTCATTATAAGGTATACATTGAAAACAAAAATTTTACCTTTTGTAAAAATTTATTATTCATCCCAAATAAAAGAATATGCAGAACATGGGAATAAAAGAAGAGAACACATAAGAAAAAAACGAGAAAAAAGAGAAAAATGAAAACAAGTTAGAAATCGCACATAAGCGTAGCAAATGTGGTGCGTACTATAATAAAGTTTTTAAAAAGTTCAGATCTTGGTGTAATAGTACATAGAACTTTTGTATATCTTTGTACATGCTATCTGCTTTCTATTATACAGGAAGTAACTAGTTGTCAACTTCAAAAACGTATATCAATTTCATAAAGTGTGAAATAGTTTAATATAATTAAAACGCAATCTAAACAATGTTCCCCTCTGCAACATTATGTAATGAAATACATTCGTGTTGCCCTCTAAATTAATAACAAATATTCTTTTCTCCACAGATTGTACCGAATGTATATTTCAGTATCAACTTCATGGATGCATGCGTACTTTATTATGTTCGCAAGAATGCAACATCATTAAAATATACTTGAATCTATTTTTTCCCATTGGCCGCAATTTAACTAATACATTTGATTGTCCCTGTAATTAAACTATGTTTACGATTTCCGTAAAATTTGAAATGAGATGACAAAATTATGCTACAGGTATGTATTTTAAATTTCAAATGATTCGGTTGGGTAGTTTTTGCTTTGTTATATGCGGAGAGACGAATGGACTGAACGACGACCATAGATGCTACAAATTTACTTGATTACGAATGCACCTAAAAAAAAAAAAAAAAACACATGTTGATCATCGAATTGGAATAGCAGAAAACAGAAAAAAATCATTCAAACTGATATTCAATTTTTTTTTTTTTTCAATTTATATTAAAAAATTAAGTTTTTTTTGCGTCAATTTGACACTGAAATTGTTTCAAACTGAACTTTTCAACACAAACACTCAACTTCAAGAATACATTGTCGATAAATTTCTACTTTGCATAAAAAACGAGTTAAATCAATTACAGACGCTGTTTAGAATTCTGTAGAACCATTTCAGATCCTTTATTTTCATGTTTAAACTATAAAGACTAAATTTTAAATATTCGATCTGAGTTCTTTCTTAATTATAAGTTTGCATCATGATATCCCTTGTGGAATCTAATCTTGTGAATTTCCATCTGTTTTTCTGATCGTCCCTCTTTCACTGCTTTCCAGATTTCTTTAATTGTGGTGCATTTTCACTTTTAAAGAGCTCTTTACACGCGCCATTTTGAAAGAATAATAAATTTCAAAGCATCAGATGATAGTTTTAATTTAAATAGCAAGCTGTTGCAAATTTTGCTGACAAAAATGATCAATTGATACAATAGCATCAACTTTAAAAATTAATATCATTTTGTTAATCTTACAAATATAAAATCAATTACGGAATTGAAAATGTTTAATTATAAAAGGCGTTCAGTAAATTGGAGAATACGCCATGAAACGTTCGGAAACGTTTCAGAAAATTAATGCTAGTAAAAAAAAAAAAAAAAAAAAAAAAAAAAAAAAAAAAAAAAAACATTTGTTTTGCAAATGCCTTTAAATATGATCAAAATAAACTTCCTAGAATATCATAAATTTACAGAAGTGCGTGTGGCCTTTCGAATGAACTTTGTATTTCTTCATCATGCGCAAAGAACACATGCTGTATACTTTGAAAGTAGGAACAAGACTAAAAATAAATAAATAAAAAAAAGGGTAAGAGGACAAATCTAAAGATTTGTCAACAGAAAAGCTGAAGGCATCCGACAATCCCTCAAAAACATTACCTAATCAGAACACATATTAGAAGGAGAAGTATGAAACAAATTAAGTAACAACGCAGACAAACATTTGAATATTTAAAATAGATAACTGAACAAATAAATACATATATACATATAAAAATAATCATTAAACGAAACAAATAAAAATAAAATAAAATAAAATTAATAAAATTAATAATAACATAGGGTTCGTAGTCTAGAAGGACTGGTAAGGACCTTTTACTAGAATTTTTAAAATGTAATATTTGTTTTATTTAATGAAAAATAAATTCACTTACAAATTTCCCAACTAGTACTTTACGAAATTTTTGATACTAAAACAATTAAAAATCCTCTGAATTCTTTGATGCCTATGCAAACCCGATATAACTTGTCTGACATCACATCCATTAATAATATGTCGCTTGTATCTGCAATTTTATGGAATTTCAATAAATTAGTTTTGACCTAATTGCACTAGCTTATTTCATAATTAAATTCTTCTTAAAATCTTTGAAATGTATTTGTGTATGATGTTTCTTATTATGTAGAAAATTTCTAGGAATGGTGGCTAATGGAAGGGGTTATTGTATATTTTTGCTCATTTAATAGATTAAGGACACATTTGTCTTTTTTTAAAGGTCTACTTTTAAAAAATAAGTTTAAGGGGACCGGGACACAAAAATCTTTAAATTTCCTAAAAATATTTTATTGCACTAAAAATTTCTTTGTTTTTATTCTACTTAAAAGGAACGTTTAAATTATGTTTCTATCTTAATTGGAACAGTAAATAATAATTTTTCTGTTTTGGTTTGATTTCAATACTTAGCTTTTAAACAATGGCTGTTGTGTTTAGAAACGACGACGTCTTGAGAAAATGCGGTTTCCTTCGTGATGTGTTTTTTCACCATTTGTCATGGTTAAATTGTTATAACTAGAGAACCGTTAGAGATATATTGTTTAAACTTGGAATATGATTTTTTCAATTGTTTTACTTTAATTCTGATTCAGTAAAACAAAAAAATTAAATATGATTTTTAAAAAAGTACAATATTTTTTTTTCAATTTCTATTTTATATTTCTGGATATTTAACAAAACGTCTAAAATCGCAAGCGGTCGCTCATCTACTGCCATATTGTGTACTTAAGTAACTTTTTTTGCTTCTTACATTTTTCCATCTATATTTGTGAATGGTTAACATAATCTAAAAATACATGGTAAATAAAATCATTACTTTTTCTATAAAATTTGAACATTCTGCTCTTAACATCTTATGAAAAAAAAAGCTGTGATAGACGAAGAGATTCTTGTAATCCTATAATGGTTCCATTTTTAATTTTTAAGTATGGTATCCTAATAACGGATAGATTTTCCCTTATTATGTACTTGAATGCATGTTTAATCATATAAAATTTCAAAACTCAATATTCATGATACTGATAAGTAGACTATAGTAATACTAAAAGACCACTCATAATTCAAGATGATCAGTCCCTGATACCGAATAGGCACGAGAAGCAGATGCTTCTCTTAGAAGATTTTGAAGAGGCCCGAAATTGAAAAATCCGGGGGCCCCAAATTTTATACAGAATTAATTCCATTCCAAAATCCCAATTTATCAATCTTACTTTATATAGTAAGATGTGTTTCATAAAAATAGATTTCATAACAAATTAATTTTTGGTCAAATTCAACCACCTGATCGCAATTATTTTATTAATTATAAATAGAAGTTTTCATATACGTCCATTGAAAACATTTCAAAATATGCATTAAAGTATTTAATTGCTATAAAGGACGTTAAATACTAATAAAAACATTAAAAGATCTTAATAATTTTACATGTTTCGATTGAATTTACTCAATCATCATCAGAAAAAAAGAAAATACAAATAAACACAAAGCTGGAAAATGACAAATTAAAGTATTTAATTGCTATAAAGGACGTTAAATACTAATAAAAACATTAAAAGATCTTAATAATTTTACATGTTTCGATTGAATTTACTCAATCATCATCAGAAAAAAAGAAAATACAAATAAACACAAAGATGGTTTTTTCTGATGATGATTGAGTAAATTCAATCGAAACATGTAAAATTATTAAGATCTTTTAATGTTTTTATTAGTATTTAACGTCCTTTATAGCAATTAAATACTTTAATGCATATTTTGAAATGCAATTATTTTAGTTTGTTCAATATTTTAAATGTATATGTATTTTGTATGCCATGTTTAAATAATACTGAATCTGGCTTATATGAGCAACATAAAATATTGATATTTTACGGCTAAAATTGAGAGAAGTATTTCAAAATATTGATATTTAATTTGCGCATATATTCTATATTCAACCTTTTCATCCAACTTATATTTTTACGCTCATATCAAGCAAAATACTGCAATGGAATCAATTTTTGCGTAAGGGAACATAAAAAATTTTGTTTAATGAAATATATGCGAATTGAACTGAGCCCCTCTTTGGAATAATATTCTTAAGCACTAGTAAGTTTCCGGGCATGTTGAATGTAGAAAACTCCTCTCGAATGAAGAGGGTCCTGAAATGACACCGTGCTTTCCATAGATTCAGAGGTTAATCAGGCTCTGAAGATGATATTCCTTCTTTAGGTGTAATGATATTCCTTCTTTAGGTGTAATTCGCTACATTTGTATTATCAAATTCATGGACGTGGAAGACATTTATTCAGAAAATCTTTTATTTCATTTATGAAACATAGTGTTATCTTTTATAATAAACTGTCTTTAGAATGTTAAAAGATAAATAGAAATGCTTAAATCTTTAATAAGTAGGTATTGGCTTAATAAAAATAAAATTTTATTACTTCTTATCTCTTACTGCGGTTTTTTCATTTCATGATATTACATTTTTTTTTCCTAACAGAGAAACATGCAGATAAAGAAAAATAACAGTCTTTTTTTAGTCTCTAATCGCAGTGGGTATTCAATTTTTAAAAGAATGTCGTTAGTGTTAAAAGTATAATGTAGGGTAATTCAGAAATTGATCAAATAAAGTGAATGATACGGACTTTTTAAAATTATAATACCTTCCATTAAGTTTTAGAAGTAAATTAACATGATTGCTACAACCTCTAATGAATGTCCTGTTGTTGACTTGGCTTTTATATCTGACTTTATATATATATATATATATATATATATATATATATATATATATATATATATATATATACATATTTATAAAATTGCTATTAGCAACGGATGTTATATATTAATTATATATAAGATACCACAATAGGAAAAAATTCATTATGACTATTCAAAATGAAAAGATATCAATTAAATATCAAATTGTATACATTCATAATTACACGCGCGGAGCAGCATAATAATTTGAATGCTAATATAATACCATTAAAAGTAGACAAGATTCACCAACGGATTTTATCAATAAAACAATAAACCAAAACGAAGAATTAAATTGAATTATAGTAAACAATATTAACCATTTGAAATTAACCATTGAATTTAATAACTTATAGCACATTGAACATGGAAGGAAAAAAAGAATAATATGAATACAATTGAAATTTGTAGAACCAAAGCAGAATCTTCAGGTCCCAAATACTTTGGAACTACAAATGGAGTGTGTGGTTTCATCTTCGTATTTGCCATGAAAAAGCAAAACAATACGAATTTGGGACTACCATGACACAAAAACCAAATTATTAAAAGTAATAAAAAAATATATATATAGGTTGGTTGGGTGGGTAGATGTTAGAGTACGGAGGGGGGGGTGGTGTTGTCTGGATAAAAACGCAAAAGTTAATTATTTATTTAAAAAAAATTGAGAGTGGGTTATTTATTTTAACATAATTTTTAAACAGTTTAATTTACACCAATATATGGATATTCGTCTAGTTATATCTATAGTTAAATAGCTATATTTTAAATATCAAATTATTTTTAATGTTATTGATATAATTTTTGGTATTATTATTAATAATATTATTACTATTATTATTTATTTATTTATTTATTATTATTATTATTATTATTATTATTATTATTATTATTATTATTATTATTATTATTTTTATTATCCTATATTAAGATAATGAGTTTTTACCATGCAAAGTCACAATAAATGTTACTGATTAAAGTAACAATAATGTATTTTAAGTTATATGTTAATATGAATGTTATCTCTTAATTCTAATTTTAATCATTTTATTAATTTAATTTTATGTTAATATCGATTATTATTTTTTCCGGTTCAATTATATTTCCATTCAGCTTTATCTTTTTTGTTTGTTATGGATAACTATTATTTTTACTTACTTTCAACTCCTTTTTGTAAAATATCTTTGTTCCTTGTTTAATAATTTGGTTTTTGTGTGATGGTAGTCCCAAATTCGTATTGTTTTGCTTTTTCATGGCAAATACGAAGATGAAACCACACACTCCATTTGTAGTTCCAAAGTATTTGGGACCTGAAGATTCTGCTTTGGTTCTACAAATTTCAATTGTATTCATATTATTCTTTTTTTCCTTCCATGTTCAATGTGCTATAAGTTATTAAATTCAATGGTTAATTTCAAATGGTTAATATTGTTTACTATAATTCAATTTAATTCTTCGTTTTGGTTTATTGTTTTATTGATAAAATCCGTTGGTGAATCTTGTCTACTTTTAATGGTATTATATATATATATATATATATATATATATATATATATATATATATATATATATTTGTGGACATTGTAACTGTTAAGATTTGACATATTAAAAATCTTTCACAACTTCAAATTTCTATAATCGTCAAACAACTTTTTTTTTTCAATAAAAAAAAAAACGTGAATTGTTATTAATTAAGGTAGACCTACTTAATAAATTTAAACCACGATTTGATTACGCCCGGGTCACTAAGCTTTTATACCTGACTTTAAAAAAATCTGCTTGCGGATACAATAATAGTTACTATTTAACATATTAAAAATCTTTTCATAACTTCACATTTTAACAATCATCAAACAATTTTATTCTTTTCAATAAATAAATAAATAAATAAATAAATAAACCTGTGAGCTGTTGTCAATTCAGATAAACAAACTTAATAAATTTAAGTTACAACATTATAATGGATAAAAATGAAATCTGCTGCAAATGAACTGCAACAAATTTATAAATATTACATAGTTTTTTTTCGATTTTAGAAGTGGTTGATCAGGCAAAAAAAAGTCAATGAAAATGTAAGAATTAATCTTTAAAACGTCATCTTTGAGCTGTGAATAACAATAGCTTTTATAAGACTATTGGTTGAAATTAGTGAGAAAGAAGTGGAATATTTTAACTTGCCGTAATTGTTAACTAATAGAAAATTAAATATTTATACTTTTTCAAAGGAAGAAAAGAAATCCTAAAATGGCTTCTCTTACAGAAAACAGCTGACAACAATGTGATAACAGATGCTCTAAATTTCAAACAAAAATATTATGTCTAGTGCCACGTAGAAAAAGTTCATTACCGTCTGAAATAACACGATATTTATAAATTTGTTCAGTTACTGGAAAGATATCATCTACTTGCGGCTCACCCAATATATATTATTTTTAAATTATTTTGAAAGGTATTGCTAACTAGACATTACTTTTAAAAAACCTATACTTGAGTGCCATTTCAGAGTCATTTTATCATTAGTCAGTGTCATTTCATTTTTGATCTCAATACACATGGCAATAATACGCATGATAAATACTATGCTCGTAACTTAATTTCTTATTACTATTATGTAAAAAAAAAAAGTATTTTTCACTTTGCAGTGGTTCTTAAAGTCGTTTTTATTTCTGGTAGAAAAGTTTATCAAAAGTCATTACCGCATTTGTAGATTAACAAATTGCTACTGTGTGTGGTAATTTTTTACGTGAAGGATTGTGTTTGAATTTCTCTTAAATGTTTTTTCGTTTGATTCTTGGTTTTAAGAATATATTAACTTTTTGACAGTATATTAAATGTTGGTTCTTACCATATCCAATGTTTTTCTTCCTTGCAAGTAATTTAACAACTTTATTTTTTTTTACTATAGGATTGAGAGCTGTGATGCCGTGCTTTTAAATTTGTGCGATGTTAGGGTAAAACCGGATATTTAACAGTGGATGGATTCCGCGTACATCTCATTTTTGCTCGTATATCTCATTTATACACTGTTTTACCCAAACAGTGATGTAAAAACTGGATTTTTGCATAATTTTGATAAAAGCTATTTTTAGGTGCGTTCGTAATTATGTAAATACGTAGCACCTATTGTTGTCGCTCAGTCCGTCCGTCTGTCTGTCCGTCTGTCTGTCCGTCCGTCTGTCCGCATATAACAACGCAAAAACTACCCAACCGAATCGTTTGAAATTTAAAATACATAATTATAACATAATTTTGTCGAGTCATTTCAAATTTTATGAAAATCGGATGGATAGATCAATTACACGGACATTCAAAAGGATTCTGTTACATTACGGTCAATAGGGAAAAGAGTTTTAAATGCATTTTAATCGTTTGAAATTTAAAACATATAATTATTGCGTAATTTTGTCGAGTTATTTTAAATGTTATGAAAATCGGATGGATAGATCAATTACAGGGACATTCAAAAGGATTCCGTTACATTACGGTCAATAGGGAAAAAAGTTTTAAATGCATTTTAATCGTTTGAAATTTAAAACATATAATTATTGCGTAATTTTGTTGAGTAATTTCAAAAGTTATGAAAATCGGATGCATAGATCAATTACAGGGACAATCAAAAGGCTTCCGTTACATTACGGTCAATGGGAGAAAAGTTTCAAATGCATTTTAATGGTGTTACACTCATTCGAGCATAATAGAATTGGCATGAATCTATGAAATATATATTAAAATATGCATTCTGTACAATCTGTTATGCAAAGAATTTTTATTATTAAATTACAGGGCCACACATAAGTATTCCACTACATAATGCTATACGGGGAAACATGGTTTGTTACGTGTTTTAATTATATTCAACTATTTCACATTTTATGATAAGATATACGTTGCTGAGGTGAAATAAAAATTACTTCCTGCATATTTACAGAAACGTAAAGATTTCGACTACTATACTGTATCCGGAGTACGCTCTACTATATCAGCAAGATCTGAATATTTTTAAAACTTCGTTATCGTACGAACGCACCTCATTTGCTACGTTCACGTGCAATTTCCAACTTGTTTTTATATAACAACAATATTTTTTTATCGAAAAGAACATATTTTATTTTAGACAAAGATTCACCTAACATTAAAAAGGTGTTGAGAGTTTGTGTTCATTTGATTGCATTTGAGTACATCAAATATTTATTTTACCCGATTTTCCCCCACTTTCCCCTAAAGCTAAAAATTTTCACTTCATTAAAAGCTGCAGGAATAATGCTGATGTAAAAATTTTAGTTTGAGGCCATAGAAGTGTTTCGAAGAAACAGTTCTGTACATAATGGGTGGTTTTCAAATGTATTGCCGTATTAGGTGAAACAAAATTTGAAAAAATAATTTGGTTTAAATATAAAAATGTACTCAGGTATGAGTTGCTTATAGTTTACAACATTCTAAGCAGTAGATTATTTGCGAGTTTTTTTATTTATATTTCAGAAATTTCAAGAAATGTCTTGCCCAGTCACTATTTTTCTCATAAGTGTGACCTCTATAAAATATTCTGATTTTTTTTGTACCAATAATTAATTAAAAAATTGCTTAAGGAATAAAAAATGTATTAGTATTTATTTATTTCATAAATTTAAAACATTTTAATAGTTATTTATGACATGAGTGTTACTTTGCTTCTTAAATAAAGGGTATAACTTCTGATTCAAAACAAATTTAATTAAAAATTAATTATTTTCATTGCAGTTATAATAAAGAATTGGAAAGTTCTAATAGACAAAACAATTAATTTAAGTGAAGTAACAAATGCATTAATAAAATTCTGATTCTTAGTTACAGTAACGTTCATGAAAAGTGGTAACACTCATGACACGCAATAAGACTCATCTTGCAGCAAACAGTGTAACAATATATATATATATAAAGATTTTTAAAAGTTTAAACTATGATTTGTGTAAAAGAAATAGTCCTTTGAAAATTATTTATTAAGAATTAAAATTTGAATCTTAAATAGTACTTACAAAACACGTGTGCAGACATGAAAATCCTGTTACAATTTTTAAATAATTATAAATATATATAATATGACAAAATATATCCCTGAATCATGAATCTATTATAATCATAACTTAAATCTTACACATGATTTATAGTTGTAGAATTACTTAACTTCTTTTCTCATGAGTGTTACTTTTTCCAAGTAACACTCATGTAAGGTAACACTCATGTACGGTAACACTCATGACATTTATTAAGGAGTTCTTCACTAAAATAAATTCTAACTGTTTTATTGAAATTTTAGTTGGGCCTATTGATTCCTGAACAAAAAATACAGCATTCCCTAACTTAACATTTTTATATGTTAAAAAATAATAATAAATAAATGGGTAACACTCCTGTAAGAAAATAAAAATACTCACCATGTTGAAATGAATATTCTGATAAATAGCAATTATAGAACAAAATTATCGCGTTCTAAATAAGCGCACTGTAAAGAAGAAACAACATCGTTTTCTCACTACCGTTGCCAACCGCAATATACAAATATTTTGAAAAGAAATAATATTAACTTCCCTAAAGTAACACTCATGTTCTGCATATGCGGACACAAAATACATTTAAATTTTTAACTCTTAGATATTAATTTTAAATATATAAACTATCTATTTGTTTAATTAACACAGGATATTTTACTTTTAATCCATATATAAAAATTTTTAAATGTTTGGAAGCATAAAAAAATATTGAAAATTTGCGAGTTTTTTTTTCAGGACAAGTAAATTCCCATTACTTGCTAACTAAAGTACAAAAAAAGATCACTATTTCACAACTCTGAAAAAATCTAATGAATGCATTGAATTAAGCATAAAAAGATGTGCTACTACCTGATTTTAGAATATCAAAAAATAAATTTATTAATAAGAAATTTAGATTTAAACACCAGAACATCAAACTGGCAGTTCATGTGAAATTCACCCTAATACAGAAAATCATTACAAATGATAAATCGATGTATTTATGCCTAAAACTAAAATATTTGTTAATTAAATTAAATTCATATAAATAGGAAATTTTCCTGGGTCGTTAATAAATTAATTGCGTTATTTTTGTATGAAAATTAAACGTTTTTGGTCTAAAGCACAGAATGCTAACTTAGGCCACAAATATAATTAATTAATACTTATGCATATTTAATAAAAGTACATAATTAATTAACAATTATGTATATATATGTAATAAAAAAAATTGCGCCATTTTGCTCTCTCTGAGCTTTTAATTCTAAACTTGTGGAACATATTTTTAATCTTAGTTTCGTAATGTATTAATCTTTTAACAGCGAAAGTCCTTTTTCTTTTTTTATTTAACTTATTAATAATCTATTGCTTGTTACTCAAAAAGGCGGGAAACTATTTCGTAATCTTTCTTTTTTAGAATATTCTCGAGATTTTTAATTTTATTTTATATTGATCACCTGATCTGTGTTAATGCGCGAAGATGTTAAAAGGCTTGTCTATTTGTCTATTGTCTATTGTCTACATACATATGTATTATTTACATTCATACATATATTTAATTACTTTAAAATTTATTTGGACATTTCGTTTACATTTTCGTTTTCTGTCGTAAATAAGAAATTCACCGAAATTTGATTTCGATTTTGGCCTTAAAAATTTATTTCAGTCGATCCTTAATTATTTGCATTATTTTTGAACAATTAACAGCTTTATTGTTATTATTGCTCTGAAATTTGTTTTTAATATTTAATTTTTAATTGACATACACAATTCTTCTGGCAGAGTGGAATGTCAAATGAAAGATTAGGGGAAGGAACGAGGGAAAGATTTTTGCACCACACATAGAGAAAATTGAAAAAAAAAAAAAATCTTGATCAGTTAATAAAAAGAAAAAGTAAGATTTCATTTCTTATATTTGTCTTTGGAAATAGAAGACGAAATCTGTTGATAATATTTTGTTTCATAGAAGATAACAAAATCCAATTAAATACTTCTGTAGAATTCAAAAAGCTTCACGGAAATGACACGTATTGGACTCGTTTGTTTATATATATTGTTTAAAATAAAGCTTTTGGAGCATGTTAAGTAGAAACAGGAAACTTGATAGAAACATTCTTTAGAGTTAATTGTTTTTTTCTACGCATGATGACAGAAAGGTAATTCTAATTAAGTTTTGATTGCAAATAATTTAAAATGCATTATTCGGAAATTAATTTAAATACTGAATGAATCTTTTTTTTTTTTTTTTTTTGAGTCTCTCTTCTTAAAACGTCCATATTATTATTTTTGACTGTCAAAAAACTTTGATTAACTTGTTAACAGGTATTAGTAAAAATATTACAAAAATTTTCTATATTGTGACAACAATAATAAATGTTTTCTTAGACCATAACCCTTTGTCTACCAATGGTACTTATAAGTACCGTTAAAATTACTTATTATAAAAATCTTCTAATACGTCAATAGTTATAATACTGTTTAGACTGAGTTACAGATAAATTACTATATTTTATTCCAAAAGCATTATTGGTTAGACTCACACATATTGTCAAAAATATTTTTAAAAGGATGATTTAATTTGCATTTGTATCTTTTCAGCTTTCTTGGCGCCGAGGGAGGGGAATGGGGATTTTTCAATTCGGAAATATTCTATTTTTATATAACAAGAACATCATATTTGTACATTTTATAATTCTAGAAAATAATAAGAAAACAATTAATTATAAAAGATTTGAGTGGGGTTATAAACATTACAAAAAATCTCTGTACATTGAAATTTAATTAATCCTTCTAAATCCTTCAATCCATCTAAAATCCTTCAAAAATTTATTAAATGATTAAGTAAAGCTTTTAATTTAGTTTAATCAATTTGCGTAAAATGCTTTAGAATGTAAAATTTTCATGAATTCATAATTCGGTAGATAAAGAGTTAAAGTAATGTTGCATATTTCATTATACAGGATTTGTAGAATGTGTCTCAGGTCGAAGCTTCATTCTTTCGGGTCCATTTTTTTTTCTTAATTTTTAGCGAAAAAAAAAAATACTTCTTCGTAAATAGCATCAACACTAGCTATTCAAATATATTAATTAGAATTTAATGAATATTTCTTTGTCCGAAACATAACGAATGTTGTTGTTTTGCGTACTATTAAATTAACCCCTTCGCAACGAGAGCCTTTTACGAAATTTTTAATGTTTTGTCACCGGTTTTTAAAAATCAAGATTTGTACCCTATAAAATCGCAAACATTAATTGATTAAATAAGGCAAATAAATTAATTTTCGTTTCTCCACTCATTTTTTTACCTCTATTTGTTGTAGATGGTAGATTTGTTATGGATGAAATTATTCACATTAATATGATATGCATTTGCATACAAATATTGAAAAAAAATCATACTAATATTCTATTATTATGTTTTACTTTAGTTTCAAGTTTTTCTTTATATTTTTACAACAGCATGATATATTCAAAGACAAGCCATAAAATGGGAGGAAAAAAAGCATATCACTTTGAATATTTGCAAATCATAAAATGACAACCATGTATTGTGTTTTATAGAAATGTTAACAGTAGGCTCAAACAAATGGAATTTTTTTTTTCATTATTACACTTTGAGTAACAGTGAGAAAGATTAAACTTGTTATAATTGATTAAACTATTGCATGAGTAGCACTTGTAGTTAGAAAAATTGTTTAACAGAAAAAAATATAGGGGCATTTATTATACTATGTAATCGAGCAAAATAAAATTTTACAGCATTTAATTTTTGTATTAGAATTTAGGGCATGAAAAATTCTCAGTTTCCTAATTTTCTGTGTTGAAAAACAAAATATACTGAAATAGTTGAATATTTTTTTATTATATTTCAGAAAAGGATGATGTTTTGTACAACAATTCAGATAATAATTATTATTTATTTTATATATGGCAAAGAAACGTAATTATTGGTCACATTTCATAACAAATAACTCAACAACTAAATTGAACTTTTAAAAAAATATGCTTAAAGAAAGCGGATCTAATTCCTAATAGTCTTAATTACTTTTATTGTTAAAAATTATATATAATATTAAAAATATAAATAAATAAAAAAGTCTGTTCAATAATCAACTCGACAATTGGGATATTATTCTTAGGGGCTGGGGGGTGATTATTGGTCAATATTTGTGATCTAAAACCATTAATCTAAACACTCAAAAAACACTTAAAAACTGAATAAATAACTGAATTAATCATTATTGAAACAAATTTAGAGTACATATCGCTTATAATTATAAAAAGTGTTATGGAAACGCTAAAAAATATATATAAATAAATAACAGAACATTACTGGAATGGCTCAAAATTCAAATATAATTCTCAAATAATACATTTATTTTCAAAAACACTTTTTATATCCTTCAGTCCATGAGACTTATTTTACTTACTACGTTTTAGGAAAAAACAGTACAGATTGTGATTTTTTTTCCATGAACATACTACATATTATACAGGGTGATTCAGCTCGTCGGTGACAAACTTTAAGGATCGATAGAACACACCTAGACGAACATTTTTGAATAGGGAATGTAGGGTCCCTGACGCGATGGTAAGGCGCTAGGCGCTTTCGAAAATTTGGGTGCCGAAATTCGAAACGTCATAAAAACTAGGGAAATGGTTAGATTTTCTTGCTTGTTGCGTCGAAATGATTCTGTTTGTTTAGACTTTCTTCAGTACCAATTTGATAAGCGTATCTCTTAAAACATGGATAGGGGGCGCTGCAGACTTTGGAGAGCTAGACAACAACTTTAAGCCCGTTATTTTGATAATTTAACACATGCTCGCCAAAGTTTATACTCTAACTTAAAGTTTGAACCCAAAAGTAGAGCCCTGCAAAAAGCGTAAGAGCCGGAATAAAATGTCAAAGTACAGGGTGGTCGAAACTCGAAGGCTCCTAAGAGATAAACAAACAGATTTCTTGACTTATGGCATGCATTTTCATGATTCTGTTTGCTGGGGCTCTCTGAAACTCAGTTGAACGGTACAAAAAGAAACATCGATAGGGGGCGCTTTGGGCAAAAAACATAATTCGTTGACATTTCGGACGCTAACTGGAAACGGGGCGCTACGATCAGTTAGAAACAAAACAAGAGAGTAATTTACTTATCATAAGAAGCTATTAAAACTGCAGTTTGTTTGTTTTTTTTAACAAACATAGCTGGTTTCAATCATGCACAATGCGCGCAATAAAATTTACATAAGGTGCTTTTTGCTGATTTATGCAAAAGATATCGTACCATATCGATATGCAAAAGATACGTAATGCGTAGACGACAACGCGAGATGACGTAGTTGTATGCGCAGACACGTCTTTTGAACGTGCGGTACCTACTTAAGCTTCGGGTTACTTGTCTGCAGATCGGTAGTAGGATGGAACGGTACACAAACTCTGAATTGGCTGACATGCATTTGGCGTATGGCGCTGCTGGTTGTAATGGACGAGCCGCTCAGCGGTTGTACGCCGAGCGTTACCCCAACAGGCAAATCCCCTGCCATGCCTTCTTCGCTCGAGTACACCAGAGGTTGTCCACAACGGGATCTTTCGACGGAGGCAGGCCTGAACGGGAGCGATCAGTGAGCACCCCCGACAACGAAGAGGCTGTGCTTAACCTGGTTGAGGACAACCCAGGTCTTAGCACGAGAGATATCGCCAGACATGTTGGCATTTCGCAAGCAACTGCGTGGCGCATCTTACGTTCCCGGAATCTGCACCCCTACCACATCCAGCGGGTGCAGTTGCTCAGAGAGCAGGATTTTGGTCCTCGAGTGGAATTCTCAAGATGGTACTTGGCAATGAGATCCAGGGATCCCCGTTTTGTAAACAGCATTTTGTTTACGGACGAGTCCACCTTCAGCCGGGAGGGAATGTGGAACGCCCATAACAGTCATGTGTGGTGTGATGAAAATCCACATGAAACCAGAAGCCGAGCAGCCCAGGAGCGTTTCTCAGTAAATGTGTGGGCCGGCATTCTGGGGGATTGCCTCATTGGCCCTTATTTGTTACCTGAACGGCTGACAGGTGGAAATTACCTGATTTTCCTGGATCAAGTGCTGCCGCAGCTTCTGGAGGAGGCGCACGTACCCGAAGGTTCGCGTCGCCAGATGTGGTTCCAGCACGATGGAGCTCCGGCCCATTACACGAACGACGTGCGTCTCCATCTAAACGCAAGGTATGGCCAGCGGTGGATCGGGCGTGGGGGTCCAGTTCACTGGCCTGCCCGATCACCAGACCTCACCTGCTTGGATTTCTTCCTTTGGGGTTACCTGAAGGCCGAGGTATACCATACACCTGTCAGCAGTGCTGAAGAACTTGTGGCGCGCATTGTGGCAGCTGCAGGGCAGATCAGAGATACTCCTGGCATTGTTGGAAACACACACTCCTCAATGCGACGGAGGTGCGAAGCCTGCATCATGGCCCAAGGTCGAAATTTCGAGCATCTTCTGTAGTGTTATTTTTTGTAAATAAATTTCCAGTATCATTGATGTTTTTGGTCTAAATTTATTCAGAAGTGTTGAGCAGAGGTAGAAAATGTGTTTTCTTTATTACTAACTGATCGTAGCGCTCCGTTTCCAGTTAGCGTCCGAAATGTCAACGAATTATTTTTATTGCCCAAAGCGCCCCCTATCGATGTTTCTTTTTGTACCGTTCAACTGAGTTTCAGAGAGCCCCAGCAAACAGAATCATGAAAATGCATGCCATAAGTCAAGAAATCTGTTTGTTTATCTCTTAGGAGCCTTCGAGTTTCGACCACCCTGTACTTTGACATTTTATTCCGGCTCTTACGCTTTTTGCAGGGCTCTACTTTTGGGTTCAAACTTTAAGTTAGAGTATAAACTTTGGCGAGCATGTGTTAAATTATCAAAATAACGGGCTTAAAGTTGTTGTCTAGCTCTCCAAAGTCTGCAGCGCCCCCTATCCATGTTTTAAGAGATACGCTTATCAAATTGGTACTGAAGAAAGTCTAAACAAACAGAATCATTTCGACGCAACAAGCAAGAAAATCTAACCATTTCCCTAGTTTTTATGACGTTTCGAATTTCGGCACCCAAATTTTCGAAAGCGCCTAGCGCCTTACCATCGCGTCAGGGACCCTACATTCCCTATTCAAAAATGTTCGTCTAGGTGTGCTCTATCGATCCTTAAAGTTTGTCACCGACGAGCTGAATCACCCTGTATAATATTTTTAATCAGAATTTTTATTACTTTTTAATTAATTATCAGTAATTTGGGATATACTCTCGCATGTGGGCTACACTCTCTCTCTGCTGCACCTGCATCGGACTATTTCCCTCCGCCACTCTCCTGAACTCTGGGTCGAGAGTAAATAGAAAAGGGTGAATTATCGAAGCTGTGTGTTCAGAGGTGAAAGAAAGAAGAAGAAGTAAATAGAATGTTTTCCGACGACGATGAACGACGTTGATTAAAACTAAGACGGATATTTCGAAGTATAAAAATGACGATTGTTTTGAAACATTTACGAAGAATTGATATATGATTTTTAAAGTAGTATTTTGAAAAGTAACGAAGAATTAATATGTTTTATTTTTTGTCTATTTTTTGTTCTGTTCGTCTGTCAATAAACGTATGTGTCCGTTAGAAACCACTTTTTATTTTGAGTCATACTCGTCCATCCCATAAAGTGGTGACAGAAGTGGTTACTCATATTTCTTCATATTGCCGTGAACTATTTGTTTTCTTCAGATTCAAGTCGGATATAATTTTACGGGTGAGTTAATTATTCCATATTTTATATTTACTATGAAGATAGTCGACATCAAAGAACTGGAACTTGCATTTAAAAATGAACGTACTAATAAAATTAAATTACTTCATAAATTATTGTTCGACACTGATGGTGATCGATCAAATCAAAAAAGAATTCGCGACTTCACTGGTTTCGATTTCGAAACGACCAGCACTGACTTCAAAAATAAAGTTACGAAAGTTCAAGCAGATTTTTCTTTAAACGATTTAATCACAATTTGTAATTTACTCTGCATTTCCAACGAAGATTCTTTAACTGATCTTGCAACCAGATTAGTTACAAATCTTTCAGACTTGAATTCACTCCAAGCTAACATTATCCAAAACGAAAGTGATACCGATTCGGAACCTGAAATATCTTCACATAATACTACATTGAATAAGAACACTGCAAGTAATACTGAATCATCAAATTTTGATAAAAGCAAGCAATTTCCAGTTCAAAGTTTTTTGCCATCTACCATTAATTTTAATGATGTTGAAAGCGTTATACCGCCTTTTGATGGTAGTTCTTTTCAAGATATAAATATTTGGTTAAGTAATTTTGACGATGTCGCTAGCATGCTCAATTTATCTGAATTTCATAAATTTGTATTTGCTAAACGATCCTTACGAGGAAAAGCCCAGCTGTTAGTACAAACAGAATTTCACATTAACTCGTATGAAAAACTTAAAGAACTCTTAACTTCAGAATTTGGCATTACTTATAATTCTGCTGAGTTACATGACATGTTACATAAACGAAAATTGCAAGAAAATGAATCCCTTGAAGAATATTTTCTCGTAATGAAACAATTATGTTCGCGCGGTAACATCGAAGATTCAGCACTGATGCAATATATTATTAACGGTAAACCCGACCCTGTTTTTAGAAAATCAATATTATATGGCTGCCAATCTATAGTAGAATTTAAACAAAAGCTCAAAATTTATGATAAAATTCGGCATGACTATGAGAACACTAAATTTCGTAAATCTAAACCAGAAATGCCGTTAAAAGAGAAATCTTTTCGTCCAAAACCTGATCTTCTCTGCTTTAATTGTGGTTTAGCCAACCATAAAAGTAGCCAATGTAGGCATAAAGACAAAGGCCCTCGCTGCTTGAATTGTTCAAATTTTGGCCATAAGTCGGCTCAATGTGATCAACCAAGGAAATCTAGAAATAAGCCTGAACCATCCAATATTTCCACCATTACGTCGAATACTTTTATGACCAAACAAGTAATTATTTCGTCAGTAAATGTTCTTTCTTTGATCGATACAGGAAATGAAAGAACTCTCTTAAAAGAAAGTATTTATCGCAAACTCCCAACGGTTTCGAACCTCGAACATTCAACAATCACATTAACTGGATTAGGAAACACTATGATCAAACCCCTGGGTTTTTTCTCTACGGATATTACGATTGATGATTTTAATTACACAACTAATGTTTATGTAGTACCAGATTATTCTATATCTTTTGATCTTATTATTGGTACAGATGTTATACAGCTAAGTATTTTAACAGTTTCTCAAAATAATATTTCGATGCAAAAAATCAAGCAAAATGAAAATATGTCAAATAATTTTCTGATTAATGTTGCTCAAGTATTAGACGTTGCTCAAGTCTTATTTATCTCATATTACCGATAAAACTATACGTTTAAAAATTACGGAACTTATTCAAAATTATTCCCCCCGAAAAGTAAAGACTACCGATGTTACATTATCAATTCATCTGAAAGATGAAATTCCTGTTACTTGTCCTCCCAGACGCCTAGCTCCTATAGAGAAAGAATTTGTAGAAAAACAAATTTCTGAATGGCTTGAAAAGGGAATTATCCGAAAAAGCACCAGTAATTTTTCATCACCTATTGTCCTCGTAAAAAAGAAAGATGGTTCATATAGATTATGTGTTGACTATAGGAAGCTAAATGCTAAAACATATAAACAACGTTTTCCCCTCCCAGTAATCGATGATATTATTGATCAGTTGCACTCTGCAAAAGTATTTACTACTCTTTATCTTAAAAATGCATTTTTTCATGTTGAAGTAGAAGAAAATAGTCGAAAATACACTTCTTTTGTAACACATTCTGGTCAATTTGAATTTCTATACATGAATTATGGCCTTAGCGATGCTCCCTTAGTTTTTCATAGATATATCTATAATGTTTTTCGCGATCTCATGAATGAAAAAGTACTTATCGTCTACATGGATGATTTCATAATACCGTCTGAAAACGAGGCCGAAGGACTCCAGAAATTACAACGCGTTCTTACAACTGCATCCGAATATGGCTTAGAACTGAATCTAAAAAATGCCACTTTTTACAATCAGAAATTGATTTTTTGGGTTACCACATTAAAAATGGTCAACTGCATCCATCTCCCTCCAAAACTAAAGCTGTTATAAATTTTCCAGAACCTAAAAGTCTAAAAGATGCACATTCATTTGTCGGACTAACCTCATATTTTCGTAAATTTATTCAAGATTATTCTTTAATAGCTAAGCCCTTAACAGATCTCCTTAGAAAGAACATTAAATTTCACTTCGGTGACCAACAGCGAAATGCATTTAATCAGTTGAAACACACCCTTGCTTCAGGTCCTGTTTTAAGCATTTATAACCCTAGTAATGAAACAGAAGTTCATTGCGATGCTTCTATTGATGGTTATGGAACAGTCCTCCTTCAAAAGTCTTCTATTGATAATCAATTTCACCCTGTCTACTTTATGAGCAAAAAAATGACAGATGCTGAGCGTAAATATACGAGTTATGAACTAGAAGTTTTGGCTATCATCGAGGCTCTTAAAAAATTCCGTGTTTATATTTTAGGTATTCCTTTCAAGATAGTCACAGATTGCAACGCATTTGCCCTAACTATGAATAAAAAAGATTTTTGCACCAAGATAGCTCGATGGGCTTTAATGTTAGCTGATTATAACTATACAATCGAACACAGACAAGGTACACGTATGCGCCACGTCGACGCTTTAAGCAGAAATCCCGTATGTATGACCATTCAAGACATTTTTACTTCTAAAATCATACAATCGCAGAACACTGACGAACATATACAGGCCATCAAAGAAATTTTGAAAACAAAGCCATATGACAATTATTTCCTCAAAAATAACGTTCTTTATAAAAATCATAAAGGTTACGATCTGGTAGTTGTGCCGGATGAAATGCAGCTAAACGTCATTAAACACTTTCATGACAAAGGACACTTCGGACGCAAACGTTGTGAAGAACTCCTTAATGAAGAATTTTTTATCCCTAGTATGGCAAATAAGATTGATAAAGTTATAGCAAATTGTGTAACATGCCTTTTATATAATCGGAAACGTGGAAAACAAGAAGGCGAGTTACATCCCTTACACAAAGAGGAGACTCCCCTCCAAACCTACCACATTGATCATTTAGGCCCTCTCGAATCGACTAACAAAAACTATAAACATATTTTGTCTTTAATAGATTCATTTACCAAATTCGTGTGGCTATATCCCTGTAAAGCTACTTCTTCGGCCGAAGTCATATCGAAACTGCAACAACAAAGTTATACTTTTGGCAACCCTTCTAAAATCATTAGCGATAAAGGTCCTGTATTTACAAGTAAAGAATTTGCTGATTATTGCCAAAATGAAAATATAAAACACGAGACAATTACAACTGGCCTTCCCCGTGCTAATGGTCGAGTAGAGCGACTTAATTCCATCATAATTTCAGTAATCTCTAAAATGTTCAAAGACGAACCGACCAAATGGTTTAAATATGTTCCTAAAGTTCAACAAGTTATTAATTCAACTTACCAACGAAGCATTAAGAGAACACCGTTTGAAATACTATTTGGTACAAAAATGAAACAAAAAGAAGATTTACAAATTATTGAACTCCTGAACAGTGCAGTCGAAGAACAATTCATGAAAGATAGAGAAGAACTCCGAAAAGAAGCTAAGAAGAATATTCTGGAAATTCAACAAGAAAATCGCAAGCATTATAATCTAAGACGTAAGAAACTCCGGAAATATAATCTTGGAGACCTCGTAGCAATTAAAAGAACCCAACAAGGACCAGGGCTAAAATTGAAATCTAAATTCCTAGGTCCATATAAAGTAACCAAAGTGAAGTCTAACGACACCTACGACGTAGAGAAAATCTCATCAACTGAAGGACCGATCAGTACTAGCTCGTGTGCTGAATACATGAAGCCTTGGCATGACGATAACTGAAACATTATTTTTCCCCCTTATCTTTAATGTGTATGTCTGATCATTTTAAAAGGCAACAATTTTAAAGAACATTTTCATACGATGTTACACCATTTCAGAAAAACGACGTCTGATCTTTCTAGTGTACAAACGAACTCTATTTTTTTCCCTAAGAACAGTTACTGTTTTTGTTTTTGTTTTGTTTCTTTTCAGATTCTATAAGATCACATGTCGCTGCGGCAGCTCCAGGTGTCAGGACGGCCGCATGCGGGATATACTCTCGCATGTAGGCTACACTCTCTCTTTGCTGCACCTGCATCGGACTATTTCCCTCCGCCACTCTCCGGAACTCTGGGTCGAGAGTAAATAGAAAAGGGTGAATTATCGAAGCTGTGTGTCCAGAGGTGAAAGAAAGAAGAAGTAAATAGAATGTTTTCCGACGACGATGAACGACGTTGATTAAAACTAAGACGGATATTTCGAAGTATAAAAATGACGATTGTTTTGAAACATTTACGAAGAATTGATATATGATTTTTAAAGTAGTATTTTCAAAAGTAACGAAGAATTAATCTGTTTTATTTTTTGTCTATTTTTTGTTCTGTTCGTCTGTCAATAAACGTATGTGTCCGTTAGAAACCACTTTTTATTTTGAGTCATACTCGTCCATCCCATAGTAAAATACGCTTGAAATTGTTGAATATTTAAAAAGTGATTTTCACCTTGCTAGTTAAGCGTAGAACCAAGAGAGTGAAAAATGTCCTAGACGGGTTTCAAACCCGAAACCATTGTATTAGCGCTTCTAGTTTTCTACCATTTAAGCGATGAGGATGATACCCAGCTTGATATTCTCACTCATTTGTTGGCAAGGCTGTAAGTGCAGTACAAGATTAAAATATCCACATGAGCTCACAAACCTGTGGCGTAATATGAGACAGACGAATATACTCATGTGAACGTTTGCAGTCTTGCCATGAAATAACTGAGAATGCAAAGCTGGACATCGGCCACATCGCTGAAATGAAAGAGCACTTGGAACGCTATTTCAATGGTTTCGGGTTTGATTACTGGCATGAACATTTTTCACTCTGTTATTTCTTCGTACTAACAGTGTGGTAGCTAGCAATGCAATTATGATAGTAACATATTAGCTATTAATAGTTATGATAGCTATTAATAGTTATGATAGCTATTAATAGTTATGATAGCTAACAAATAGCAATGTGATAGCCACTTGTTAAATACACTATATAATATTAGGGGACCGGGAAGTAATGTCGTTATTTCACTTGCCAGTAATTGTTTTCCATTAATCAGTGATTATGTACTCCAATACCGTGTCTAAGGTATGTTAAGGTTAAAGTGACTCAGTTATAAATAATTAACTTATATTTTTTTGCAGATTTAGGTAAAAAACCAGAAGAAGTACATATTCGTCATTGTATGCTGTTGGAATTTCGCAAGGATAGAAGAGCAAAATTGCTACGAAAAACATTTGTGGTGTTTATCTAGGTGCATTAGACATTCGCGAATGCCAAAGATAGTTTGTCAAATTCAGATCCGGCAATTTCGATATTTCTGATTCGCATCGCCCAGAAGACCAACAATTTTAGATAATGACGCGTTAATGGCAGAAGTGGAATAAAGTAAACAGAGCAGGTATTTGGGTACTGCATAGGTTGTCAGAAGAAAACAAATCTAATCGATCCAGAACATGCAAATTATTGCTTCAACGGTACAATACAGAACCGTTTTTTGATCATTTGATCATTGTAGATGAAAAATAGGTTTTTTATGATAATCCAACACGCAAAAGTCAGTGACTCTCTCTGAAAGAATTGGCACGAAGTATTGCTAAGTCAGGTTCGCATCCGATAAAGGCACTTTTGTGTGTTTGGTTGAGTATTCGCAGAATTATTCATTTTGAAGTGTTGAAACCTGGACAAAACTGTGAGCGCAGACTTTTATTGTGAACAGCTGTGTCGTAAATCAATTTTTAATTTAAAAGTGGCCAGAAATAGTCAACAGAAAAGGTGTTATTCAGCAACACGATAATGGCAGACCGCACGGCGCAAGACAAACCCTTGAAAAATTTAATGAATTTCGATGGGAGATACTGCCTCATCCACTATACTCTCAGGACATTGCGCCATCTGATTATTATTTATTTAGATCTCTACAACATTTTTTACGTGGTAAAAATTTTGTAAATATAGATGATATCCCAAAATATATCTCGAGATATTTTGCTCAACAACCAATTGATTTTTATCGTTACAGTATTGAAAATTTGCATATTAGATAGCAAAATGTTATTGATATTGAGAGTGATTATATCATTGATAAAAAGTAAAAACTTGTTAAAAATTGATCTGTCTGAATTTAATGTTAAAAAGCGACATTACTTTCCGGTCCCCCTAATAGTTTAATATCTTTGTACAAATATAAAATAAATATTTTTACGCATACATTTGTAACGCCATAAATATATGTAATCTGTGTACAAAGTGTAAAAATAGGTGTCTGTTAATAACATCTGATATATAATATACTAAGAATAGTAAAGTACATTTAAGCAAGAAATTAAAAAATCGATATTTTCGTCATTTTTTGCAAAATAGCCGAATTCCTTTAAGAGGATATGGCACAGAAAAATCTCTAAAATAATAATAATAATAATAATAATAATAATAATAATAATAATAATAATAATAATAATAATAATGCATAAAATGACATTTAAATCCCTCTTAATTAAATGAGGAAATATTAATGATGTTACCGTTTTGGTTTGTTTTCAAAATCTAGCTTTTAAGCAATGACTATCATGGAACTGTCTTCTTGTGAAAATGCGTTTTTCTTCATGATGTTTTTTTTCAAAATTTCTCGCATTTAAATTATTTAAAATCAAGAACCTCTAAAGATTAATGCTTCAAACTTGGAACGCATCTTTTTTGATTGTTTTATTTTAATTTTGATTCAGCAAATCTGAGAAAAAAAATTGCGTTTGAACACATGATTTTTTGAATAGAAATTACAACATTTTTTTTTCAAGTATTTATTTAATTATTTTTTAATTAATAATTTTTGAAAATGCTGAATCAAAGCATCAAATTTAATATTTAGATATTTCTATTTACTTTAATGTAATATATATAGATATACATTTATATATATATATATAAATACATACATACATTCAGTGTTCTCGCTGTCACTTGCCAATGCGCTAAATTGCGACTAATTTTTTCATTTTGCGAGTAAACAAGCGATTAGATTCGCCAAATTGCTAGTGCTCAATTTTTGCTTTTTTTTTTCGCTTTTCATACATATGCATATATATATGCATTTAATATATACATTTTTTTAAAATTTATTGCGGATAGTTGAAATTAGATAAAAAACAATCGCTGTCACAGTTATAAAAGTTTAGGTTATTTTAGAACATATTAAAAAAGGGGGTACATTAAAGGATTAAAGAAAAATTTTTTTGTGCTACATGGCGAATCTATTTTGCTAATATTTTTTTCATTTGGCGAATGTATTTTATTTTTAATTAGCCAAATTACTAACGTTGGTCAAATGTCAGCGAGAACACTGCATATATATATATATATATATATATACAGATGGGGTAAAAAATAATACGAACACCTGTCAAAAAGTATGACGTATTTCCCACCTGCAACAGAAGTCTGCCACCTAGTGAGCGTGAAGAGGATGGTATCAGTCTCTCAACAGCAGTCACCTGTGCTGCATGCGTCAATCGAACTGTCTGTGATAAGTTGAAATGTCATACCTGTCAGATTTTCAAAGAAGAATGATTTTTGGAGTGCGTTTAAGTGGAGCAACGGTTACGGAAACAGCAAACATTTTGGGGGTTACAAGGAGTACGGTACAACAGTTATGACAGCGTACACGAAAAAGGGTTAGATGACGTCTTCAAAGCACAATAGTGGCCAAAATTCGAAGCTTGCTGATAAGGATAGACTAGTCTTGAAGCCCATAGTAGCCTGAAAGCAGAAGCAATCGTTATCCTAGATAACATCCGGAATGAACAGACATCTCCAGGATCCCATTTCAGCCACAACTGTCAAAAATGAATTCCACTCTGAAAGCTTTTATGGCAGAGTAGCAATTCGAAAACTCTTGGTGACAGCAACTATTGCTTTCAAGCGATTCCAGTGGTGCAGAGATCACAAACGATGGTCCTCCAGAAGTGGCAACAGGAATTATGATCAAATGAATCGTTTTTCGCCCTATTTCAGACGACCGGAGGCGTTTATGTCTGGAGAATACCCAGAGAAGCGTTTAAACTTGAATTCCTGATGCTGAATTTGAAGCATTCGAGTGGCTCCATTATGGTCTTAGGTTCGATATCTTAGCGCGGTCTTGGGCCACTTATTATTCTGGTTTAATAAAATGGTTTAACTATCTCAAAAAATTTCAAAATTTTAACTCGATAAAAAAAAAAATTATTTTAAAATGTGTCTCGAATCCCCTTAAAGCCGTCAAAATGTTGGTTTTTCTTAAAAAGAATTTTTCAAAGGATATAAAATAAACTGTTAACATGAAAATTAACATGAGAAGAAAATTATATGTTGAAACTATAATTGTTTTATCTAAAGCTAGCGCAAAAAGGTTGTAAAATTTCCTTTTTCATATTTCAGAAAAAGTCATATTTTAAAAAACGTGGAAAAATTTTAATATTAAATAATTCGGAAATGGTAAGAAATATTTGGTTTACATATTTCAGAATATACATAAAATGTCACGATACATTAGAGAATAGATTCATTTTAGTACATCATTATTAGTTACTACATGGAAAATTATTTGCTAGAGCACTTTAGAGAAATTTTAATTGTGATTGTTTAAAATAATGTCAAAAAACTGTAAAAATTCAGACATTACTAACAGTTGAAAATATAGATAGCATATACTTTTTAATAACGTAATTTTTTATATGCATATATGTGCATGTTTAAAAGTAAGATTGGAGGAAATAATTTATTTCTCATTTCTGATTTTCAGAATATCCCGTCAGAGTAAATAAAAAAAAATGTACTTTTACAGATGTGAAGTAACAGGAATCTGTAAGCTTACTGAAATTTTATGTGTACACCGTATAGAAAGAGATATAACTCTATAAAACTAGATTTTGTAAAGCTACAGATTTCTGTAGCTTTACAAAAGAATTTAATAAAATGACAATACACTGTAAAAAAAAAATCTGTAAAGTTACTAAACTTATTCTAGAAAATTGGGATTCCTAAAACTTTTTATGTAAGGCTAACAGCAAAAATTCTGTAACTGAATCGATTGCATGAATTTTTGTTGCTACCTTTACAGGAAAAATTCTAGAAATTCCAGTTTCCTAGAAAAAGATTAGTAACTTTACAGAATTTTTTTGACAGTATATTCTTATAAAAATCTTATCTGTAGCCCAGGTTACAGTTATATAAAGAGTTCTAGGAATCTCAGTTTACTAAATAGTTCTTAGTAACCATACAGAATTTTTCATTTACGGGTGCGTACACAAACGTGCATCTTTTACATGATTTTGTTTATTGCCCGTTACATAAAATGTTCTAGTAATACCAGTTTTTTAATATATATATATATATATGTATGCATATTTTGTTATATAGTGTAGCAGATTTATTTATGATTTATATTTGTGGTGTAATTATATTATAATGTAAGTTTGTTTCCTAAGGCTTTATGTTTACTGTATTCATTTTCGACATATTTTGAAGATAAATAACTTATTCTCGTAGAATGCTGAAGTCATTTGAAATACGAAATATTTATATTGTTTCAAACATTTGGCAAAAGTAATTTATTTATCATTACTGGTTTTCAGAATAGCCTCATTTCTATGTTCAAAAGTAATGGATTTCTAAGACTTACATTGGTGATGCAATTATATTACCATGCATTGCATTACGCTGCATAATACTACGGTGTTTTTTTATTTTTCAAATATTTATGTTTACTGTAATCACTTTAGCATATTTAAAGGATTTTTTTTTATAAAGAATTGTTAATTATAAATACTCTATACACTTAAGTTTTGTACATACATCTACAAAATATATATATTTTTTTTCAGCTACAACCCTTAACTGTAGATCCCAAGGATCTACGATACTCAAGGATAACGATGCCAAAAACTAATTCTAGTATAAAAAATGGTACAGTGTTTTTTCTTATATACATTATATAATGTAACAATCAACAAAAAACAAAACAATTTGGTTGTTTTCACGTCATTCTTTTTCATCAAAGAGTAAATATGAAAAACCACAGATGTTGCTAGATCGTAATCATGTTAGGCAACTACCATGAAATTAAATTATCTTAAGGAGAAAGGACAATAGCGACTATCCCTGGAGAAAAGGGAGAAAAAATGCAATCCAGTTATCTGAAATTTAGGACGACATTTGTTTATTTATTGTTATCTACTTCATAAATGTCTTATTTTTTGTGATAAGAGTATTTAACGATATCTTACCATAGAGTGTTTCGTCTGGATTTTTCTTTTATATGATTATCATTTATTTGAGATTAATAGAAATTATAATTAATGTTTTATAATAATGTTAAAACATTTAATAATATATGTAATTAACTTGCGTTATTTTAAACAATGCAAAAAAATTCATAATTCTTTTTTTGAAAGTTTCTTCTTTTTTATAGACTTTGAACTTTATAAAAACTATTGGACTACTGGATAAATATGGTACGTTATAACCGAAAGACGTTATAAGTAATAAGCAATAAAATGCAGTGCATAGCGTGAAAGAAAAAGGTTGTAATAAAACATGTAATAATAGAGATTTAAATGGAATTTTATGATTTTTTTTTCAATTTAAAATAGAGAAAATGAAAAAATATAATTTATTACATACATATTTGTTTAGAAATATAAAATGTTATTTCTCGTTGTTTTCTTTTAGTTGATAGCATACAAAAAATTACATTTACAATATCTGTAATAGAACTTTACAGATTCTTTAAATACACTGTAAAATAATTCTGTAAAGTTACTAAAAGTTTTCTAGGAAACTGAAATTCCCAGACTTTTTTATGTAACGGCAACAGCAAAAATTTATGTAATATTACAGATTTGCATTGAAAAAAAAATATGAAAGGTTACTAAGAACTTTTTAGGAAACTGGGGTTCCAAGAATTTAACTTTACATCTGAATTTCCAACTTTACATGTGTAAAATTACTTTTTTTTTCTTTTACAGTGCAATTAGTATGAAATTAAATGAACTGCGATGCAATTTATAAGCCTTCATTTTCTCAGATACTTTTAGATTTTTCAGATACTTTGAATATTTTTACTCCGAAATACTCCCCCTCTCTCGTGTTCTTTCTAGCTACTGGGGGTACCGTACAATAATCGATGACAATTGCTATTCAAAGATCAAGTTAAAATGCATGTCTCACCCTTAAAAGTTATTTAGCACACACTGGAATAAATTTCCAAGAAAATTTACCGTTATTTTCGGAAGTGATATGTTTGCATACATTGTTAAAAAAATTCTGAAATTCACGAATATTTTTTGCCTGAATTTCACAGAAAAAAAATCCCTTTTCACAACAATTTTTCGTTAAAAATCAGAAAACTCCACCATATTTCCTGAAAATATTGAAACGGATGGAAATAGTAACGAAAAACCGAGACACTCCGTTATGTGTGTGTGGGGGGGGGGGGGGTCCGTGACCGATTGGTCAAGGCACCACACCACTAATCGACTGCGATCTCAGATTGTGGGTTCGAATCCCACTGGAGCCATGAAATAATGAAAACATAAAAAATCCCTTTTTATTTACATTTTTCTAATTTTTTTTCTCTTATTTGTTATTAAAAAAATATTTTAACCAATTAGCCAAAGAATAAATAAATAAATAGTGTACGACAATTCCAAAAATTGTCTATAGCAGCAGTTCCCAATCTATGGGTCGCGACCCACTGGTGGGCCGCGGCAGTTGTTTTGGTGGGTTGCGGAACAGGTTTAGAATCAAAGCATATCTCTTATTTCATCTGTTTAAAAAGATATAAGAATTTCAAAAGGAAATAATATTTCAAGGAAAAATCTTTAATTTCCTTCTAGATTAATATACGAACAGAATATCCAGAAATATTTAAATCAGCTTTGAGGTCCATGATAAAATTCAACACTTCGTGCTTATGAGAACATGCTTTTTCTACTTTGCTGTTTTTGAAGTACCGAGAGAAACTGCGTGTTAAAATATGTCCCCACATTTGTAAATACCTGTAATAAAAATCTCATTCATTATAAAGTTATTTTTTCATAACAATTAAACATATTTTTAAATATCTTTATAGTTTGTGCATTGTTATTACTATTCCCTTATAGACACATTGAAATCACCGATTCTTGTTTTTGTTGATAATCATCTTCCGTACGAAAATTTGCGCTTTTCTTAGGATAGGATAGCTGAGCATATAGAGATCGTACAAAAATTGCTATACTGATATGCAACTTTATCTTGGAGGGGGGGGGGGGGGTGTCTCGAAATTTTCTTTTACTGAAAAGTGGGTCGCGAATTTTTTTTTTTTTTTCAATGAAAGGTGGGTTGCGTACCATGAAAGTTTGGGAACCGCTGGTCTATAACATTATTTTTGTAAAAAATGATTTTTTTTTCATTTATTCATTCTAAAATCAAAAAAGAAAAAAAAACAGTGAATTTAAACACTGATTTTTTTTATTTAAATTATTTAAATATTAAAGTATTATGCATCAATCTAAAAAAAATAAAATAAACCGTTTAGAAATATTCTAAGGAATGTATTTGAAAGGAAAACTTTAAAACGTACAACAGATTTTCCCACTAACTCATAAAAGACATACTTTGTACAATCCGGCATCAGCAGCTTTGGCTCGGTCGGTAAGGATTTATCATGCTATCAAAATGTCTCGAGTTCGATTCTCAGAACGGCTTGAAGTAAATTATACAAATACATAAATTAAGTAAAATAATATAACATCTTAAAAACACTCGGAAATTTCGAGTTCTTTGACGATTAATCGATTCAGTAATTTTAAAAATTACATTAAATTATTATCTTTAAAAATCAAATTGTAACAGAAAGTTACTGTTTCGTCAAACGGATTTTTCCTTTCTTTTATTTCCCAAAACGAAAAATATACAAACGGACCGGTAAAAGTTCGGCTACTTTGCTGCCAGTAGTTTCACCGTGAATTCACAGATTTATTTTTAACAGTGTACAAAATTAGATTTTTTGTTCAAGTCTAAAAAGTACGTTATAACCAGATTAAAGCTTTTGCACAGTCAGTTTTAGTAAAAATTATAATCATTTTATAACATAGGATTTCAAGCGGGACCAAGCATCCAAGTACGTTATAAGTGAAAGTACGTTACATCCCAGGTACGTTATATACAGGCTTTTCTGCACAAACTCTGCACAAACTCGGTACTGTTCTCGGTATACTCTGCACAAACACATTGGAAATTGCACGTCAAGCGTAGTAAATTGGTTTGTTCGTACTATAGTACGAAGTTTTAAATACATTCAGATCTTTGTGTAGTAATATACAGTACTTCGAATAGATTAGAGTATCCAAAACCTGTTGTGTATCCATGTAAATAGTATCCGCTTTCTACTACATAGGTAGTATCTTGTAGCAAACTTTAACAACGTATATCAATTTTATAAATTTTGAAACAGTTTACTATAATTATAATGCTCCAAAAACAATGTTCCCCCCATACCATTTATGATGGAATATTTTTGTGTAGATCTGTAAATTAATAACAAATGTTCTTTGTAAATAATCTAAAAAAACTTTGTAAAATCACCATAAAAAAGAAAATTAAGCAGGACGCGTTACGAGCTTCAAAAATACCGCTCGTCATCAGCTAATCCAAACACGTGTCACAAGGGACAGAGTAGAAATAAAAGTGAAAGAAAGAGGGAGGAGATTACAAAGAGTGCGACAGGTGGCGCTGCCCAACAGAGCCAAGGAGGAAGAGAAAAGTAAAGATAAAGTTAAAGAAAGAAGGAGGAGTTTACAAAGAGTGCCACAGGAGGCGCTGGCTAAAAGAGCCCAGGTGGAAGAGAAAAATGATGATAAACTAATAAAAGAGAAAGAAAACAGTGAGAAAATAATAATAGAAATAAATAAATAAATATAAAATAAAATATAATAAATAAATAAAATAATTGTAAAAATAGTAAATAAAATAAATTAATTAATTAAAAAGTAAAAATTTATAATAATAATAATAATAATAATAATAATAATAATAATAATAATAATAATAATAATAATAATAAAAACTACAAAAGTAATTTCCATGCAGGAGAAAGGGAGGGGGGTGATGAGAAATCATTGACAAGAGTATTAGAATTTTTACAAATAAAATAAGCTTCGTGAATATCTAAATGAGAAGGAGAGGCAATATTGAGAAACACCGAAATCACTGGCGATAAATTTATAAAAAATTTAAAAAAAACTTTGTAAAATCACCATAAAACAGAAAATTAACGTGTCCTGTTTAATTTTCTTTTTTATGGTGATTTTACAAAGTTTTTTAGATTATTTATAAATTTATCGCTAGTGATTTCGGTGTTTCTCAATATAAATGTTCTTTGCTCCACAAATTGTGGTTCTCAACAGACAACTCAGATTTTTGCAGAAATTATTATTCGAAAACAGTGGAATTATACACGGCATTCTTTCCTTTAAATTTATATAAAGTGTTATGAACTAGCTTGAAGTTTCAAACAGATCAAAACAGAATTTAAGATTTTTACAAAAATCACTATTCGAAAAACTGGTATTTAACATGGCATTATTTTCATCATTTTTTATCTTGTGTTATGAGCTGTCTTTCACTTTCAAACAGATCACCTTCTTAGATTTTCTAATTAAAAAAAATTCGCGTTATTAATTGAAATAATAAAAAACTTAAAAAAAAAACAATTTTTTCCATAAATTAAAAAAATACTGTCCGTAATGTATAAAACAGGCGTATTATTATTCGGCTTCAAAAGATGGTTCTAACTTTATAGCTTCAAAATCTGCATATCATGTATTTTTGAAAATTTTACATCATTTTCAAAGAAATGCTCATACTAATTATTGAAAAAAAAAAAAAAAATGTTTCGCAAATATGAAAGCAGATTTTTTTTCTACGTCTGGCCGTAAAAGTTTCGAGTTTCTGCGATATATTGAAAAAGTTATTGACATCTAAAAAATCTGCTAGTAGACTCTGTCACATGGTACAGAAATTCCCCCTCCTTTGAAGAAAACTTTGATAACATGTCTCTAACGGAGTCGCCGATGAAGATGGTGAAAACAAATGAATTTTTTATCTATTTTTAAAGATATTTTGTGTTTTTATGAAACGATAGAACTATTCATTACAATTTCGGAAAGCTTATTTTATTTGGGCGCCTTCTCGTGTGATTTTCAAATTCCCGGCGTTTCTTTAGGAAAAAAAATATAAACCGCCAGTACATAAATTCGGTTAAATTTACACCTGCTTTTAATTCTACACGGATAAAATCCTGCGGGTTTTCAAAGAATCAAGATTAAAATGATTGAAAAATAAGATTTTTAATTAATTTTTTCGCTAAATACCACCAGATTTTGTAGAGACCAACATATGAATAGCCCCAAAATTTTGCCCTGCTTTAATACCTTTCGTGACTCTTTGAGTACCGGGTAAAAAAAAAGTTTATTCTGCATCAAAAGTTTCTACAACAACTAATGAGAAACTACAAACAGACGAATAGTCGTATACGAATAGTCCTGGTGTTGCTCGGAGACCGTTAAAAAATCATTAATCAAAACTCAACTTTGTATGAATTTATGTTTTTAGATAATATTTTCAAAGAATTTGAAATTAGTTTCAAAGACCTCACTGACTTACGTAGTATCCAGAGAGTTACGAACAAACCAGGTACTTTGTTTCCTACACTGTAAAGAAAAAAAAAGTAAAGTTACTAAGATATTTCTAGTACATTTATACTCCAAGAACTACTACTTTTCCTGTAACGGTGACAGCAAAAACTTCCACGTGTAACCATCCTCGGTTACATGAGTTTTCGTTTTTATCGTTACATGAAAAGTTCTTGGAGTACAAATCGACTAGAAAAATCTTAGACACTTTAGAGTTTTTTTTTTACAGTGTGCTAACTAAAGTAACTTGTACTGAAAGTGTTTTTCTGGCGCAAGAGACAAAATAAAAATGAATTGAGTGAGCCAAACTTCATAGTTATCAAGTTCATAAAACCTGAAAAAGAATGCACTTTTAATGTTCGAAAATATTGACAACTAAAGCCTAAAATAAAATTTCGTGATACAGAAAGTAGCCAAATTGCCATCTAACTTGAATGAACCAAATCCCTTAAAATATGCCCTCAGAACCGAAGGAAAGAACTCGCCCCCAAGCAGTAGAAGATGCTCCTTCGAATAAATTTCTCATATTACTTGTAACATTAACCCGATATTTAATAAGTAAATGAATCCCTTACCTATAGTTACCTTTAAAATAACGCTTTTTTTAGGAGCGTTCGTAATTATGTAAATGTGTTGCATCTATAGTTGTTATTATGTCCGTCCGTTCGCATATAACAAAACAAAAACTACCGCAACCGAATCGTTTGAAATTTAAATATATAATTACTACATAATTTTGTCGAGTCATTTCAAATTTCATGAAAATCAGATGATTAGATCAATTACAGCGACAATCAAAAGTATTCCGTTAATTATGTCGAAATGGGGGGGGGGGTTCAAATGCATTTTAATCGTTTGAAATTTAAAACATATAATTATTGCATAATTTTGTCGAGTCATGTCAAATTTATGAAAATCGTATGCATAGATCAACTACAGGGATAATCAAAAGTAGTTTCAAATATATTTTGATGGTGTTACACTCATTCGAACATACTAGAATTGATATACATCTATAAAGTATATACTATAGTATACATTCTATACAATCTGTGGTGCAAAGAACAATTGTTATTGAATTACAAGGCTACACAAAAGTATTCCACTACATAATGCTAAAAGAAGATACATTGTTTGGGACGTGTTTTAATTATATTAAACTACTAGCGGCCTTCGCCCGCTACGCTGGTCGGTTTATCTAAAGAAATCTTGAAGAAGTAGTTAGATAAGGTTCAGACATACATTAAAAAAAAAAAAAAGCAAGTCGATCATTCAAAAAACGTTGGGAAATATCAAATATTTACTGTAATTTTTTAAGAAAAACAAAGTTTCGAAAAAAAAAATTAAATCGAAAAAAAAATTACACTGACATATTAATGCAAGGAAATTTTCCCAGAGAGAAAATTCGCCTTGAATACAATATTTCAAATTCTTTTAATTGCTTATAGGCGTTAATGCCAACATAGTGAAAAAAAATTCCATGCTGGGAATCGAACCCGGGCCATCAGTATGGCGCACTGACGTTCTACCGACTAAACCACATGGAACGACAGCCAGCTTGAAACTTTCTCATACTTAAGTAGACTGGCGAAAACATAACGATAGCGCGTTTTAAAATCGCACAGTGACATCTATTGGATTTTATATGTACTAAAAAACGTTATGTACTAAAAAACGTGAGCAGCGCACCTAATAGTTTCTTTTGTTTCTTTTTGTTACTTTTTTGTCTGTTGTCCGATTTTGATGAAACAAAGCCTATACACTGCCCGGGAGTGTGCATTCTTCATTAGTGAAAACCGCATAAAAATCCATTCAGTAGTTACGAAGATAACCTCGAACAAACAGACAGACAGACAGACAGACAGACAGACAGACAGACAAAAAATTCAAAAAAAAATTTTTTGTGTTTCATTGGTTTTCTTTTATCGCCCTGACTCCATTTTTGTCAATTATCTTCAATGTACAGACACACCGGGTCCTACTGTTTTATTATATGTATAGATTTCACATTTTATGAGATTGATATACGCTGCTGTGGAATACTACAAGTTATTTCCTATATAAATGAAATCAGATAGCATTTACAGTGATACACAAAAGATTTTGTTACTATACTGCATCCGAAATACTTTGCACTATTACATCAAGATCTAAATAATTTTAGGTGCGTCCGTACACTGTAAAAAATAAAGAGTTTTATCACATTTACTCCGGTTGTATGAGATGTGAAATAAGGTGTAAATGTATTACTTTTTGAGCGCCAATACCAAAATAAATGTTACTTTACACTTTCAATGACATATCACAACTCTTAAAAAAAAATAGGCGTTCTGAATCACTAGAAATCGTTACAATGCGCTCTTTAAAAGACTTTATTGAATTTATCAACACAACGGCAGGTGTTTTTTTAATCCAGCAATAGGAAGTCGGTGATTATGAAATCCAGCGCGGGGGGTGGAATTATTGGATATGCAAAATGGCGCTTAGTTGAAAACGTTTTGTTTTGTTCTGTGAATATCAAATATATTTCGTAGTAATAAAATGATTAAAAAATGTCTGACATAGTTCATATTAAGAACTTTTATCGACTTACAGTTTTGATTATTTCAATTAGTTTGGACACTTTAAGAAACAAGAAATAATCTATTCTACGATGAATTAGAGTTTATTCTAATGATGGCCGTCAGCTGCAACACAGTGTTGTTGCAAAGTTTTGATTTTTTTTCAAATAAGTAAGTGACGTTTATTTTCTTTCTGTTTTGTATACAATCACACTTAATTTTCTGTAAAAACTTGTATTTGTGTTATATATTTTAAATAAATGCATGATACTTGCAAAATGTGATTTTGCAGTGTAGCTTTTTCGATATTTTAAAAATAAAAATTAATAATAAAAGAAGTCGTAAAATTGTCACTTTCGTATACAGAGCCAAAGCTCTGTAAATATTTAGTTTTGATTTTATAGTGTTTTACTGTTTTAAATTCCGCATAACTTGAACTAACACGAAATTAAATAAACATAGTGTTATATCTTGTTTTAAACATTCATTTTTTCAATTTATATTTGTATTTTGATGTGTTTTTAGATTATTAGAAGCAAAAATTTCATTATTTTTATTTCGTTTATATATATGTGTTGATACTGAAAGAGTTAAAAAGATTGTCATGGTTTTATTTTTCTATTTATTAAATTAGTACAACATAATTAAAATCATCATTAATGCCTATTTGAATTTGAATACATTTAATGGAAAATCTTAGAACTTCAATGAAAGGGGGGGGGCTGCCGGTATGTTCATTCAGAGCTGTGTGAAACGGGGGGCGAAGGGGGCGGTCGCCCCGGGCGCGGAAACTGAGGGGCCGCCAAATTTATGTTAATATCGTCTTTTGTTTCTTCGCTTTTTTTGTAAAAAAAAATCATATATATAATCATATTGGGATTTTTTGTGTGAAAAAAACATAAGCATGTTACTTCATTCTTGAAATCCAAAAGTGGTCATACAATACTGTTAGATACATTTTTTTCACATATGTTTTCCAGATCACCTTTGCCAAAATATAAGCGTAATGTTCTTTTATAGTATTTAGTAGTAATATTAAATCTTTTAAAGTTTCAAAATAAACGAAAAACATGTACTTAATAGAATTTATTTGTGCTTTTACACTTTTCAATTTTGTGATACCTGTGACAAACAGTAATGAAACTATACTGAAATTTAGAGATGCTGCTGATACATTGTGCCCCCTCCTCCCACCAATCCCTAAACACACTATGTGACCCATATAACTATGTTTTTATGTATGTAAATATACTAAATTACATTGTTTAATAACTGAGTATTATGTTTAAAATGCATGTTATAATAAATTACCTCAATTAAAAGGGAGTTTAGCAGCCTTTTTGCATGAAACTAATTATTTTAATTTATGGCTGTGTTAAATTTTAAATGTAATCTTTAAATTATTTTTTATTTTGCTGTTAAAATCATGTAAATATTAGAAAATTTCCTTTTTTACCATCTACTTATATAGTGTACTTTAATAAATGGTAGCAAAATAAAAAATAATTAAAAAATTACATTTCAAATTTAATACAGCCATAATTTAAAAAAAATAACTTCACGCAAAGAGTGTGCTAAACTTCCCTTTGATTGAGACAATTTATTATAACGTACATTTTAAACATATTACTTACTTTACACCCAAAAGGGTGGGAACTAAGTTGCCACTACAAATGGTGTTTGTTTACCATTTGATAGTTGATGGCTCATTACACCAATTTACAAGTGGAATTTCATTACACCACTTGGGGTGGCAATTTAGTTGCCACCCTTGTTGGTGTAAAGTAAGGGAGTTTTTTTTTTACAGTGTAATTATATAAATAGCTAGCACCTATTATTTTTGTTCAGTCTGCCAATCCTTCAGTCCGCGTGTCTGCCCGTATATAACAAAACAAAAACTGCCCAACAAAATCGCATGATATTTAAAATACATACTTTTAACATAATTATGTTGAGTCATTTCATATTTTATGAAAATCGGATGTATAGTTTAATTTGAGCGACAATCAAAAGTAGTCCATTAAATTACAATCAATAGGAAAAATAGTTTCAAGTTCATTTTAATGATGTTAAACTCTTTCGAATACAATAGAATTGACATAAATTTCTGATGTATATATGTACTAAAATATACATTCTGTACAATCTGTGATGCAAAGAATATTTATTATTAAATTACAGAGCCAAACAAATGTATTTCTCTATATAATGCTATAGGAGGAAATATTGTTTGGGGCGTGTTTTAATTATATTTAACTATTTCACATTTTATGAATATGATATAGGTTGCTGAGGTGTAATAAAAATTAAATCCTGTATATTAACAGGAACATACAAAAGATTTCGACCACTATACTGTATCAGAAGTACTGCCTACTATAACAGCAAGATCTGAATATTTTTAAAACTTCGTTATCGTAGGAACGCACCTCATTTGCTATGTTTCACATGCAATTTTCAACCTGCTTAATTTACGGCTGGTGTGTGATTAAATGTCAGTATTTTCCGAAAAAGGAGATTATTTTTTGAAAAAGTTGGAAGTTTAATAAAAAGAAGGACAGGGTGGTGGTGGCCAGGAACTAAGGTGGAATATAATTGGAAGATTTAAAGTAGCTGGAGCACTCTAAATCGATGTTACAGAAGATTGTAATGAAATCGTATATTTTTTCAAGAATCTGCAACAAAAGCTAATATTCAAAACTGGTGGTACCTGAAGACTAAAAAAATATTTTTGTACTTCATATAGTAACTGGAGTACCTGAAAAATTACTAGAAAAAAAATCTAATGAATCGCACTATTTTTAAAGGAGCTATAATAGGGGGCCAACGTACAGGGACCTAACATAAAAATATGTTAAAATGGCTTAATACTTAGAGCTTTAGATCTACAACTACTCACAAATTAATCGTAGGGTATGAATTCAACTTTAGAATGAAATTTTAAAGAAATGAAATTTTAAAAAATGGAAGGAAATGCATAGAATAAGATCTTGGATCCTAGTAAAAATACCAGAGTGTTGGTCCGGAAAGACGAATCCAAAACTAAATTTTAAAATTTTGTATTGAGATTGCGAGAAAATTAAGAAATGGAAAATTCATGACGTACAAAAAGTTAAAGGGGCCCAAGATCAGGTCCTACGGAAACATAGCGGGCACAGCGTTTAAAATGGAATGAAAGAACGTGAAAAGAATTAAATAGAATTAAAAAAAACAGAGAATGGATTAAGAGAGGAAAATTTATTAACAACTTATAGTGCAAAAACTTCAAGGCGCCTAGCGCCAGGCCCAAATATGCAAGGGATTTAACTGGCATGTAGTTGAGTTAAAAAAAATAGTTTTTAAAATAATTGGAGGATGCTAGAACTGTAGTAAAGAAAACTAAAGTCAATTTGGAACATTTTTAAAGAAGCTGCTCTTAGAGCACCAAGAAGACGATTCATAAGGCGACATATTCAAAACTGGTGGTATTGAATATCTTTTTCTAATCCTTTAATTCTTTGTGCAGAAGCCGAAGGAACTAAAAAGTTTTTACAAAAAAATGCTTGTCACTGAGAATTTTCTTAAGAAAAACAAAGGGCTCACATGGTTCCAACTCATAGTTAAAAATAAGACTCTAACATCTTAAAATGCCTTAGTACTTAACTCTTTCAGTTTACAATTAGTCAAATTTAAGCGTAGGATATAAACTATTTGTTAAAATACTATATTAACGAAATTTATAAAAAAAAATGTGTAATTTAAAAAAGAAATAATTAAAAATGTGAATAAAAATAAAAATATGATAAAAAAAAGTGGGTGTTGGATCCAGAAGAAGAGTCCAAGACTTAACTTTAAAATTATGCATAGATAAAGGGAGAAAAGGTCCAAAAGGAGTCAACTGAAAGATAAGAACAGAACCCTAACACGAATTCATGTTAAGGCGTCTCACTGCTGACTGAAAAAGACCCTGATGATAATATAAAGTCTATAGGGGCTTTTTTTTAAAAATATAACGCTCAAAGTTTGATATTTTTACATGATTTTTTTTTTGCATAGGATAGCTGGAGACGATCCACAACCGGCCTAGTTTTAACTTTTTCGATTTTGGTTTCATATCTTTTTTAAATATTTATCTTTTAGAACCAGTTTGAACCAGTTATGAAACTGAAACTATCCTACACTGTAAAAAAAAATCTTCAAAGGTACTAAACCTTTTCTAGGAAACTGGGATTCCAAGAACTTTTCCTGTAACGATAACAGCAAAAATTCAAGTTTCAGAATCGATTACATGGATTTTTCCTGTTATCGTTACATGAAAAGTTCTTGGAATCCCAGTTTCCTAGAAAATGTTTAGTACCTTCACAGATTTTTTTTTTTTACAGTGTAACATAAAAAGAGTATAATAAAAATAAATAGATAAATAAATAAAAACTAGGCCAGTTGTGGATTATTTTCAGATATCCTATACAAAAAAAAAAAAAAAAAGGCACTCCAGGAGTGCCGACAGAAGTGAAAACTTGAACAATTATGTGTGTATTTTTTTAGTCGTCTGGACATATTTTACTGTGCAGAAAATACTTTTAAATGAAGTGTTTTTTATTCATTATTATAAACTACTGCTACAAAAATTATATTACAATTTTCATTTAATGCGCTATTGTACATGAAAAATAATGCATATTATTTTACATACAAAAATTGCAATCTATTGCTTAAAACATAAATTTACAAATGCATGAAATATGAAATATCGTCAGTTGGTATTCTTTAAAATAAATACCCATAAAACTTATGAATTTTCATCCCCATTTCAACAATTCTTCCATCATCATCATCATCATTATTATCATTATGTTCTAGATTTGATATTATAGGTTTATGGTAACTAAAATATATAGCAAACAATTTTGATTCAATTCTATTTAAATATCTTGTAATGACTGCATCAATTGTAATTTTTTATCTCTCTGTGCTAAGATTGCGATGGTTGGTCATTGTTAAATCAAATTTTCTATTTAAAAATTCAATTAATTGTAGATTTTCATCATCCACAAAGTTGATGTTGAAATCCCTACTCAAAATCATCGGCAAATCATCAAATCTCTTTCCAATTCTATCTTGAAGTAATGCAGAAGCCTCTTTAGAACAAATAAATAAATTTTCATACAAAAATTCTCATTTGCACTTAAAGACTTATCCAGTGAAATATAAATGACAACCAATACAATTAGTTTTTCATTTTCAGAGTGGCAACAACAAACACATATATCACTGATATCAAAAACATTACTACTAAACATACTGGTGTACCTCACATGCACATTCATATGAATTGCGGAAATATATGCCCATTACATCAAACAACCTTTTATAAATAGCTACTCCTGCTGCTGGACGACCGTATCTTCTGAAACTTTAAAAAAAATTGAATAGTAATCAAACAATATAAGTTGTTAAACTTTAAATACAATTTTTTAAAAAATGGTTGGAAAGTGCAGCATAATCGATGCACAATATCATGATTTTTCTTTCTTAACTTTTTATTCCATCTGGTAACAGTATATTTTGTTAAACTTTAAATACAATTAAAATTTTTAAAAATGGTTTTGAAATGTAGCATAATTGATGTGCAATGTCATGTTTTTTCTTTCTTAACTTTTTATTCCATCTGGTATCAATTTATGTTGTTACTATTTAAATACAATCAAAAATTTAAAAAAGAGAGAGAAAAATGGTTGGAAAGTGCAATGTAATCAATGCGCGATGTCATACTTTTTCTTTCTTAACATTTTATTCCCTCTGGTAACAGTATAAGTTGTTAAGGTTTAAATACAATTACAATTTTTAAAATTGGTTGGAAAGTACTGCATAATCAATGTACAATATCATGTCTTTTCTTTCTTATCATTTTATTCCATTTGATAACAATATAAGTTGTTAAACTTTAAAAACAATTGAAAAAATATAAAAAATGGTTTAAAAGTGCAGCATAATCGATGTGCAATGTCATGTTTTTCTTTCTTAACTTTTTATACCATTTGGTATCAATTTATGTTGTTACTATTTAAATACAATCAAAAATAAAAAAAAACTGAAAAAAGTGGTTGGAAAGTGCAGCATAATTGATGCACAATGTCATATTTTTTCTTTCTTAACATTTTATTCCTTCTGGTAACAGTATATGTTGTTAAACTTTAAATACAATTATAATTTTAAAAATTGGTTGAAAAGTGTAGTATGATCGATGAGCAATGTCATGTCTTTTCTTTCTTAACTTTTTATTCAATTTGATAACAATGTAAGTTGTTAAACTTTAAATACAATTGAAAATTTAAGGAATTGAAAAAAATGGTTGGAAAGTGCAGCATAATTGATGTGCAATGTCATGTTTTTTCTTTCTTAACTTTTTATTCCATTTGGTATCAATTTATGTTGTTATTATTTAAATACAATAAAAAATAAAATTTTTAAAAATGGTTTTGAAATGTAGCATAATTGATGTGCAATGTCATGTTTTTTCTTTCTTAACTTTTTATTCCATTTGGTATCAATTTATGTTGTTACTATTTAAATGCAATCAAAAATTTAAAAAAAAAAAGAGAAAAATGGTTGGAAAGTGCAATGTAATCAATGCGCGATGTCATACTTTTTCTTTCTTAACATTTTATTCCCTCTGGTAACAGTATAAGTTGTTAAGGTTTAAATACAATTACAATTTTTAAAATTGGTTGGAAAGTACTGCATAATCAATGTACAATATCATGTCTTTTATTTCTTATCATTTTATTCCACTTGATAACAATATAAGTTGTTAAACTTTAAAAACAATTGAAAATATATATATATATATAAAAAAGGTTTAAAAGTGCAGCATAATCGATGTGCAATGTCATGTTTTTCTTTCTTAACTTTTTATACCATTTGGTATCAATTTATGTTGTTACTATTTAAATACAATCAAAAATTAAAAAAAACTGAAAAAAGTGGTTGGAAAGTGCAGCATAATTGATGCACAATGTCATATTTTTTCTTTCTTAACATTTTATTTCTTCTGGTAACAGTATATGTTGCTAAACTTTAAATACAATTTTAATTTTAAAAATTGGTTGAAAAGTGTAGTATAATCGATGAGCAATGTCATGTCTTTTCTTTCTTAACTTTTTATTCAATTTGATAACAATGCAAGTTGTTAAACTTTAAATACAATTGAAAATTTAAGGAATTGAAAAAAATGGTTGGAAAGTGCAGCATAATTGATGTGCAATGTCATGTTTTTTCTTTCTTAAGTTTTTATTCCATTTGGTATCAATTTATGTTGTTATTATTTAAATACAATAAAAAAAAAGAAAAAAAGTAGTTGGAAACTGCAGCATAATCAATGCACAATGTCATACTTTTTCTTTCATAACGTTTTATTCCATCTATTAACAGTATAAGTTGTTAAAGTTAAATACAATTATAACTTAAAAAAACACACACGGACATTCGCGCAAGCGCCCTGTGCCGCCTAAACGGAGCAGCACACTCAGGCACGGTAGAAAGAGTGGGAGATACTAGTTCCTCTCCCTTCCCCTCGATCTTACGCTTTTTCGATCAGCATCACGTGACCCTGAAGCGAGTTTGGAAGTTTTTACCCATACAAAAAGTGCTCAGCGCCGCTAAAGAAGTTTTCACTTCAAAAAATCATGTAAAAGTATTAAAATTTCAGCGAAATATTTGAAAAGAACGCCCTTATAGACTTTACATTATCATCCGGGTCTTTTTTCAATCAATAGTATGGGATCTTAAAAAGTTTTGTTACTTAGCGCTTTAGAACTTCAATTAGTTAAAATTAAGCATAGAGTGGAATAACATTTTAAAGAAATGCACAAAGCATTGAGTGGATGTTAAAACTAGTTGCATGTGTCAATCCCAAAACTTTCTTCTATCTCATAAGTACATTTTAATATTAAAAAAAAAAAAAAAAAAAAAAAAAAAACGTGGTGACCCCAAAGTTACCCACTATCGAATTTCCTCGAACATTTGACCTAGCCTAATGAGATTCTGGTATCCGAAAAGCCTAAAACGCAAAATTTAATTAATATTCTGAGAAAATGAGCTTAGTAGTGCCTCATGTTGGATAATTTATACTAAAACCTAATAAGCATCTATTTATGTCAAGACATAACAGAATCTGAAATTTAATGGAATTTCGTCCATTAGTTCTTGAGATATAGTTATAACAAAAAAATTTGCAAAACGTAGCACAGCAACACTATATCTAGGACAATTTATGTTAAAACGTAAAAAAGCGTCTAATTATATTATGGTGTAAAATAATCTGAAGTTTGATGAAATTCTGTGCATTAGTTCTTGAGATATAGCTAGTTTTAAAAAAAAACGTGTAAAATATAGCACAGCAGCACCATCAGTTGAAGGATTTATAACAAAACGTAATCATCGTGTAATTATGTTATGTCATTTTGTAACAAAATCTGAAGTTTGATGAAATTCTGTGCGTTGGTTGTTGAGATATAGCTATAGGAAAAATCGTGCAAAATGCAGCATAGCTGCACCACCTGTTGCAAGGTTAATATCAAAATGTAATCAGCGTCTAATTATGTTATATAATATAGTGTAACATAATCTAAAATTTGATTAAGTTCTCTGCATTAGTTCTTGAGATATAACTATCGCAAAAATCGTGCAAAATGTAGCATAGCAGCGCCACCTATAGGGCAGTTCACACCAAAACCTTATCAGCGGCTATGTATCTCAAGGTATCGCGGAATCTGAAGTTTGGTGAAATTCTGTGCATTAGTTCTTGAGATATAGCTATCATGAAAATCATGAAAAACGTGGCATAACAGCGCCACCTGCTGGCCAATTTACACCAAAACTTAATCAGCATTTATGTATATCAAGGGGTCACAGAATCTGAAGTTTGGTGAAATTCTGTGCATTAGTTCTTGAGATATAGCAATCTGGAAAATCATGAAAAACGTAGTATAGCAGCGCCACCTGCAGGCCAATTTTCACCAAAAACCAATAGGCACTAATTCATATCAAGGTCTAACTGAATATAAAATTTTATTAAATTTCGAGCATTAGTTCTTGAGATAGAGCGCCCACAAATTTCTTGTCACATACAGACAGACAGACAGACAGACAGACAGACAGACGGACAGACTCACAGACAGACATTTTCTAAAAATAGTCAAAACGTGTTCAGGACCTTCTAAAACGTATAAATCCGTCGAAAACCGGAAGTCGAAAATTTTCATGAATCCAATACTTTCTTCTTGTAAAGATAGAAGAAAGTAAAAAGGGCCCTAGGGTCCCAATATAAAATAAGAGGGTGTTGGTCTAGGAAGAAGAGTCCAAAACTCAACTTTAAAACTAAGAACTGAGAAGGTGAGAAAATTAGGGAATGAAAAATCTTGGCACACGCAAAGTTCAAAGAAACGGTTCTACGGTACCCTGGGGGGAGGGGGGGGGACAAGTGTTTTAAATGAAATGTAGAAGCATGAGAACAACTAAATCTAAAAAGGACCCAAAAATGAAGATCGGATTTTAAAAAAAGTAGCTTTTTAACTATTTATTTGAACAAAAATTTCAAGGGGCCCTTCAACGGGCTCCAAGGGTCCATAACTGAAAGTTAGAAAGGCGAGAATAATTAAATAGAGAAAGATTCTACAAAACAAAGAACATTGGATAAAAAAGGAGCAAGTTATTAACACTTTAGTGCCTAAAAACTTAAAAGGACACAGGGCCCCATCCCTTAAAAAATTAAAACATCTGGTGCATCAGGATCTGTTTTGGAATTATGTTTTGGAATCTATTTTCCGACTTCTACATGCGGTAGTTTTAGCTAGTCATCTGACATACTCACAGTGACAGAGCGATTTGTTCTTTTATATATGTAGATATTTTAAAATGAGGAATAAATTCCTCCCCCCCCTCCAAAAAAAAAACAACTTTGAAACATCTGTTAAAATACAAATGCAATAAAACAGGTTGCTTTATATTATTCAATAAGGAAACTTTTTTTAACTTGCATAAAATTACCCTAAAACAACACATTTTCTTTTTTTTTCACATACTAATTTTTAACTGGGATAATATAGTAACGGAAATTTAACATTTCACTGATTTTTATGCTTGAATTTACCATTAAGCTATTAGAATAATTATTTTTTCATTTCATATTAGGAGAGAGAAAGGATTTATTGGAATTTACTTTAATCACAAGTGGAATAAATGTGAAAATAACCAGCTACAAGGATTTTTTTTAATGATAAATGCATTTATAAATGTTTTCAGTTGCATATTAAGATTTCTTTTTGTTGATTTTAAAATAAAATATTTTCAGGGGAGGGGGGAAATAATAAAAAAGGCATTATACGAGTTAATTTCTGAATTTCAAATGTGTTTTGATACTTTTTTTGTAATCGGTAAATTAATATTGAGCTCACAAAACAAACGAGTAAAGAAAATAATAGTTTTTTTTATTTTATGTTTTGCTTTAAAGAGGGAATTTATTTGACTTTTAATGGAATATAACTTAATTAAACCTAATCTTAAAAAAAGATAGATACGTTTGATACGATACGAACTATAGATACGTAGATTTAAAGGGTTTTTTTCTAGTTTTAAAGATGTTTATTTTGTAATATAATATACTTTTTATAAAATTTATTTTTTATATTTTCAAAGTATATTTGAAAAAAAAAAGTAAATAAAGCAGCCTTTTTAAATAAATATCGTTCATCTAAAAACAGAAGCAGAGTATATACGTTATTTTAAAACACGTGATTCATATGATTCACATATTAGGAAATGGATGCAATGGAAATCTAATAACGAAAAATCATGTGTTTAGCAAAGATTATGTAACACTTTCCAGCACATTTAGTATACTGTAACAAAACTTCACTGTTCATTAAGGTGACTTATGGAGCCTAAATAAAAAATTTGAAAATCCTATACCATACTTGAAACCCGTTTTCTGCTACTGCAATGAATTCTTAAAACTATAGTTTTTTTTGTATGTAGCCTTGTATATGATGTATGTACTTGTACGTATTCTACGTAGAATGTTAAGTGTGACTTCAATGTAAAGAACAGCGCAGTTGAAATTCAACGATTTCAGTGAATAAAAGGAAATGCACTTAAAAAAACTATGCATACCTGTATATAATCTATAAAACTTACCTACACGTAGCAATATTGAAAAAAAAAATCAATTTAAGAACGCGAATCCCCAATGAAGATGCTTTTCTCCAGAGTTATTGTCCATTAGATTTGATTAATTGATTTTTTTCTGTAGCCAAATACTGTTGTGTTTTCCTATAAATTAATGATAATTTTTATGCGTACGATATTTTACAGTAATTACTGTAGTACAGCTCATCCATATATGTAAATTTAATTATATTTAAAACAGTTTGATCTCATTAAAAGTCACAGCAAAAGAATTTCCCTTAGACCATAATGTAACGGAATATTTTACACTGTCTGTAAATGAACACTAAATGCTATGTTTTTCAAATAAAATGCCAAACATACTATATTTATATCCAAAAACTTCTAGAAAATTCATGGCAATCGATCTCTAATTTACGCGAATTAATGAACTGACGGACAAACAGACAAACCGAATTTTAAAAAAAATTCTACTTTGTTGGAATGTGTTAAGGTATGTTCCTACCCGTTTTTGAGAAAAAATTTGTTTTTGTTTATATAATTTTAAATTAAAATTAAAATATTAGATATTCCAAAATGCATTACTTTTGGTTCACAGATATTTAGAAGCAAAGTTTTAGCACAAAATATAAATTTTTGTGTACTATTTTTTTGTGCTCTATTAAAACTTAATTTACATTTTGTGGAAAACTGCGTTTTTCATTGTTTATGTATACAAGAAATCTTATTTCTTAAAAAGTTTGTAAGATATTGAAATAAAAACTGTTTACAAGGCTCTGCTTATATATTGGTATGTTCTGAAACAAGATCTAATTTTAAGTATTTATTTATAAATTTAAGAGCTTTTTTACTAAAAATACACATTTTTTAAAGAAATAATCATGTTTTTTGTACAAAATTTGGTATATGTTGGTAAATTTAAGAGATACTGGAAATTTTTTGCTTCATAATATTACAAGTAAGTGGTTTGTTAATTTATTGTTGAAAACAAAAGTGAAATATATTAAACAGATTTCGTTGCAAAAGATTTCACATAAACGCTGATTGTACTAAAATTTCACTTAATATTGCCTAAATTGGAAATTTTAATTAAAGTTTGTTTATTTAAATTCATAATTTTATTCCTTGTTTCTATACGTTGAGTGCAACGATGATTGACACTGAACTTTCCGTGTAGCCTCTTCAGATATCGGTTACCGACAGTTTAAAATATGATAACAAACTAAAAAAAATATGTAGTTTTAAGTGATTATTAAGAAAGTATAATCCTGTAATGAGAAAGAGTTAAGTAAATTTTAAATAATTTTTCAGTAATTACATAAAATGATACAAAATAAACAGTTCATAAGTGAATTTTGACATTGCAAACTAAGCGTAGGACCAACTTTGTGTGAAAAATGGCCAAGCCGGAGATCGATCCCGGAACCCTTGGAATAGTGCTGTGAACGCCTTACCATTTAAGCTACGAGGACGATGCCCAGCTTGGCATTTCTCACTTCATATGTTGGCTGGGCTGCAATTCGCAGCACGAGATGGAATAGTCTTCATGAGCACACAATCCTGCGACGTAACTTGAGACACAATAAAACCCGGCAGCGGTAAATCACATACATATAATTTCAATTAATTTTCAGCAGTGAAAGTACGCTTGAAATTCTAGAATAGTTAATATGAGAATTTTTCCCAAAGTTGGTCCCACGCTTAGTTAGCAATGGGAAAATTCATGTATTAACTATCCTAGAATTTCAAGCGTACTTTCACTGCTGAAAATTAATTGAAATTATATACATGTGATATAAAACGTTTAGTTTTGCATCATATTTTAGACTGTCAGTCATCGATGACAGACACTGTCAAATCGGAAAGTTCAGTGTTAGTCACAGGTGACACATAAAAAGTGTCCTGAAAATAGACACATACCTCAAAAAAGTATAGTGAAAAATATTTTTTTGTCTAACAGGAAAGACTAGGAATATAAATGAAATATATATATGAATATATTTTATATATTCATATATATTTCTTTTATACATTTCATATATCTATGTATTTTACATATATAAGTGAGAAATATTATATATATTCACGAATAAATCAAAATAATAAAAATGTAAAATTAAACCCATGATTAGAATTTTTTTTCCACATTTAAGTTAAAATATTTTCCCACTTTAATGAAATAAAAATTGGATTATGTTAAATAAAAGGTTTAATTTTTTTTTGCCTGTACAATTTTAATTACCGCAGTTTACATGAATTTTGCCCTTTGGTAAAAATTGTTAAATACGCTTTTACCTTAATAAATAAAAATAAATTTTAAAAATTATAGTTAAAATCCGTGCTGCACTCCAGTGTATTTTATTCAAGCAGCAAAAATATTATGGATAATATATTGAAGTTTTATTCATTCTGAGTAAATTATTAAAATAAAATTTTTTGCATTAAAAAAGTTTCCTTTTGTTTTATAATAATACATACAACAAATAAAAGTAACTTACGATATTTTTATATTGAAGATTTAAGAAAAATTCAAAAGTAAATACAAAATATAAAAAATCAAATCGGAATGTTTTCAATTTATTTTAGACTTATTTCAGACAAAGTATATGCATGACTACTGTTATATTTACATTAAAAAAAAACTCCTTTAGAACAATAGAAATAACTTTTCTCGTTTGTTTTTAAAATAGTTTATATTCGAAACAGCATAATTTTAAATACAGCAATTTCAGAAGATCTTGTTTACCATAAAAAATGTTTTTAAGGAATTGTTTATTTATATAATTAAAAAGAAAATAAACAAACGAAGATTAAAAGCGGAAATGTATAGACAAAAGTAAGTAATGGAATCTAAGCTTAAATAAAAATTATAATCAAAATGCATTCTGGATTTGTAAACTCTTAAAACTGTATTTTGTCCATGATTAAATCTACCTTTATTTTTATTTCAATAATTCCAAGGAATTAAGTAGCATTTTCTACATTTTGCCATTAAAGAATTAAAAGTCTTTTAAGAAAAAATTGAAATGGAGAAATAATAACCTAAAGCTTTTAATCGTTATGGGATTAAAATATATCTGAAACGTATTGCACGTTTAAAGACCATTGTTTGGACGTAAAAGCAACTGCTGTAAAGTCTTGGAACATTTCTTTTTTCGTTTTAAGGCAGCGCAAATAAACATTTGGAAAAAGTTTGAAAATAAATACAGGGTGTTTCTCAAAAGACCCCCTAACTTTAAAAATCTATAACTCGAAAACGGTGATAGATAGAAACATGCAACCAGTGGTGTGTTCATTATAAAAATCGTAAGAATCTTATAAATAAATCAAAAAATTTAGTTTAAAAAAGCGCTCATAGATGGCGCTGAGAGCGATAGGCGCTTTGTTGAGGCTGATATTGAAGTCACTTAGCACTCATGTGAATTAAGGAGTTTTATGCGGAGTGGGTCTTGTTCGAAAATGCACTTTTGCTTTTACGACCCGATTTTGAATTTAATGAATATAATTTTGATTTTGTTGGCGTCAGAACAATAATAGACAAAAATAGCATTTCCATAGAAACGACTCCTCTAAAATTTAAATAAGACAAACAACAACATTCGAAATACCGCCTTTTATATACGTTGTTGTTGATGGAATCTGTTTTTTTAATCTTATTGAAACTCATAGACGTAAAACAATCTATATTATAAAGACCAAACGTATTTGTGCGTAACGCATACTTCATTCTGTGAAAAGTAACACTTTGAAATTTGAAATAAAATTTTGGGTTTTGAAATTATACACACGACTGATTTCATGTTTCTATCTATCACCGTTTCCGAGTTTTAGATTTTTAAAGTTAGGTGTCCTTTGTGAAACACCCTGTAGAAATGTTTAGCATAATATTGATGGAATCTGTTTTTTTAATCTTATTGAAACTCATAGACGTAAAACAATCTATATTATAAAGACCAAACGTATTTGTGCGTAACGCATACTTCATTCTGTGAAAAGCAACACTTTGAAATTTGAAATAAAATTTTGGGTTTTGAAATTATGGCTACTACAAATTTGTAAATTTCTAAGCATCGAACTTTTTTGATAGGGAAAAGATGCACTTTTAAATGCAGTTTGTTTTAAAGCTGTATCTCAATTTATTTGGGAGATATTAATCTTTTTATAATCTTTAGTACCAATTTTGTAATTGTGGCAACAAAGAAGTTCCATTTCTATAATTTCCTCATAAAAATTAAAAAATATATATATAATACGCGCTGTGTGAAGAATGTTGCCTGTAATAATATTAGGTGAATTTTGGTTTTATTTCGTTTTTATTCCATAATTAAATGTTTCTCAGTTTATTGCAAACTTACTTTACAAACAGTACAGCACTTTCTATTTACAAAAATGTATTTGTGTGCCTTTCCTCCACGTTTACTTAATTCGTCACAGAAAGATAAAAGAATGTAGTTTTAATTATTAATGTTTAATAATATTTTCACAAATTAAAAAAAATATATATTTTTCACAAATAATTTCTGATAAAACTTGCAGCCATTATAAACAAACAAGTGAAGGCCTATGTATCATATATACCTGATTAGCTTTGCCTAGCTTATTGAATGATGATATTACTTTTAGCTGAATTTATGTATTATTTTGCGATAACGACGTCACTTGCATACTTTTCTATAGATGTTTAAGACTGTGTCGTAAAAGTGGGACGCTTTAGTGCAGGGCTGTCCAACGCGGCGCCCGCGGGCGCCATGGCGCTTTTGTAGATTTCCTTGGCGCCCATTTGAAGGTTTCCTGTTATTTGTTTTTATAAATGAAGTTCTTTTAATGGAATATTTTTAAAAAATCACGAGTATTTGTCATACGAATTGAATATTTCCAACTGAGCGAAAAATTGCCCAGGCCGAGAATCGAACCCAGATACTTGGCTTACAAGGCCAATGCTTTATCTGTTAAGCTAACTGGGTGGTAGCCGGCTGGGATTTTTGGCTCAGATAACCTTACTGGTCATAACATCTGGTCTGGCATTTAGCCAGCTCGGCAGAATAAACCTCAAGTAATGGAGCGCCATATAACGATGGATACGTAGATATGCTATTATTTTAACACAATCAAACTGATTGGTAAAGTTAGCATACGAATTGAATATTTCTAACTGAGCGAAAAATTGCCCAGGCTGGGAATCGAACCCAGATACTTGGCTTTCTTTGACTTGGGTTCGATTCCCGGCTTGGGCAATTTTTCGCTCAGTTGGAAATATTCAATTCGTATAACTTTACCAATCAGTTTGATTGTGTTAAAATAATAGCACATGAGTATTGTATCAGAGATATTTTCAAAACCTGTAAAAACACACGAATTGAATATTTCCAAACTGAGCGAAAAATTGTTCAGGCCGGGAATCGAACCCGGATACTTGGCTTACAAGGCCAATGCTTTACCTGTTAAGCTAACCGCGCGATAACCGGCTGGGGACCTGTAAAAACACGTTAACCCGTTCGGGACAATGAGTGCATATATGCACCTTCGGGGAAAAAACACAGAATTTGTTTTCGACAGCAGTAAAAAAAGAAAAGAACGACTCAGAAATCCGAACGACTTAGAAATCATAAACATTAAAAATGTAATCATGCATATTTCCTCGATTTGTAATTAGCGTTTTTGAAGTATTATTATAACGATGGTTACATTTAATAAACATTGGAAATATATATTTTTGATACTTAAGAATAAACATAAAAAACGTTTTTCAGCTTCCCCCAGCCTTTTGAAGACCCATGTGCATAAAACATTTTTCTTTTCTCTGCTGTCATACTGGCCCATAGGCTATTTTATAAGATGGATAAAGGGGCTTGGTTTTTCTTGCTTGACTTTTAAAATTTTTGTGTTTAATAAAAGAATGATTTCCATCCATGAAAGCATTTCCAAGCAATCTCTCTGTCTGGAATTAACCCATATGAATAGGTTACTAACATAATTGTCTTTGTTTTTGGTACTCTTTATAAACTCACGCCTTCAAAATAAGTGAAACGTATTTTCATATCTTAAAAACACCTAGCAATATCTCTGATTTAATTTTTTTTATTTAATTTCTATTACTGTTGTTATTATAGACGCGATTAAAGTTTCTGGCATCTTACTCTAGAAACAATTTTAAGGTAGATCTCTCATAGAAAAATGCCTAATTTAAAATTTAATCCATGTAAATTTAGAAAAGTAGGGATCTTTTGTCTACCACTGTAAGATTAATTTGCATTACGTTAAGACGTGCATATATACTAATATTATGGAATAATTTTGCCGTACGTTTTCAGTCATGTGACAAATGGCACCCGTCATTGAGTGCCATGAGCTGAGGTTCGCCCCTCCTTATTGAAAGGTTGGACAGTTCTGCTTTAATGGATTCAAATGACGTCATTTTATAGAAAAAAACATGTTTTTTATTTAAAAAACTATTTTTTAGCCTTCTACATTTAGATTTATAAGAAACCATTTGTTATTATTATTATTTGAAACTCTTTATTTGTAGATGTGCCTGCTCTTGCCATTTTTTAAATATCCCTATTAATATATTTTAATTTAAAAAATTGTTTATGAAATTTCTTCAAAGTACTTGTCATTCCATAGCTTTCACTATTGCAGAATTGAGAGAACAATGAGGTTTATTTAACATTATTTATGCCATTTTCTGTTAAATGAAAAACAAAAAACTGATTTTTTTATTTCTATGATTTCAATTTTACTGTAAAGGATTTATTGTCGGAAAATTACGTTAGGGACATACGGTGCTGAAATATTTTGAACTGAAAATAATGTTGTCGCTTCTGAAAGCACGCATTTTGCCCTATAAAATCTCCGTATTTTTTTATAATTATTATTTTTTGTATCTGTACGGATACTGAGTAAATGCCTAAGTAAGTGAAAATGACGCCAAGTTTAAAAAAAACGATCACTTTCTTAGATAGTATTAAAAATTTTAACATAAATGCGTCTAAAAAACATGACTTACGGTTATTTTTACTCTTCGTACTCAAATTAGTATCTGAAGTTAAGAATGCAACTGTTCACAGCCAAAGATGTTGGCAATGCTGAATGGAGTTTTAAGGAAAATTGATAAACTTAAAATAGATAACTTAATAGAAACCTCAATAGATTTTGAAAATAACAAAGATCACAGATGTTATAAAAATTAAATTCAGTTCAGAACTTCAGTCTGTACTACAGGATTTATTAAATATTCTTTTTCTTTGCTTATTACATTTCTATGCATTTAGAATATACCGCGATTCATTTTTCCTATTTCTATTTTCGTAAGAATTAAATTCACATTTTATTTCTAATATTAAATTCATATTTTATTTCTATTTTATTTCTATTCATATTTTATTTCTTATTTCTTCTTGTTTTAGTATATATTGCTTTGCTTTTCACCCTCTTTTTGTTTTTTTTTTCTTTTAAACATAAACGATTTCGTTAAGATAATAACTTTAATTTATTTAAACTATTCCATGAGTACAACTTTCTTCTTACTTTAAAAACTAAAATATAGTTAAAATAAAATTGAACGACATTGAACAGTGCCAAAGGGCGCAATGGTACGGATTTGTTTTAGTAAAATCTACTACCGTTGCTAAAAAGGATTAAAAATAATGGTTCTATAGACTAGCAAATATTACCTTTCTATACTTTGAATTTTTAAGCAAGATGCGTCTCTAGAAGAGCAATATAATTTAAACGTGGTGAACCACATATGAATTGAATTATAGAGCACTAAAAAGGAGGAGGAACGTTATGTTATTTCAACAGAAAATGGTACTTGAGAAAAGGCAGAATAGCTATCTAAAAAAAGATGCGAACTCTATGTGAAGTAAACACAACTTCGGTTTCACACTGTTTTCCGTAAATCACGTGCAATACTTCGACTTTAACAATTTCATTTTATTATTTAATTTTCATATTATGAAAATTATAAAAAAATTGCCTCAATATACACAAAATCCTCTTTACTGCGATACTATAGTAAAAAGAGAAGAAAGTCTGAGATTTTTATCAGCTCATCACACAAAAGTCAGCGTAAAGATGAAGTTGCGGAAAAAAAATAAGAGCCAATATATATATATATATATATATATATATATGTATATATATATGAATTTTTACGTTTTTTCCTCGCATTTTACTGTATTTGTATGTAATTTTATTTTTAGTATACACACATCTTATAGTATATCAAATTTAATTCAACTTGAATGAGCATAATCCAAATAAAAGCATCTTTTAAGCCATTCACTTTGATATTTCGTTTCTGACAAAATGTTTTGTGTACCCTTTTTATATGTATCCTATGATATTTACGCACAACACAGTGTAAACGAAAAATCATTTAAATTTAAATAGGCTTACAATAAAGGAAATCGCGCTTCCAGCAATTTTCACTATTGGAAAATACTTTAGATATGTACTATACTATACCCAAATATTTTGCTTATCTCTTTAAATGAAAGGTAAATGTTACACTAATCACCTTATTCAAGAAATAACTTGCAATAGATCTCAATAACGTAGATGATTTTCATTATCGTTCAAACAGCGTAACAGAAGAAATCCGCTACAAATTGTTTTTCCTGCAGCTCATTATGTAACAAAATTCTTTTGAGTGTAAATAAATAATAAATGCTTTGCACCCCATATTCTGTAGGATACATGTTTCGGTGCATTATTCGGTGCATTCGGTGCGGAAAGCGTTAGTATTAAACGCCAATAACATATAAAAAAAATTCAGAGCAATCCGGTATTTTTGTGAAAATTAGAGCTTGGAGTGACGATAGACGGATAGCTAAATTGAACACATAAAAAAACCTTTTACCGTGTTGGAAAGTGTTAAAAGATGATAATAGTTAAATAATTAATACTGAAAAACAAAGTTAGCATTGCCTGAAACAAAATTTTACGTGCTTTGGAATTCGCACGACGCTATCTCCCATGTATATTTCTGGATCAGTCCAATGTCATGTTATGGATGCTGAGGATTGCTGATTTTCCATTCGGTCTTTTCGCAGCGCTGCCTTTAACTACATAAGAGAACTACGCCTCAATGACAATAAGGCTTCATCAGTGCCCGAGAGATTGTGACCTCTCAACTGGTATAGACGTCAGGTGCTGGGTTCGAACCCAATCGCGGTCGCGGCCTAACCGCTCGGAATTTTCGTGGTTTTCTCCGAACCTTTACGAATTAGGTACCCTTAAAGCGCGATCACACACACTGTCTAAGCGAATCTTTAAGCTCATCATGCAACATTAGCTGCAACAGATTCTCAGAAAATTGCGTGTGATTGAGATTTCATATGTGAAACATTTCGTAAAACTTTTTCCACTCCAAGTGGAAAAAGATGCGCTAAGCTCTGTGCCGCACGTAATCTGACCAATAGCGTAGAAGCAGATTGTCTGCGTCACTTCTCAAAATGGCGGTCGAAATTAAAACGGCAGCTATTAGTGTATATGCACGCTCGTTTGTATTGAAAACAAATAAAGCATTTAAGAAATTAGACGCAAAATTGGCTTTTTGACAGCAATATGGAGTTTAAATTAAAAAATATTTTAATAGGATTCATGACGTCACACACATGCACGCAAAAAAAAGGATCGTTCGGAAATTACAAATAGCAAACGCCACATTCATTTTAGGCGAGAGCAAGGTGCAAATGTTCTAAGTAGTAAGTAAATATTTATAAAATTTAAAAGTTTTTTAATTATTAATCTTACATTTTGTTTAACAATATAATTAATTGCAACGTTAAGGAGTTTTGAATATATATTTCACTGTTTGTGGAAATTTGATAGTGTTTTGTCTATATTTGTCGCCAATTTTGCCATTGTTAGTAAACAAAGTTTTTTCTTTCATCTTGAATGTAATATTACACAAAAATATTAGATGAATGTTACTGCTTGTTATATAAATCTTACAATACATCCGATTATAATATTTTTACTGTGCCAAATTTTTAAGGACATTGCACATTTATCCTTTTATCTTTTATGCATATGTCCTGTTGAATTATATTAGTTAATTAATCGCATTGCAAACAAACGAATTAAATAACTGGAAAACATTCATCATTATACTGCTTAAATCTCTTTATAAAAGTGTTTTGGAATTTTATTAGACGAATTATTAATGTAAGCATTTAGTTAATTTCTTTACTATTCAAGGTTTTCATTTGGATAATTGTACAATATTAATATTAAATATTGTAAATATTAAAAAATAAATATTGTAAATAATATAACAATTACATATTTTATTAAAAATTAAGTAGTGCAAATAATATAATAATTAAATATTGTATTGAAAATTAAATAGTGTAAAAATCTCTTTAATCATTTAATCAACAATTTTATTTTCCAATAATTTTTATTCATGCAGTATATCCAAAATTTCTGAGAAATAATTCCGCTATTCTAAATTATTCATCAAAGATAGCTTTTTTTTGTGTGTGTGTGAGGCAGACGTGAGATATGTAATGCTCTTTATTGCATTTTCATGCTATGTATTTCAAAATGATTTCTTTTGAGGAAAAAAAGGGCGTCTGCAAAATGGCTATTATATTTTATTTTAAAATATATATATATTTTTAATTACAATTATTTGAAAAAGAATCTATTTCTGATGGGTGCAAGATGAATCAAATCATTTTCATTTATATATAATTCAGAGGTCTTTGCATGATGTGTGTTAGTAAAATGAAGAAGCCGTGGGAAATTCCACATCTTTTCCTTTATTCACTTTAAAGTCTTTTTTTAGAATAAATGGAAATATAACTGATGTATTTCTGGCTAGTTGTACAGTAGTATTTTAAAAGAATAAAAATTATGTTTTTCAAATTTCTGACAATGGTTAAATACAAATAAAAAATTCACTATTTTTAACATATATTTAAGAGATATGAAAATCGACAAAACAGTTTCAAAGCTCATAAAAAGTAAAAATCTATTAAAAACCTCTTGACACTGCAATTAATATTATTTTTAAATAAAAATGTAAGATTAATAATTATAAAACTTTTTAATTTTACAAAAAAATTACTTACACAAATGATATTAAACATCAATTGATATTAAATATAAAAAGTATATGAAGAAAATTTAATTTTGATTCTTGAAAAAATCTTTTTCCTTATACAAATGCAAGCTTATACAGATCAAAAACTTTTTTGAACTGAAGATTCCCACTTAACTCCACCAGATAACCAGATCCCACTAAACCAGATAAGTCCCACTTAACCTCACTCTCCCCTATATATCCTCTATATATTTAAACATATATATATATATATATATATATATAAACAATATATATAAATATAAAAAGTGTATATATATATATATATATATATAAACAATATACATAAATATAAAAAGTGTATATATATATATATATATATATATATATATTAAATGTAGTAAAATCTTACCTTAAATACGCAAGTTTTAATACCTTTTGCCATGTTTTCTTCTTTTCCTGAATTATTTTTTTCTTTTACTATCTTTTGAATTTTAAATAAGAAATGGAACTTCCAACTATATAAGAGGAGGGGGGGATCATGCTGAAAAACGTCTGAGAAGTTACGGTAAAGGTTACTAAATATATTTTAAGGGGTTACTTATCATGCGAAAAGACTCCTTATCTAATGCTAATCCCCTTAAAGAAATTTATTAAGAAATATCGTTTGCATTTCAATATTTTTTGATGATTTTTTATTTTATTCGATAGTTGAGATAGATTTCTACTAAATCAGTTTTTTAAAGGACACTTGTGCGTTTGAAACCGGTTCCGAAAATAACATTGCTCCTATTAAAAATGTTTGAAACAAAATCTGTAAAAAAATGAAAAAAACGGTCTATGTACAGATCGATCTCAGCTATCCAATGCAAAAAATCGTTTAAAAATATATAATTGCAATAGAGATATCTTTATGTATACATATATATATGGTATTATATATATATATATATATATATATATATATATATATATATATATATATATATATATATATATATATATACATATATATATATATATACAGGGTGTCCCAAAAGGTCGTTTACAAACTTAACATGCTGGTCTGTCATATCATGATGAACAATATTAAATAGGAAACTAAGGGTCCCAAACGTCTTCCAAAGGAGATATGCGCCATTAAAGTTTAGGGTCCAAAAATTCAAATGATTATAAAAAACAGAAAAATTGGTCGATTCGTTTGCGGTTTTCACTAAAACTATTCTTTATGTCAGTATTTTCTTGAAAATAAATTATAAAGATAAATTTAAAAAAATGTCGATAGAGGGCGCTTTAGACTTTGGAGTAACGATAAACTAGTTTTTACCATTATTTTTTGCATCTCATTAAATTTTTTTAGAAGCTTAGACATAAACTTAAATTTTGAGCTCAAAATCTAAATCATTGGAAGTGGTTAAGTAGCGCAAACTGAATTGCGGGAGGAGGTTCAAATTTCAAATGACTATAAAAAACGGAAAAATTGGTCAATTGATTTGCGATTTTCACTAAAATTATTCTTTATGTCAGTATTATATTGAAAATAATTTATAAAGATAAAATACAAAAAATGCCGATAGGGGGCGCTTTAGACTTTGGAGTAACGTACAACTATTTTTTTCCGTTATTTTTTGCATCTCATTAATTTTTTTTAGAAGCTTAGACATAAACTAAAATTTTGAGATGAAAATCTGAATCGTTGGGAGTGGTAAAGTAGCGCAAACTGAATTGTGTTCAATGGGGGTGGGGAGGTTCAAATTTCAAATGATTATAAAAAACGGAAAAATTGGTCGGTTTTTGCTAAAATTATTCTTTATGTCAATATTTCCTTGAAAATAAATTTTAACTTTAGAATAACCAACAATTATTTTTAACTTTTTTTTTTTTTTTTTTTTTTTTTTAATCTAATTAAATGTTTGCAAAAGTTTAGACTTGAATTTTGTGCTCAAAATCTAAATCGGTAGGAGGGGTTAAGAAGCGCAAACTGAACTGTGTTCAGGAGTTGAAATGTTACCTTTCCCACCCCTCGAACGCAGTTCAATTATTGGCCGATTAATTACTCATAACGATGCAGATTTTGAGCACAAAATTTAAGTGTGAACTTTTACAAGCATTTTATTAGATACAAAAAATAACGGTTAAAAATAGTTATTGGATACTATAAAGTTTAAGGCGCCCTCTGACAGAATTTTTTGAAAGATATCTGTAAAATTTATTTTCAAGAAAATATTGATATAAAGAATAGTTTTAGCGAAAACTGACCAATTTTTCCGTTTTTTATAATCATTTGAAATTTGAACCTACCTACCCCCATTGAACACAGTTCAGTTTGCGCTACTTAACCACTCCCAACGATTCAGATTTTTATCTCAAAATTTAAGTTTATGTCTAAGCTTCTAAAAAAATTCAATGAGATGCAAAAAATAATGGTAATAACTAGTTTATCGTTTCTCCAAAGTCTAAAGCGCCCTCTATCGACATTTTTTGAAATTTATCTTTATAGTTTATTTTCAAGAAAATACTGACATAAAGAATAGTTCTAGTGAAAACCGCAAACGAATCGACCAAATTTTCTGTTTTTTATAACCATTTGAATTTTTGGTTTCACTAAAACTATTCTTTATGTCAATATATTTCCTAAACTTTAATGGCGCATATCTCCTTTGGAAGACGTTTGGGACCCTTAGTTTCCCATTTAATATTGTTCATCATGATATGACAGACCAGCATGTTAAGTTTGTAAACGACCTTTTGGGACACCCTGTATATATATTTTCCATGGGATCAGCTTGAGTATTAGCAAATGGGTCTTTTCTCTTGATTGATGCAGATTCTTAACGACGAAGTATAAATAAAACAATATATCAACTTCTAATTCTTGCAAAGTGTGGTAACATCATAGGTTTTTTTCCCTTTAATATCTTTATATATAAAAATCTTCTGTGCGTGTGTATGTAACTGAACTCCTCCTAAACGATTGGACCGATTTTAATGAAATTTTGTGTGTGCGTTCCAGTGGATTCGAGAATGGTTTAGATTCACATTTCATCGAAATTGATTCAGTACTTTTTTAGTAACTAGGCAAAAACTAATAAGTGATTTCTCGCTAATTAAAAGTGCTATAAATATAAAAGAAAGTCTGGATTTCGTATTAGTCACAGCACAAAAAAAAATCTACAGAAACAAAAATCTTGAAAATTGGGGTAAAAGTACTTCTTATAACATCGAGTGCCGCTAAGAAGGGATTTTCGAAAATTCCCCCTCTAAGGAGGGTAAAAAAATGAACGAACTTAAAAAAAATTCCTTTAAAATCGGCTTTTGTAGATATTTTTCAACTGATAACATATTTTAGTGTATTTTTCATTCTGAATCGAATGGTACTAAGCAAATTCGTTTAATTCCAGTAGTTCGTGAGGTAATTCACATTTCCCTAATTTGGCGATGTCTTCGGCGCAAAAATCTGAAATTTTCAATGCTTATCTTTATATATAAAAATCTTCTGTGCATGTGTATGAAACTGAACTCCTCCTAAACGACTGGACCGATTTTAATGAAATTTTGTGTGTGCGTTCCAGTGGATTTGAGAATGGTTTAGATTCACATTTCATCGAAATTGATTCAGTATTTTTTTAGTAATTAGGCAAAAACTAATAGTTAGTGATTTTTCGCTAATTAAAAGTGCTATAAATATAAAAGAAAGTCTGGAATCGTATTAATCACAGCACAAAAAAATCTACTGAACCAAAAATCTTGAAAATTGGGGTAAAAATACTTCTTATAACATCGAGTGCCGCTAAAAATTGATTTTCGAAAATTCCGCCCCTAAGGAGGGTAAAAAAAAAGAACGAACTTAAAACATTTTTCTTTAAAATCGGCTTTTGTAGATATTTTTCAACTGATAACATATTTTAGTGCATTTTTTCATTCTGAATCGAATGGTACTATGTGAATTCGTTTAAATCCAGTAGTTCGTGAGATAATTCACATTTTCCTAATTTGGCGATGTCTTCGGCGCAAAAACCTGAAAATTTCAATTCTTATCTTTATATATAAAAGAAAGTCAGGATTTCGTTTTAATCACAGCACAAAAAATTCTACCGAACCAAAAATCTTGAAAATTGGGGTAAAAATACTTCTTATAACATCGAGTGCCGCTAAAAAAGTATTTTCGAAAATTCCACCCCTAAGATGAGTAGAAAAAAGAACGAACTTAAAAAAAAAAAATCGGCTTTTGTTGATATTTTTCAATTGATAACATATTTTAGTGCATTTTTTTATTCTGAATCGAATGGTACTAAGCAAATTCGCTTAAATCCAGTAGTTCGTGAGATAATTCATATTTTTCAAATTTGGCGATGTCTTCGGCGCAAAAACCTGAAATTTTCAATCCTTATCTATATATATAAAAGAAAGTCAGGATTTCGTATTAATAACAGCACAAAAAAATCTACCTAACCAAAAATCTTGAAAATTGGGGTAAAAATACTTCTTATAACACCGAGTGCCGCTAAAAAGGGATTTTCGAAAATTCCACCCCTAAGAGGAGTAGAAAAAAGAGCGAACTCGAAATTGATTCAGTACTTTTTTAGTAACTAGGCAAAAACTAATAGCTAGCGATTTTTCGCTAATTAAAAGTGTTGGATAAGTTCGATGAATAGAGTGCGGCCGGAATGCCCGAGCGGTCTAAGGCGCCAGATATAAGCTCTGCTTCTCGAAGAAATAGATCGCGTGTTCGAACCCCGCTCCTGTCAAACGTGCATGCTTTACAGTAATATAACCTGTATTATAATTTTGATTAACTGACTTCGCAAAATCGTTAACTTTTAACAAAAAAGAGAAAAATAAACTTTTCTATCAAAAATTGAACCGACTTCAAAAAATACTGAACAGTGAAAAATAATTTCCTTACATAATTGTAATAAGAAATTAAATTAAGAGCGTAGTGTTTATCGTGCGTATTACTATATTTAAGTACATTTATTTGATTTTCTGGTGTCGGTGCCAGGAAGGACAACGTCTGTCGGTGACAGGACAACGTCTGTCGGGTCCGCTAGTATATATATATGTGTGTTATTTCTGCTATTAAAGAAACTCAACAGTTTATTTTACACTTATTTATAAATTTAGTGTAGGCCATGCTTTTTTTTTAATTCGGAAATTTATATATATACACATGCGATGCGTGGGGAAAATAAACAGTTTGCTATATAAATATTTGCGAAAATTGCGGCAGATGACAACAGACCACGTTTACTATGCCAAATGAGCGATAAACCATTTTCTTTTGTAATCCTCTCTTACCAAGTTCCGCTTACCGTAGGCGAAGTTTTCTATGCAGCATTTACAACCCTTCATGATTGATCCCTCTCCTTTTGCTTTGCGAAAAGTTTTGTATTATGCTTAAAGCATCACGGATTTTCCTAATGTGATCGCGCCTTTAGAAAGACCCCCCACGAAGGGCACTCATCCCTGGGCCTACATCCCTCGAGCAGATAATCAACCGACACAAAATAAACCAAACCAAACGTAAATGAGAATAATAATGGCAAATAAAAAATCTAAGAATCTTAAAGGTAATGAAACAATATGTACAGAAATTTTTTTTCCCATGTTCAGGATGCTGTTATAATAAATAACACAATGTTTCCATAACATAAAGAATTATAAGCATATTTTACACTTATTAAAGGGAAATAAAAGTCCATCATGTGATAATAAAATGTAAATAACTGCAAGCACAAAAAAAATGTATTTGAGGAAATTCTATTCGTTTTTTACTCACAGGCGACAAGTTGCCTTATATACCCAGAAATACTAAAAAAATACTATTTTTGACTTGTGTATTCTATACCTAAAGATATTTTAACGTTTATCAAAACTGACAGATAAAAAAGTTCAAGAATGTTCTGATAGAAAAAAGTAAAAAAAAAAATTATGATTTTTCACCTTTTAGTAGCTGTATTCCAAAGAAACATCTTTTAACATGATGTAGTGTGAACATTTATATAATATAACTTGAAATGTCCTTAGATAAGAGTGGTGGTAAATCATCATGAAGCATCTTGAAAGGAAATTTTTAGGGTATTTATCGAATTTTATATAATCTAAATTTATGTTGTCTAATATTTATCATATGTTTGTTATTAATAACTATGTTATTATTAATTTGTATGATCGATAAACATTAGATGACGAAACTTTGCACTTTTTATTTAAACTTGTGCAGGTTTACAAAATAAGTTATTAAAATGGAAGTTGCAAGAAACAGTAAATAGCAGAAACATTTCTGCATTACACACTTCCTTCTACATAATCTGCATTTAAAATTATAAATTAAATATACTCTGTAAAAAAAAGACAGATGTTTCTTAATTTACAAAAATGTTCCTTAATCACGAACGAAAGTATACTATAAACTTTTCCGAGTTACATAAACTCATAAAAATGTTCTATTAATTTTAGAAACCTCTCAAAAGAAATTTATATTTGAAATTTAAAGAAGACTTTATACAAACAAATTGTTATTAGCTATGAGATTCACGTAAAACAACTTCCCCAACAAAACTTTATCCTTTGCACTTTGCATCCTTGTTCACATACACAGCTTAAAATAGTGAACTAGTTTCAGATTAGGAGAGCAATTTATCATCACAGAAGACGTTCCAAGCAATGCCACCTGTCGGCAGTTTTTTGAGTTATTTTTTTCTTATAAAAAAAAAAAATTCCCGTAACATATAGATACTAAACCTGTAAACCATTATAAATTTTGGCAAATTTTCTGTTTTTTATGAATTTTTAGAGTTTCTACGGATTTTTTTGCCCGTCAATTAATATATATCAATTCAAATTGATAATTAATATATATCAATATATTTCAGTTAAAAGAGAAAAGGGATTTATTCAACTATCAGAAATAGATATTAAATAATTATAAAACTGCTAATATCACTCTTTAACTTGCACTTTTGTTTTTATAGCATTGTTGGTCACTGGCTATTCTTGGAACTTTTTTAGATATTGTAAAAACACTTTTCTAAAAATATATTTAAAACAGGCGAAACATAATTAATAGTAAAATCCAATTTTATTTCACGAAAAACTCTTGATTATTTGACGATCAAATTCCATCTTTAAACTAAAAGACACGAATTTTTTTCCTTTTTTACACCGCCTTATTATTTAAAATACACTTCATATTAAATCCTTTCAAATCTATATATTATAACATATTTCTAAATATTTCATTTTCTTTCCCATGAAATGTCACAATTGCTACACAAAAGCATTGCATCGGAGAAAACATTTAAGACAAACAATTATTGATAACAAATCTCTTTCCATTATAACACTTTAAAAAAGATTTTGACAAAATAATTATTGACATAATTATGTTAAATAGTGTGTAGAAAATCAGAAATGTCATGGAAAAGTATTTATTCCTAAGGAATAAACATTTGTCTGAAACAGGAAAAACAAGCAGTTATTGTATTTAACTTAGGTTTTAAGCTTTGTTTGGCAATAGAATATCAATAATGCTTCATTAAATTTGTAAGAAATGTAACAACAACGTTCATCATTCATTTTTATTTTTTATTTAAATCGATTGTTCTCAAATAAAGAAAGCAAAAATATCTACATTAATTTGATTTCGTAAATATAATATATAAAAGATAAATCAATAAACATTTCTATGATTTCATTATCTACATATTTTTATTATACAGGGTGTTTTGCTACCAGACCGACAAACTTTCAGGGGTGATAGTAGACATAAAGACAAACATTATTAAATAGGAAACCATGGGGCGCAAACGTCTTGTATAGGAGCTAGGGGCCATTAAAGTTTAAGGTCCAAAAATTCAAACGCTGATAAAAATTAGAAAAAAGGGTCGATTTGTTTGCGGTTTTCTCTAAAATCATTCTTTATATCACATTTTTTTAATTTTTTTAATTTTAAAGGCTAAGTTCGAAAATTGTCGATAGAGGGCGCTTTTGACTTTAGAGTAACGAACAAATACTCTTTACCGTTATTTTGTTCATGGGGTTGAAATTATTCTAAAGTTTAGACTTTAACTTAAATTTTAAGCCCAAAATCGGAAACATAGGAATCGGTTAACTAGCGAAAATTTAACTGTGAACCGTGGAGGAAATTTTAAACGCTTATAAACATTGGACAAACGAATCGATTTTGTTGCGGTTTGCGTGTAGGTCATTTCCTTGGTAATTATGTTATTCAAAATGACGTACAGCTGTGGTGTCCTCGTTTTTTCATAGAGGGCGCTTCCGACACATCTCCGACATTTCAATGGTATTACTCCTGGGTGTTTTACTACCAGACTACCATACTTCCAGGAAGTGTTAGGAATGCGAAAGCGACACGGAATCACATAGGAATGTAACACTAAAAATGTCTTTTTTGCGAGTTATGGTTAATTGAAGTAGAGAAAAAACAACAGAAACAAGCAGAGAAACAGCAACGCGTTAATATCACATAAAACAGTTTATTTAAAGGTTTTACTAGGAAAGATGTTTGAAATTACGACCAGAAGTAATTCTACATGCTTGACAGCGGCGACGTATGTAATTCCTCACGCTTTAAAAGTTTCCTGGAATCTTTGATAGATTTCCGGAATCTACAGAAATACGAACTGCTAAGTCTTTAAATGATGGTACGGGATTCTCATACATCCAAATTTTCATGTGACCCCAGCAGAAGAAGCTCATACTTGATAGGTCCGGTGGTCTGGCAGGCCAATAAACCGAGACACCACGACCTATCAACCGCTGTCCATATGTTACGTTGAGGTATCGGTGAACATCATTCGTAAAATGTGGAAGAGCCCGATCGTGCTGGAACCACATACAACTGCGCAACGACAGAAACTTTTACGCGCATTACCGTTAAGCCCCATCTACCGCAAGAAAATCGCAGCGCCATCTACTATCGGTGTCAAGTAGTTTGCCTGACATTTTTCTGGTCGTAATTTCGAACACTTTTTGCAGTGAAACCTTTAAACAAACTTTCACTTTAACATGTTGCTGTTTCTCTGCTTGTTTCTGTTGTTTTTCCTCTGTTTTTTTTAAACGTAACATGCAAAAAAACAGTTTTCAACGTTACATTCCTCTGTGATTCCGAGTCGTCTTTGCATCCATTACACTTCCTGGAAGTATGGTGGTCTGGTAATAAAACACCCAGAAGTAATACCATTGAAATGTCTGACATGTGTCATAAGCGCCCTCTATCAAAAAATGAGGACAAGAAAGCTATACATCATTTTAAATAAAATAATTACCAAGAGAATGGCCTACACGCAAACCGCAAAAAAATCGATTAGTTTGTCCAATGTTTATGAGCGTTTAAAATCTCTCCCTCAGTTCACAGTTAAATTTTCGCTAGTTAACCGATTCCCATGTTTCCGATTTTGGGCTTAAAACTTAAGTTAAAGTCTAAACTTCAGAATAATTTCAACCCCATGCACAAAAGAACGGCAAAAAGTATTTGTTCGTTACTCTAATGTATAAAGCGCCCTCTATCGACAATTTTTGAACTTAACTTTTAAAATTAAAAAAAAGTTAAAAATCGTGTTATAAAGAATGATTTTAGAGAAAACCGCAAAAAAATCGACCCTTTTCTCTAATTTTTATCAGCGTTTGAATTTTTGGACCTTAAACTTTAATGGCCCCTAGCTCTTATAGAAGACGTTTGCGCTCCATGGTTTCCTATTTAATAATGTTTGTCTTTATGTGTACTATCACCCCTCAAAGTTTCTGTGTCTGTAGCGAAACACCCTGTATGTGCTATATCTTTATATTTCTGAAATAACTAAAAAGAAAAAGAGTATATTATAAGTGCAAGACATATTTGAAATATATCTTAAATACTCATTGGAAAAAATGGATAAGATTAAAAAATACACTTTTTAAAACGAAATTAGGCATTTGAAATAAGTTTCTTTTAAACATTTTGACCGATATTATTTGTCGTATCTTTACAGTCACCGCCAAAAAAATCTTGACACTTGAGATTTTAGACGTTTTGTTGAATATCTAGAAATATACATGAGAAATTATTCTGAAACTTCAGGTGTGTAAACAATATACAACAGGTCATATATTTTCGCGAAATTTTTTTGCCGAAGTCCCATAGGGGACCGTCAAAAAATTGAAAAAGAATGAATATCTTTTGGATAACCCTGTCAAAACTAATGTAGCAAAAGCATTCTAACTGCAGATTATCCTTAAATTACTTATTATAATTATGCATGTTCATTTTTATGCGGATAGCATGTATACTCGTAGAGAAATTAAAGTTTTTATAAAAACAGTCCCAATTTTATTCAAGATTTTTGCTCATTATTTGCAGAGTTCTTAATATAAAATGAAGTTTTTTCCTGAAAATATGACAAACAATATTATAGCTAATACCCTGCAACCAGAATTTAAAAAAAATAACAATTGTATGAATAATGAACAGGTTTACTAAATAAATTTTCATTGCGCATGCGTAAAAGTTATGCAAATTTTGATTGCATATTGTGTTAGCTAAAGGTATGGAGCAACTTTTGTAAAAGTCTCAGAGTTGCAGCTTAAAAATGCTGAAAATTATCGTCGATAGAATCAGATGAAAATCCGTTATTTCCAAAAAGACGCAAAAAGATAAGGGGTTGTATCCAAATATAGTAGTGCGCGCAATATTATGTACAGTCACCGCAAAAGAATCTTGACACTTTAAATTTTAGACGTTTTGTTGAATATCTAGAAATATACATGAGGAATTATTCTGAAACTTCAGGTGTGTAAAAAATATAGCACAGGTCATATGTTTTCGTGAATTTTTTTGTCGAAGTCTCATAGGGGACCGTCAAAAAATTGAAAAAGAATGAATATCTTTTGGATAACCCTGTCAAAACTAATGTAGCAAAAGCATTCAAACTGCGGAATATCATTAAGTGATTTTTTGTAATTATGTGTGTTCATTTTTATGCGGATAGCATGTATACTCGTAGAGAAATTAAGGTTTTTATAAAAACAGTCCCAATTTTTTCAAAGTTTTTTGCTTATTATTTGCAGAGTTCTTAATATAAAATAAAGCTTTTTCCTGAAAATATGACAAACAATATTATACATAATACCCTGCAACCAGAATTTAAAAAAATAATAATTGTATGAATAATGAACAGGTTTACCAAATAAATTTTCATTGCGCCTGCGTAAAAGCTACCAAAACTTTGATAGCATATTGTGTTAGCTAAATGTAAAGAACAAATTTTGTGAAAGTCTCAAAATCACAGCGTAAAAATACCGTAAATTATCGTCGATAGAAAAAGCTGAAAATTCGTTATTCCCAAAAGCAGCAAAAATATAAGGCGCTGTATCCATATTTCATTGTTTAGTAACAATATAGCATACAATGCCCGAAAGAAAAAAAAAACATTTGCATCGCATTTTAAATGTTCAGATGTTTTACTTTATTTTTGGATTGACAGTGCTTTTGAGGCCTCTAGCTACTATGGCTGCCGCCTCAATTGATCCATAATACACAGAAACAGAGACAACACAGAACACTTTTTATTACAGATATTCATTAAATATATTTATTTCACTTCAAAGGGACAACACACCATCCATGCCCGAACCCGGATTCGAACCGGGGACCCACAGTGTGGCATCAGCTGCCATTACCGACCACGCCACTGGGTCGGCATTTATTTATTTATTTATTTTTGCCTGTTTTAAACATAGAAGCCGGGTAGAAGTTTCCATTGAGCATGCGCCACTTTAAATAGTAATGCTTGCATTTTGAGATGACTCAGCGGTTTTTTTCGTATCTTCTAGTGGTTTAAAAGGTGGAATTTAAATTTGTTGCAGATACAAATCTTTTTTGGCGCATATAATGGTAAGAAAAAAGCTTACAGTTGTTAAAAAATCTCGCGCTTTAACTTTATTAGAACGAAATGTTCCTATAAGTCGCATTGCTAACGATTTGCAAGTATCGTGACAAACGATTTATGCCTTGAAAAAGGCGAGTGCAAATTTACCTCAGTTCAGTATGCCAGTAGGAAAAATCGGTTCATGAAGACCAAAAAAGACCTCAGACCGGATTGATAGTATTTTGAAACGCGAGGTATTATTAAAACCAACCATTACAGCAGCAAAAATAAAAAATAAACACCCAAATCTATTAAAGGATGTATCAGCAAGGACTGTCTGTCGCAAACTTCAAAAAGACTTGAAGCTTCCATCTCGAATAGCAGCGAAAAAACCCATGCTTACTGAATTCATGAAAAGAAAAGATTAATTTTTTGTAAGAAATATTTGAATTAGACAGCAGAAGACTGGAAGAAAGTAATGTTTTCTGATGAAAGTACCTTCAGGCTTATCAGAGGACGCCCGATGTTGGTGAGACGACCTAAAGGTTCCTCACGCTATGATACGAAGTTTACCGTGAAAACTGTAAAACACTCAGATAGTGTCATGGTATGGGGAGCTTTTACTGGTGAAAAAGGTAGAGCTGAATTATATTTCCTTTCAAAAAATATTACTATGAATGGAAGAAAATATATAGAATTTTACAAAACCACTTACTGAAATTTTGGTCCATTCATGGATGTGAGTATTTCATGCATGATGGAGCACCTGCACATAAATCAAAACTTGTACAAAAATGGTTAAATGATAATAATATACCAGTGCTTGATTGGCCAGGCAACTCACTTGATCTCAACCCCATAGAAAATGCTTGGAATCACATGAAAAATAAGGTACAAGAGTCTCACCCATCCAGCATAAAGGAATTGAAAGCAGTATTGGAAACTTTGTGGGTCAATATGGACAAAAACTATTTCCGAAATTTAGCAACTTCTATGCCTAACAGATTGCAAAGCGTCATAAAAGCGAAGGGAAATATGTCAAAATATTAGTTTTGGCAATAAGATTATTTAAAATGTAAGTGTTTACTTTTATAACACTTTCTTTATGAGTGTCAAGATTTTTTTTCTCGGCTCTGTACATAATATTGCGCGCACTACTATATTTGGATACAGCCCCTTATCTTTTTGCGTCTTTTTGGAAATAAAGGATTTTCATCTGATTCTATCGACGATAATTTTCAGCCTTTTTAAGCTGCGATTCTGAGACTTTTTCAAAAGTTGCTCCATAACATTAGCTAACACAATATGCAATCAAAATTTGCATAACTTTTACGCATGCGCAATAAAAATTTATTTAGTAAACCTGTTCATTATTCATACAATTATTATTTTTTTAAAATTTTGGTTGCAGGGTATTATGTATAATATTGTTTGTCATATGTTCAGGAAAAAACTTTATTTTATATTAAGAACTCTGCAAATAATAAGCAAAAATCTTGAAAAAAATTGGGACTGTTTTTATAAAAACCTTAATTTCTCTACGAGTATACACGCAATCCGCATAAAAATGAACACGCATAATTACAATAAGTCACTTAATGATAATCTGCAGTTAGAATGCTTTTGCTACATTAGTTTTGACAGGGTTATCCAAAAGATATTCATTCTTTTTCAATTTTTTGACGGTCCCCTATAGGACTTCGGCAAAAAAATTTCACGAAAATATATGACATGTGCTATATTGTTTAGAAACTTGAAGTTTCAGAATAATTCCTCATGTATATTTCCAGATATTCAACAAAATGTCTAAAATCTCAAGTGTCAAGATTTTTTTGGCGGTGACTGTACATGTGATAAATAGTCATAGATTTTCATACCAGTGAACGACCCTTCCAAGGCAAGACATTACTGAAGAAAAATCTTCTTTATTTATTACTCTTTCAAAATACATTTTTGACAAAATTATTATTGGCGAAATCCATTTAAAAAATATATCTAATAATCACAGAAAATATCCGGATTACGTAGAGTAAAGCATTTATTTTCTTAAAATAAATAATTCAAAAACGATAAAAATATATACTAAGAAATATTTTGTTTACATTGCGTTGCATTTTGATTTTGAAAATATAATATAATAATCAAAGAACCATAAAGTTCTACAAAAATTATAGCGAAGTTTATCATTTATTTTAATTTAAATTATTTTATTTTTTAGGAATAAAATATGTTACAGCTACGGAAATGTAAATAATATATCTAGATGTCTATTTTCATTCTTAAAATGAAAATTGGTTCGGATAATTCATTTGGATTACTAATTTTAAATATTTTTTTTATGACATATGCTTTGAAAACATTTTAGTGTTCTTTTTTATCGTAATCATGTCTTGGCAAATGCCGTACCCAGATCACCAGTAGCAACCAAATATTTTTATCTGGCTACAATTTCCTTTTTTCTTTCGACGAAGTTATTTATTATTCCATTTTTTCAACTTGTACAAAACTGGACGTTAGCAATGATCAAAAGCAGTATTTTTTCTCACTACCGCCCCTGATCGTGCGGGGTAAGCAATGGCATTCCTCTTTTTTAGGTGCGTTCGTAAATATGTAAATATGTAGCACCTATAGTGGTCGTTCAGTCCGTCCGTCTGTCGTCTGTCTGTCCGTCCGTATGTCCGCATATAACAACGCAAAATCTACCCAACCGAATTGTCTGAAATTTAAAATGCACAATTATTACATAATTTTGTCGAGTCATTTCAAATTTTATGATAATCGGATGCATAGATCAATTACAGGGGCAATCAAAAGTATTCAATTACATTATGGTTAATGGGGGAAAAGTTTCAAATGTATTTTATACGTCTGAAATTAAAAATACATAATTATTGCATAATTTTGTCGAGTTATTTCAAATTTCCTCAAAATCGGATGCATAGATCAATTACAGGGACAATCAAAAGTATTCTGTTACATTACGGTCAATGGGGAAAAATGTTTCAAATGCATTTTAATGGTGTTACACTCATTCGAACTTAATAAAATTTATATGCAACTATAAAGTACATATTATAATATACATTTTGCATAATTTGTGGTGCAAAGAACATTTGTTATTGATTTACAACGCCACACAAAAATATTCCATTACATAACGGTATAGGGAGAACATTGTTTGATGAGCGTTTTAATTGTAATTCACTATTTACAATTTTGTGAGATTGATATATGATATTTTTAAAACTTCGTTATCGTACGAACGCACCTCATTTGCTACGCTTCACGTGCAATTTCCAACTTGTTTTAATAGAAAAACAAAGTTTAAATTGCATTTTTCGTCTCATTTTTAGAGAAAACCCTATTTTTTTCGATCTAGACAGCTAGTGATTACAGTGTGAAAGAAATGCGCTTTCAATAAAGAAATAATTGTCAGTCCACAATCTCTATAATGTGTAAAATTGGATATTAAATAATGCTCTGTTTTCAATATGAGTATCAAACCTGATTTTTTAAAATTTACTATGAGCTCTGGGTGGGATTTGTTGTGAAGAATTACTACACCCGCGTTTATGAAAATTGCATCATCATGAAGAAATAATTCGGTTTAGCTGAAAATCTCAAATAGTGCAAAGTATTGTGTGTTATGCAAATGATTTCAATTTCAGAATCACTACATATGCGTGGGCTGAACAGTGCTTTCTGTACTATTGCTGAAACCGTATTAATAGAAGCTTGTAATTAATGTTGAATTTTTTTATGGTTATCTGCTGGTTGTATATGCTATGTGAGGTGTAACTGTGCCTATTCTGATGGGATTCCATCGACAGATGGTTTTCTCATCGCCTCCTATATCCCATTTATTCATTAATTCATTCACTCATAATTTATTTTAATATTTATTTATTTATTATTTCATAATAACCATATCCAATAAATATTAACTTACCTTTCAAATCCTTTCCGGCCGTTATTAACTTCATAGCTTTCAATAATCCATTTAACTTCAATAGCCTTTCGTAATTTCTTCCACGAACTCCATCTTTAACTTCAAACAACATCGACAACAACTTATCTCCGACTAATCATATTTTTCCGTAACGATATTTTTCCCGCCAGATGGCGACTTGGAATATCGTAACATTAATCGAATCTTTCATCCGTTTTACCGAATCGATCTTTCGATTCGTACACATGTCGTTTTCTCATTGGCTCGTTTCGTGGGCGTTGCTCTCTAACGAAGTTTTCAGTCCGGCCAACTTGGTATAAATATACGATGTAGATTTCTAATCTTCGCCGCTTTTATCTTCCTACAAATGGAAGGATTTCAAGTAACTGCATTGAGGCTGGTATTCAATCTGGATGTATATTTAGATATACTTGTTTTTAATTAGTTTATTTTTAATTGTTTTTAACCTACGTACTGATGTCAACTGTAAGCTCAACTATCAATATGTTCACCTGTGCTCATGTGATGGAGTTCGCCATGTAAAGTCTTCTGTAAAGCCGAGTCTACTTCTCAAAGTAATCAATAAATACTTTAGTTTTATTTTTGACTTTTGTTTACTGTTAATGAGATCGACACCAAACTCTGCTCAAACGTATTTTAACTTCCATGATTGTTAGGTGCCAGCAAAAGCTCCATATGTGCTAATCTGCTACTGTAAGGATATTTTTTCAGCGTATATAAACCTCTAAAGGCTATATTACGCACATTAAGGGGTTATGGGCGGAAGCCTAACCCTGGAAGCCATTTTGAGCAGATCGATCTCGGCAAGCAAGAGTGAAATATTATGTTTTAAAATATCCTGGATTACGTTTATTGATTTCTTCTTTATGAAAAACTGAATTTTTTTTGCCAGACCTTATGATTTAAAGAACTTTATTCATATTTTTCAAGAACTTTATTTTATATTTCTGCCGAACTTTTGTTTACAGAACCGTTTACTTATATTTTGAAGAAGTTTTGATTTATTTCTTTGCTGAATTTTTATGATTTACAGAATGAATTAATTACGTTTATATTATTTTATGCTTCAATTATGCTTCTATAATAGACTGTTTTTGAGTTTTGTTGAACTTTATCCTATTTTGAAATTTTTTTTGAGAAATTGGACTTGGTTTTTAACAAAGAACCGACGAAAAAGTCGGGGGGGGGGGACGGTAACACTTAAAATTTTTTTGCTTGAAAGATTTATCCTGAAATTTTTTAAAATGGCCACTAACACTATTGACAAACTAAGTTCAAGAAATTATGCCACATGGGCTTGCGACATGAAGTATTTGTTGATAGAGAAAGGCCTATGGGATATAATACATTTAAAGCAAGAAGCCCCAGTTTTAAGTGAAAGTGTTACTGCCGATATGGTCAACAAATTTACCTCCCGTGCAAACAAAGCTCTTTCTTTAATTTACTTGAATATAGAGCCTGAATTTAAAAGGTTGATAGAAGATTGTCAAGAGCCTGTTGAAGCATGGAGAAGGTTACACAAAAATTTTCATCCTGACTCACGTACCCATCATATGACCTTATTCAACGAACTCATGGAGGAAAGGATAATATATGGAGAGTCCATTAACGTATTCGCCACTCGTTTAAAGAAGATTTACTCCGAAATAAAGCTCATAGATGCAAATTTTTCTGAATGTTACCTGACCTACCAATTCTTACGATTTTTACCATCCAGCTTCGACAACCTTGTCCGACAACTCTTATCCAAACTTGAAGCATCCTTTAAGTTTGACCTAGTTGTGGATGAATTGGTGGCTGAGGAAACGAGGCAGAAGTTACGTGATCGGGATAGCGCCAAACAAGTCAGTGTCTCCACTACTGCTAAAGTGAATAAGTCCATTAAGAGCAAACCTCGCTTTAAGAAATCTCAACAGAGGAAATGTTGGAGATGCGGGAAGTTGGGCCACATCCAAGTCAACTGCTACGCCAGATCACCTGATCGCCAGTTACGTCATCCTTCGCCTTCTTCCAGATCCAGACGTCCATATTCTTCCAGTGGATCCAGTTCCAGAAGTCGACATTTTCAACGGTCTCCCGAGAGATACCAGAGTGACTCATCATGCCCATCTGATGACTCCGACTGTGGTTCCCGACACTCATCACCTGCTTCCAGACGCTCCAGAGATAGACGCAAGACTCCCAGACAGTCTTCCAGACGACCCTCTCCTCATTTTTCACGTTGCAGAAGCGGTGGCTCACGCACGAAACTGTCAGATAGTTCATGTAAGTCGAATCTTTTTGTTTCACATTCTAGTCTAAGTAATGTTGTAAATGATTCGGATTGGATATTTGACAGTGGTGCAAGTCACCACTTTTGTAACAATAGAAAATTGTTTTCTAAATTTGAAGAGTTAAATGATGAAATGTCTGTTGCTGTTAAAAATGTATTGTTTCCTATTAAGGGCAAAGGGGAAGTCAAACTACGTTTTGGTCAAAGAGTTTTTACCTTGTGTAATGTAATGTATTCAGACCAATTACGTAGAAATTTAATTTCGGGTAACCAGTTGGACCTTAATGGTTTAATTTTTAAAGGAAACAATGGTGAGGTAAAGATCTGTCGGGGGGGCGAGTACTTATTTAGTGCATTTTTAAAAGACCGAATTTACAGGTTATAGCCTAAAATTCCACTTTCTAAGGGTAAATCAGTGAAATTTGAAACCTCTGCTGTTAAACATACTGAGAAAATGTTACTGTGGCACAAAAAGTATGGACATATTAGCCCTTCTTTAATTGCCCATACTGGCCGTAAGCAGGGTGTTCGAGGATTACCTAACTTAAAAGAAACTACTTTATTTTGTGAGGCCTGTAAATTCGGCAAACTTAAGAACATTTCCCATAAGCACAACAAAAATATTCGGTCTAATAATCCACTTGAGTTGCTGTGCGCAGATTTGTGGGGTCCCTGTCGCATAGAAGGTGGAGGTGGTGAAAGATACTTTTTATCAATTATCGATGATTTTTACCGCCGAGTGTCAGTCTACTGCTTAAGGCTTAAATCCGACACCTTTGATGTCGTGAGAAAGCACATTTTGAGGGCTGAGAACTACTTGAACAAAAGGGTTAAAAGTTTCAGGACGGACAATGGTGGGGAATTCGACAGTATTTCTTTCAAAAATTTCTTTGAAGAAAAGGGTATACACCACGAATTTACCAACGCGTATACTCCACAACAAAACGGTGTTGCAGAACGTTTTATGGCAACTGCGGCTGATGGAATAAGAACTTTGCTCATTGACAGTAACTTAGACCCAAAAGTTTGGCCAGAGGCACTTAAATATTTTGCCTATTCATGGAACAGAATTTGTCCAAAACTGTTAGGAAAGACTCCATTCGAGCTTTACGGGAATAGAAAGCCGTCTGTTAGGCACTTAAAGCCTTTTGGAACTGAAGCTTATGTTAAATCGCCGAAGCAAAGGACATGGAAACTCGAAGCTCGTGCAAGAAAGGGAATCCTCGTAGGATATGCTTTCCGCACGAGGGGTTACCGTATTTGGATTCCTGAGACAGATGAAATAGTTGAGTCCTCTAATGTTTGCTTTAACGAAAGTTCTGTTGGTCTTAAGCGCAGTGTAGCTGTGCTGGGCACCGATGATTATGCCCTCTTTTCTCCCAAGGTCGCGGTCAATCGAGATGATGCTGTCGAAGATGAACCTAAGGTCATCCAAGGTCCTTCCAGCAGTTCTCAAGATTACCCACTTGGGGGGAGGGGGACATTGATTCGGGGTCCAGTACCAGTAGCCTTCCAACTATTCCCTTACGTGAAGATGTTAGTTGGATAAGAAAGCCTGTAAAACGTAAGAAGGAAAACAGAACAGACGTTTATTACTACGAGCTAGGAAAAACCAATAGGTTACGTTCCTTGAACGAAGTTCGTAAATATTGTCAGGACAACAACATTTTATTTAAACCTGAAATTTTTAATTTTAAAGGATCCAATTCCTATTGCGGCATTATTCCTATTCCCGTGGAGTCTGAAACATCAGAAAGTGAGGACGAAAGTTCAAGTGAGTCAAATTTTTCAGCATGACTAGCAGTTAACTCTGATACCCCCCGTACATTTAAACAAGCATGCAAATCGGAACAGAGCTCGATCTGGTGGGAAGCAATGATGCGTGAAATACAGGTAATGAGAGACCGTGGGGTTTGGCATTTGGCTGAGTTACCAGCACATGTTACGCCAGTAGGTTGCCGGTGGGTTTACACGACAAAACGGGATGTAAATGGACGGATAGCCAGGCAAAGGCGAGGCTTGTTGCCCAAGGGTTCAAACAAATAAAGGGCGAGTCCTATGAAGAGACTTTCAGCCCTGTTGTGAACTTTGGCGTTATCCGATTCTTTTTCTCCCTTCTTGTATCGTGTAGCGGGTGGTCACACACTCAATGTGACGTGACCTGCGCCTACCTGTATGCACCACTGAGTAAAGATGTGTATATTCAATAACCACCCGGATTCTCTGAACAAGGCAAAGAGCATCTATATTGCAAACTAGATCGTGCTTTGTACGGATTGCACCAGAGTGGTAGAGAATGGTTTACAGAAATACATAAAACTTTATTAGACATTGGTTTTAAGAAATTATCATCCTGTAATTGCGTTTATATTTTTAATTCCAATATTTTATTACTTTTATACGTGGATGACATTGTGATCTTTGGGAAAACTAAAAAGCTTATACATAATATTTTACTTAAATTAAAAGCTAGGTTTGATATAAAAGAACTTGGAACGACAAAAAGACTACTTGGTGTTGAATTTGAGGATACTCCGACAGGAGTTGTGATTCACCAGAAAAACTATATCCAAGATGTATGTAATAGGTTTAGTTCTTTTAAAGTTCCTGTTTCTTCATTACCTATAAGTAAAGGTATAATTTTCTCAAGATCCAGTTGTCCCGTATCTGATGCTGAAATAAAGGAAATGTCACATCTGCCCTACCGTAATTTACTGGGTTGCCTTGCCTTTGTGGCTAACCGTACTCGACCTGACCTTTGCTATGCCGTGAATGTTTTAAGTCAGTTCCAAGCAAACCCTGGTATAGTTCATTGGGACGGATTACTTCGATTGCTGGGATATTTAAAAGCAACTATGCATTACAAGCTGAAACTCTCGTGCAGATCTAATGATCTCGCAATTTTTACTGATGCTGACTTCGCGGCTAACCGCGATGACCGGACTTCGATCGGCGGTCAAATAGTCATGCTTGACGAAGCTCCTGTCGATTGGCGCACTTTTAAACAAAAGTGCGTTTCTTTATCGACTATGGAGTCTGAATTCGTCGCAATGACTGAGGCCGTCAAGAACCTGGTCTGGTTTGACCGGATACGTCGCGAATGTGTACAGGAAGGGATCATACCTGTACTAGGGAGGACAGCTGTAATGAATGCAGATAATCAAGCCGCAATCGATTTTGTTAAATCCCAGTAGAAAATTACAAGTCAAAGCATATTGATGTAAAACTCTTTTTTATAAGAGATCTTTTCAATAGGGGGGGAATTTTTACTTAATCACGTGCGTAGCAGGTCAAACTTGGCAGATATTTTTACCAAACCATTGTCTAAATATGAAATACTTAACTTTATAAAGATTCTATTTCTAAGTGATGATGTAAAATAGTTTTAAATCCATATCATATATAACTTTTTCATGTATTTCATATTTCAATTTTTCTATATAACGTACCTAACTTAAGCTGGTATTTTTTTGTAAAACATGTTAAGCTTTGTGTAACTGCACTATACTTTAAAAATTGTAAATTACGTTTAAAAAGATAAGTGTAGACATCTGCTATTGTTACTGTTAACTAACCAGCATAATTAATCAGCATAGATAACCAGCTATCTTGATCATATTCATAAAGTTTTAAATTGTTAAACTGTACTCGAATGTTAAAAATATTTTTAAAGTGATTTCTTTTTAAACCAATAGCTTTTAATTTGTAAAGAAATCTTATTTTTAAAGTGTTTGTACTTGTGTTTATAAAATTTTTTTATATGCATATAACTAATTTCTGTTTGTTCATTCTAGGCATCTAGGGCCAACAGCCATTTTTTGTGAGTGCATGTATTCCAGGTACCGGAAGATTGGCAGGAGAGTAAATGAGTCCCTAATTCACATTAATGAATTTGAATGTTAGAATTTTTGAAAGAGCCGTTGTGTTGTCCCTTAGGACTAGATGCCTGGAGTTCAAGTTTATAATGAAAATTTAAATTTTTTCTTCCTGCATAAATTTTCTTTTTGTCAATTGTAATAAAGATTTATTTAAATATTGTGATCAAGAAATCAACTAGAGCTGGTTGTAACATTTCCAAATTGGAAATTCTTAACTTTTTGAAATGGTACGTCATATTCACGTTCTTCTTTCATACTTTAAATTTTGAAAAGTTTCTATTTGCACTTTTTAAGGATTAACCTTCATGTTTGGCTTTTATTAGTCCAATCTAGGATATGCATGCCTCTGTCGCTGGATTGAGATTTTTCATTTGCCAATTAATTTTTGGAAAGTTAATTAATTAAGCAAATACTTTAAACTTTTCTATTCTTCAAAAATTTCATTGTTAACTCGTTTAAATTGTTAAATTATTCAAATTGTTAAATTATTCAAATCGTTAAATTTTTCAAATTGTTAAATCATTTAAATTGTTAACTTATTCAAATTTTTCTTGTTAAAATTGTTAAATTATTTAAATATTGTTAAAAATTTTCAAGTTCGAAATGTTTAGGCTTCGTTTAAATTTTTCATGTTCGAAGCATATTTAAAAAGGCTTCGTTTAAATTTTTTCTGACTTCAATTGTTGAAGTCGAGTGTTTTGCAAATTTTTCAACTATTGCAGTTGTTTCACTTTTTGAGTTCAGAAATGAACTAGACGGAATTTCAATTCCTTAAGTTTTTTTTAAGAAAATCCTGACTTGTTCTGGTTAATGTAGTACTCCTAATTGACATAGTATTGAGGTATTACTAACTAAGAAAAAAATTTTCAATTTTGTCTTTTGATATTGTGAATGTAATTGTGATATCTATGGATTTTTCAATCCTTTTCTCTTTGAGTTCACTTGAAACTCTTTATTTATAGAGGCAATGAGAGGGGGGAGCATTGATGGGATTCCATCAACAGATGGTTTTCTCATCGCCTCCTATATCCCATTTATTCATTAATTCATTAACTCATAATTTTTTTTAATATTTATTTATTTATTATTTCATAATAACCATATCCAATAAATATTAACTTGCCTTTCAAATCCTTTCCGGCCGTTATCAACTTCATAGCTTTCAATAATCCATTTAACTTCAATAGCCTTTCGTAATTACTTTCACGGACTCTATTTTAACTTCAAACAACATCGACAACAACTTATCTCCGACTAATCATATTTTTTCGTAACGATATTTTTCCCGCCAGATGGCGACTTGGAATATCGTAACATTAATCGAATCTTTCATCCGTTTTACCGAATCGATCTTTCGATTCGTACACATGTCGTTTTCTCATTGGCTGGTTTCATGGGCGTTGCTCTCAAACGATGTTTTCAATCCGGCCAACTTGGTATAAATATACAATGTAGATTTCTAATCTTCGCCGCTTTTATCTTCCTACAAATGGAAGGATTTCAAGTAACTGCATTGAGGCTGGTATTCAATCTGGATGTATATTTAGATATACTTGTTTTTAATTAGTTTATTTTTAATTGTTTTTAACCTACGTACTGATGTCAACTGTAAGCTCAACTATCAATATGTTCACCTGTGCTCATGTGATGGAGTTCGCCATGTAATGTCTTCTGTAAAGCCGAGTCTACTTCTCAAAGTAATCAATAAATACTTTAGTTTTATTTTTGACTTTTGTTTACTGTTAATGAGATCGATACCAAACTCTGCTCAAACATATTTTAACTTCCATGATTGTTAGGTGCCAGCAAAAGCTCCATATGTGCTAATCTGCTACTGTAAGGATATTTTTTCAACGTATATAGACCTCTAAAGGCTATATTACGCACATTATATTCAACAAAACATGGCGACATATCAACAACTGACAAAGTTTCAAAGGAGGAGGATCATCGGCATTCGTGAAGAAGGATTTTCCCTTCGTGCAATATCAGTTTTTGTGCAGCGCAACAATAGCAGCTTTTACTAATTTGGAAGCGGTGGACTAGGATGGTCGGACAACTCGGAACTATGGGAATGGATCCCGAACTATAATGACAATGCGCGATGATAGGCACATGGTTCGCCTCGCGGTGACGAATTTTACAGATTCATCTGGAAAATTGCCAGCAAAATGGTAAACTGCTACAAGTGTTTCACTCTCTGTTTCGTCAATTCGTCGATATCAGCTGCCCTGTGAACTGTATGCAAGAACTTTTTCATACAAGATCTCCTTCACGCAAAACCAGCAACACCTGCTGCAAGAATGGAATCATGAACATAAAAACTGGTAAACACATAGGCAACAAATCGTTTATCTATACATTTAAAACACCTGGCTGTTTTTTTAGTCATCAGCCCTGACTTTTCTACTGGCCCGATTTTGATAATTATTTTTTTAAATGAAAGCTGTTCATGTGTAGATGTGCCCATTCTGGCTAATTTTTAATTTATTTCCATTTTTATATTTTATTTTTAATTTTAAAAGCTTTTTCGCGACATTTCCTCAAAACAGTGGCAACAGGTTAAGCTTTTCTCACTATAATAGAAATTTATTTATCTTTATTACTTTCCACCAATCAGAAGAATGTAACTGATGTCATATTAGAAAAAAAAAAAGAAAAAAGAAAAAAAAAAGAATAAAACCTGCGATTTGCCGGTATTACGATCTTTCTATTTTACATAATATCAAAAATTAATTACAATCAATTCGTTGTATTAAGTTATTATTTAAAATAAAAATAAATAAAACGTTTTCTACATTTCAATAACAAACACAAAATTTTTATTCTTTTTAATAACAAAGATATCGTTTTTCTTTTCGTTGTCATGGCAATAAAACTAATTATGACAAGTTTATGGAGACTACAAACTAATAAATTAAATTTATTGCAAGTGCTGTAAATGTGTATTGGGTTGGTTATGCAGTTTTAGTAACTCCCTGTTTCTTTAATAATTAAAATGTTTTGTTGATATTACAAATTCAAGGTGGAACCCGTCGAAATTCTACGAAAGAAAATATATTAAAAAGAACAGTTTCAATGACTTATCTAGAAAATTAGTTACAGTAAAAAGTACATTTTATGTTGGTCAGTCTAACTCTCAAACAATATTATTTTAAGCTAATATTAATAAAATATTATAAAACACAATTATCCAAATTATTAAACGAAATATAGCCTAAATTCACTGGATTTTTTAACAGACTTTTTAAAATAGCATACGCATTTTAATTTCCTTTTTTTTGCAATTTTAAGAGAAAATGCAGTGATTCTGTTGCCACAATTAATTGGTACTAAACAAAGAATAAAACAAAGCATAGTTCAAAACTGCATTACGTTTTCGACTCTTTGGTAATAATTTAAAATATTTAAATTGTTAAAAAATATGCGATTAAGACCAGAAGAATCGGAATTTTCGGAATTTTTGCTTAAAATAGGTAATGAAGAAATTCTTGCATGAAGAATTCTCTGAAGACTCAAATAAAGTATGTTTACGACCGTCTATTATAGCAGAAAATGACATCGTATCCCAAATTTTTCGAAAATGATTTTCATGTTCAGATAGTATCACCAAATTGGCTAAAGTTTCAATTCCAGCTCCTAAAAACGATCATTGCAGTGAAATTAACCATAAAGTTATTAACCTTATACCTTGCACATCCAGAACATACATGAGTAGAAATAATTTAATAACTGAAAGTGAAAAAGACATCCTCCAATTTCCAACGGAATTTTTAAATAGCTTAGAATTAAGTGGATTGCCTACACACATTCTCATATTAAAAAACGAAGCAATTCTAATATTACTAAGAAATTTAAGCCCTCACGAAAGTCTTTTAAAAGGGACCAGGTAAATTGTACGAAACATGTACCATAATTTTTTGGATCTAGCAATTTCTACTGGCGAGGGAGTTGCAAAAAAAGTTTTGATTCCTAGAATGGATTTAATGCCATGAGATACAACTCTTCCCTTTTCATTTAGAAGGTTTTCATTATTCGTGTTGCGTTTTGTATGACAATTAATAAAGCACAAGGGCAAACAATGGATTCTGTTGATGTTTATTTACCTGAGACAGTATTTAACTACGGCATATGTTGCAATGTCTCGAGTACGTTCATTTAAAAATTTGAAACTGCAAACAGTTCCAAAAAGCAACACAACAACTAATGTCGTATGTAAAGAAATACTTTAACTCGAAAAGAAAAGTTAAATCTTAACTCAAAAAGAAAATAAAAAATCTATCATTGAACCAATACGAAAACCGATTTTCTATTTATTATAGATAAAACTGAATAAAATTTATATTTTCTTCTAAGTACACTTTTCTTTTATGTCATTCATTTTTATTATTCATAAGCTTTAAATGTAACATACTTATCTAATATATATTCTTTTCCGTCGAATTTCGACGGGTGCAGCTAGTTAAGATAAATACAACTTTAATTTGTGGTACCATGGTGGCCAAATTCGTGTTAGACGTTATGTCGGTAAACGCTACTTTGAGGTGTGTATTATCGAATGTCATACTAGGCGAACATACAGAGCTATAACACATGTAAATTTTCCATTTTGGGGGTGAAAAAAGTCCGGTACAGGATTCGAACCAGGGATTTATTGTCTGAAGCCGCTAATGTTCTTCCATATGAGCAATCCCGTACACGAATACTGGAGGACTATTCTACCCAAATAACCTCAACGATCATATATAAGGAGACTATCGTTTCCTTATATAAAGGGTAGTTTTGAGAGGCTTAAAGCTAAATTAAAAAGTTTAAAATAGAATTAGTTGCTAAGCCACCTCCTAAGTTAAAACATCTTCTATACAGAGCTTTTGATCCGGTTCCACAAGATGATCTAGCAGGGGTGTATGAAATTCCATATGAGAATGAAGGGGGGGGGGGATATTAATTTTTATATCGGTATGACAGGTAGAAAGTTTGGGGTTAGAAAGAAAGAGCATGAATGTGACATAAAATTTGGTAGGGATAAGACTGCGTTATCAAGATTGTTTTTAAAGAGGGGGGTTAAAATTTGTTTTAAAGATAGTAGATTAGTGTTCATTTCAAGTTTATTCCGAAAATTAATCATCCGTGAATCCATAGAGATATATTCTAGGAGGGATAGGGTTTGTAATGATTCTTATTCTTATGACATTCCGAGTTTGTGGTTAGAATTACTTAATAAATAATTAAAGGGTGAGTCCTATAAGGGAAGCCGCGGTTTCATTGGCTATTCACGATCATAGAGGGCGCAATATTTTGTGTTTTGGGTTTTTAAATTACCTTTATATCCAGAGTCTTTCTACTTTTATTAATATTAATTTTATTCATATTAAATTTAATATATGATCAAAATTTATTATATTTTTATGCCGCGGTGGCAATGGCTATTCACGATCATAGGGGGCGCAATGTTTTGTTTTGGTTTTTAAATTATATTTATATCCAGTGTCATTTAGTTTTCTACTGATTTTATGTGTTATGAATACGGTTCTTATGAATGAACCGAAACATGTCAACTTTTTAATTTAATTTTTATTTGTGACACCTGTTCTAAGTAAATAAATATGAAATGTTTTTATACATCCAACAGTTAGTTTATGCAAATAATAATAATAATAATAATAATCATAAATACTTATATATTTACAATCTAATATGAATTCAGACAACTTTTAAATTACACATGCTCTTGAAAACAGTAGATAACATTAAAATATTTTTAAAAATGGAAAACGTTTTATTTGTCGCGTAATTGATCACGTAATCTTTACATTATAAATTGTAATTATCGAAATTCTGTTTCGAATTTCGTCTGATTGGCAGACATGCTAACCTGCTATTTATAATTTAAAAAATATGCTGGAATGTCAAAAGTTAATTACAAAACGATGCGTGTACAATTTCCTATACATATCTGTAGGACGTAGAATATTTAAAGAATTAAACAAGCTAAACTCATTACTTTGTTGTAATCGAAAATGTTGCAAAATCGAAACTTCATTTTACATGCAATTACGGTTTAATTTTTGCACCATCTGAAACCCGTGTTAACGATTACAATAAAAACTAAATAATATAACATGCAAATGGGAAAGTATTACTTCTGTTCAAAATATGCTTATACATTCATGTCAGAGAGTAAACTGAGATGCATTCAGTTATAAATATGTACGTGTTCTATTGTTACAGAAAATCATACAACATCTGAAGATATTCGGCCAATTTTAATTTATGTTGATTTGATTTATAATGTCTTGCGAATCTATTTTTTCCCGGTTTAAAACTCATATTTTTTTGAAAATCCCAAACAACGTCTAAGTTACGAGCATGCATGATTCATTAATGTGACTGTTCACCGATTACATACGAGAAAATAACGTAACTCTCACAAGCATGCCCATTCAAGATAAATTACATTAAAAGAAGTGTTCGTTAAAGTATTTTAGGTAAAACCATAAAAAGACATTTCAAAATCGAAACTTCATTATAATAACATTTTTCTAGCAATAATAGTACCATCTGAAGCCAGTCGGAACTTTTTGTATAGTAATGGGATGGCATAACACGTATCTGAAACTAAATTTATTCTAGTTCAAAATATCCTTATGTATTAACATCAGAGAGAAATGACGCAATGCATAGAATTGCTAGTGTTTTTACATGACTTCTGTAATGTTCGCAGGACGCCTTCATTTTGTGCTGTTTTTATGCATGAAGATTTAAAATTCTAGGAAGTGCGGAATTCATTATAAATTACTTAATGTATTCAAATTTTAATGAACTGAAATATCAATTACGTATGGCTTGAGATTAATGCAGAGAACGCTGATTATTTTCAATACATTAAGGATGATTTTTTTTTATCTGTCAGTTAATGAATTTAACGGTGTATTTTGTTCTTCAAATACGAGGTGATATACTAGAAAAGACTTTTTTTTTATTCCTTACCGTTTCTTTAATAGAAAAGAACAATTAAACTTGGTATTTGTTGATGAGATTAATATATTAATAACTTAAATTCATATTTTTAATGTTAAAAACAATACTTTATTATTAATATTACTTTGTAAGTAAAATTTCCGGAAAATTGATGAATTAAATGAATAAGAATATGGACTCGAAGAAAACAATAAACCTTGGATATTATGTTTCTATATACTTTTCTTCTATACTGCGTCCAGATGCAACTGATAGGGACAAATTAAGATTTTTCTCATCGAAGACGAACATTGATGGCCGTTTATTACTTGCACTGATGCAGTACCTTAAGCAACATGCAAAATTTTTTGACAGAATAAATGTTGTTTTGACTTATGAACCGACTGCATTTTGGCCGAATGGTACTTGGCAAGGAGATATTAAAAAAATCAATAATTCAGAAATTGATTTTTCAGTTACTCCACTTTTCATAAATGAAGATAGCGCAGATGCAGTGGATTTTGCTTATCCGTACAAGTTGCAAGATTATACATTTGTTACTCGAAAACCGGAATATAAACCACATATTTTCGGCATTTTTCAAATGTTTTCGTTGCCTGTGTGGCTAACAATTATATCGGTGTCACTTGCGATGCCTGTAATAAGTTACGCCATTCTAAAACGTAAGTATACCTTCAGCAAAATTTTTACTGACTTTTTTGCAATATTGATGAAGCAAAATTCATGCATGAGACTTTCGTCTCTCGTGGAGAAACTGCTTGTCTATTCGTGGGTTGTAGGAGCAATGATTCTCTGCTTGTCTTACGATTCGGTATTTTTGTCATTTCTCTTCATACCACCCGTCACTAAAAACAAACATCTTTCACATTTGGTCTTAGCTGTAGAAAACGGAGACTATCATTGTATTGGTTACGCGCAAGTGGGTCGTAAGTGGGAGGAAACAGAACGGGAATATTTAAGAATAATCGGAACAGACATCGTTAAGAACAAGTTTAGTTACGGGATACCTTTAAAAAATTTTCTTCGTGAAAGTCAAAAGCAAAATTTTGCGTATATCATGCTAACAAGAAGAATAAAAGTTGCTGATGAAACTCTTGTATAATTTGTTTACCACAGAATTTTTATGATTTAAAATTTGTTGTCATTTGAATTCTTTATAGGATAATATTACCTCACTTTCTGCAGTACATTTTTTTAAATTAATGTATTGTACGATCTTTTTAGAAATTTTTTTTGTGAAATTCTGATTTTCAAATGCTTTTATATCTTAGGTCGAAAATGTCAACAGAACAGAGAATTCTCTCGTATCTGCAAACATCTATATTTCCTGGGAATTAAATATACATTGTCACAATGATATTATTTTAATATAAAATGGCAATAATCAAAATATTTTTCTCGTCTTAAGTATTAACTCATGATAATAATTCATATGCTCGAAAAAGGGTAAAATCGCAACGGAAAAAAAAAGAAAAAATGTATAAACTGTGCTGAAAAAAGTCGATAGTTCGTTTATTCTATTATTCGAATAAAAAATGACAAAGAATTAAGTTGAGGGGTTCTTCGAGACTTCATGAATGTATATTAAAAAAACACAAGAAAGAAAATGACTTTCAGAGAAAACGAATCTGAGTAAATCATTTGAATTAAATATGGAAAATTAATCCGCATTCCTACAAAAGCTGAAAAACTTTTTATGGAGTTTTGAAATCCGATGGAAACTGTCGGAAATCCGGCGCATTATTTGAAGTGGGAATTACTTGAAAAAAACTCATGTTTCACAACAAACTTTCGTTTCTTCGGAAACTATGTATCACTTCGGATGTTCTCAAAATATTTGTTTATTTTTTGTGAGATTTTCAGTGACACCTTCTGCAAGATGGAGTATTTTTTCTTAAAACTTCAGTGTTCCTGTCCTAGGAAATAATACCAGAAGAAAATATAAAAGGTTGGATTGTAAGCACCTTCCTCTTATTATCTACAATTTCACTTCTTTGGGATAGTTTATCGTGGCATTTCAGTGCTATGAATTTAAAAATATAAACATTAAAAACTTATTCATCAGTCCTGCTCAAACAATCAGATTTTCAAGTAAAAAATAGCTTGAGAGAGTGGAACATGCTCCAGTCTGTATGTGTCAGTTATGTACTGTGTACCAGTTGGAAACAATTTCTGAATTTTCACAAACTCTATCGATAGTTTTTCTCAAAGCAATAATAATATTACCCTTATATAAATATAATATTGCTCTTATTGAAACATTTTATTTTATATGGCTATTAGTAAATTAGTAATTGATAAGGAAATACAAAAGTCTTTATGAGAGTTAGCAAATGTTTTTTGGGCAATGGAAAGTTTTATGTACCTTTATTTATGTTACCTGTCACTCTTCGTCTTTCTTCGCCTGTGTCTAAAATTTAGAATTTTGTAAAAGTATCACAAAAATGTGCAACATAATGAAAATTACAGGACACATTTAAAAGCAGATCTTCTTTTATCACCACATAATGAGAGCATTGCACTATAGTACTATATGCAAGTATAGTACTATAGAATCACTAGCAGGTGACAATCACTTCTGATTTCTTAATGTTATGAAAGTTTACTACTTAGCACTGAGAAAGTTTACTTCTTAATTTTGCAAATGTTTCTTGGTTACAATTGTGATTTTTTTTTTTTTAAATTCTGAATGCCATCATTTTCATATTATAGTCTAAGCTTTTATATTATAGTCTATATACACTACATGGCCAAAGATGACCGTCCATTTGCGATACTAGAAATTTTGTTAAATATCTATAAAAATACATGAGGAATTATCCTGAAACTCTAACTGTATTAATATAATAGTACAAGTCACACTTTTCCGTGAACATTTTTTCCCGAAACTCCATAGGGAACCGTCAAAAAATTTAAAAATTATGAATATCTTTTGGAGAATCCTGTCCAAACTAATGTAGCAAAAGCGCTCAAACTCTAGATTATGATTACGTGGCTTATTGAATTAAAATGTGTTCATTTTTATGACTATAGCATGTATACTCGTAGAAAAAATAAGGTTTTTATAAAAACAGCCTCAAATTTTCCCAAGTTTTTTGCTTATAATTTGCAGAATTATAATTTGCATATAAAAAATATTATTTTTTGAAAATATGACAAACAACATTGCACACAATATCCTGTAATCAGAATTTTAAAATAATAAAAATTTTAATGAAAAATGAGTAGTTTTATTAAAAAAAATTTTCATTGCGCATGCGTCAAACGATATCAAAATTTCATTTGCACAATGTTAGCTAAATGTATAGAGCAACTTTTGTGAAAGTTTCAAAATTATAGCCTGAAAATTCTCAAAATAATCGTCCATTGAATAAGTTTAAAATCCGTTATCCCAAAATGAAGCAAAAACAAAACCCTTCACTTTTTTTTGCTTCATTTTGGGAATAACGGATTTTCAACTTATTCAATTGATGATTATTTTCAGAATTTTCAAGCTATGATTTTGAGACTTTCAGAAAAGTTGCTCTATGCATTTAGCTAACATAATATGCAAAGTAAATTTTGATATCGTTGACGCATGCGCAATGAAAAATTATTAGTAAAACTAATAATTTTTCATACAATTTTTATTATTTTTGAATTTTAATTACAGGATATTATGTGCAATGTTGTTTGTCATATTTTCAGAAAATAATATCATTTTATATTAAGAACTCTGCAAATTAAAAGCGAAAATCCTTGAAATTTTTGGGACTGATTTTATAAAAATTTTAATTTTTCTACGAGCATACATGCTATCGACATAAAAATAAACACAGTTTATTACAATAATCCACTGAATCATAATCTACAGTTTGAGCACTTTTTCTACATTAGTTTTGACAAGGTTATCCAAAATATATTCATTCTTTTTTAATTTGTTGACGATCCCCTATGGAGTTTCGGGAAAAAAATCTTCACGGAAATGTATGATTTGTATTATTATATTTATACACTTAGAATTTTAGGATGATTCCTCATGTATTTTTCTAGATGCTTAAAAAATGTCTAAAATCACAAGTGGACTGTCATCTTTGTCCATGTAGTGTATTAAAGTCTAAGCATTGTAAAAATTTACCATTTAGCATTGTTAAAATGTAAAAGGTTAGAATGTAAGTACTTTTCTTATAATATGTAGAATTTTCGTTTTCCCGTAAAAAGTTAATGTAGGATTTAAGGGGTACGAATTTATTAATACAAGCATTAGAAACCTGTCCATCACTCCTGGTCAAAAAATCATTTTCTCTAGTAATAAGTAGTTTCAGAGTGTCAAACGTGCTCATATCCGGTCAGCTTGTTGGTTATGTTTGTGTTGGTCATGCATTGCGTATAAGCTTGCATCAAGTTTTGAATTATAAATCCAGTAGACTCCCTCAAATTTGCAACCCTAGAATCCGCAAGTCTCAAAAATTTGCACATAATTTACAGGTGTAAACAATGAAACATTCAAGTCAAATATAGGGACAAAATTTGGCTTTTTTAGTTTTATATTAAATATATATATAGTTTAATTTGTAATTTTTGTTAATATTACAAAATGAATGTTACTTCGTGAAGGAAGAGTAAACTTATTTCTGAAAAAAATCTATGTATTGTTGATAGCACTGGTAATCACAATCTTTTTACCAAATATATTTATGTATTAATCAAGCTTTTGTGGTTATTAAATCGGGCTAAACGTGAAATAAAACTTCCTTATTTTGTGATTTCTATATGACTTAGTAATGTACCTTTATGAAGTAAGTTTCAATGAATAATTTAGGAAAAATGCATTTCATCTTTATAATGAACATTAATTCATACATTATTGATCCTGACCTTTGCTTTTCATATTTTAATCATTTTAAAAGTTATTTAAATTTTAATAATTTTATTTTATTACAATATTTTATTATAATGTAAGCATACATTATAGTTTCGATTGGATTATTGATTACATTTAAATTGCTGTTTAAAAAATGTAAATAAATTCTGAAATATCCAAAGCCTTAAAAAAAGAGACATTAAATGTTTTTAATGGCCAGTTAAAAAAAGCCATTCGTCTTTGTTTATGTTTGGTATATTCCTCAATTTTGAATTATATAAACGTAGCACAAAAATTTGACACATAAATATGATTAGCATACTTTGAAATAGATCTTCATCTGTCGACAAATAGTAAGTAAACGTAGGGAATTATAGTTTTTTATAAAATCACGAGCAGGTTTCTTCTGATTCATTATTGTTGTTAAAGTTTATCTCTTAGGACTGGGAAAGTTTACTTCTGAGCACTGAGAGAGTAAATGTAACTGAAAAACTAAGAGTATAAATGTTCGCTGGCTAGTATTATGTGAGTTTCTTTCTTAGCATTCTGAAAGTTTTTGTCTTTTACTGTGAAATTGTAAGAATTGTAAAAGTTTGTAACGTTACATGCATGCTGAGTGTCATTTGTAACGTTTGGTTGGTCGTGGTGGGAGTTAAATGCAGACATACTCAGTACTTAACATAAAACAACAAAGTTTATTAAAATGATGAGGACTGAAGGGAAGTGGAGCAAGTCTTAATTTTACACAACTGAGAATACTATGAAAAGGCTACACACATACTCACAAGCTTCGGCCTAGCTCAATCGTGGCACCTTCTAATACTTCTCCCTATCTCTTGGCTGAGCTGCTAGATAAAGCTTAATTAGACAGCCCGTGGCTGTATGTATTTCGTTATTCACAAATAATCAAACCTCGCTCAATAATAGCCAATAATCAATAATAGCCTCGCTCGCTGGCTACCGCCACAGATGCTCTCTCGCTCGCTAATGCCAGAGACACTCTCTCGCTGGCTAGTGCCAGAGACACTCCCCATTCACTCAAACCCAAGCTTTTATATGCTGCAAACTGAGATACTTCACATTAACATATTACTAATAACCGCGAGCTAACTGCAGAACCCGAAAGAGCACACACACTCTAGAAAGTTAAAGTAAAAGAGAGGATAGATGTCGCTTTTACGCTTACACTTGTTAAATTATTGACGTCACGATCTCAGAAATACTAGAGTGCCTTTATGCAAAGGTCACTCCCTCACAACCCCCCCTCGGATTCCGCAGAGAAAAAGGACTGGGCCAAATGCATGCCCAGGACTTTTTCTTGTTATAAATTTTGAACCGTAAAAAACACAGTGATGGGTGAAATTTAGAACCAAACATAACTTTAAAAATATTAACTTTAACCCATCACAACCAAAACCTCAATTTGCCTCAAAAATTCACATATTCAATCCAATCATTCTTCTATCTCACAAATAGCCTCCGTAAAACTTCCAAAAACTCGTAAAACTTTCAAAACTAATTACTTCTTCTTTCAAAACAGCCCACTCCACTGGGAGTGCTAAAATTTCTCAAAACACTAAACTTCCGAAATTTTCCTCAATATTGTAATACAACTATAATTTTACCAAAAATTTCTCCATAACTTTCCTAATACTAGAATTCGCACTAAGTCCAAAAAACCCAATGCGCAAAAATTTTCCTCATCCAAATTCCGAACTCATCTAAAATTAAATTTACTTCATACTAAAATAACCCTGCTACTACGTAATACCTACATACCCATTAGCCAATGAACTAACTCCCAAAATTCTTCAGAGCTTAACTCCACTTTAACAATAATCGGGGCACATACGTACAGCGTCACATCGCTGTGCTTATGCAACAATAAAAAAAAATATCAAAAATTTACAAAATGACGTCATCATGCTCTTCATCTGTATTAACTAAAAGAAAAATAGCAGAATCAATACATAACACAGGTATACTTCCCTGCAAGAAAATCACATTCACATTCAATTTTAATACAATACAATTTCAAATTCAAACGCAGCTTAAAAATTCGCAACTTGCGGAAACCATTCCCAACTAAAGTACAAACGCAACACATAAAACACGAACGATAAGGAGAAAAAGTTAATTCATTAAATATTAGTATAAGAGATAGAAACGCGTGTCAAGGACTTCTTGACCGCAAAACACGTGCGCGCCTGAACCGTGGCGCGTGTACAAAATAACCCAAATTACTATCTGTACTTTCTGAAAATTTAAACATACATTAACATACATTTTATAACAAATGAACAATATAACAATATAGTAACATTTTTAACAAATAACACAACAATTTAACAATAGATCCAGAATTTTTAAAAGCAGTTAAGACCAAAATCTCAAACATACATAAAACTAACAATTTTGCAAACAAATTTTGAACACAATTAAGCACTAATCGTGAGTCCGTCAAAAAATTCCAAAAATGGCCAAAAGTACCAAACAGTCTTTCTGCTTTCTATTCTTTTACATTGCTACCACATATATACACTCTAATAGAAATTTAATAAAGAACATTATCACCCAATCATAGAGATGATTCGCTGCTGGCAGACTTCATACTACAGGATGGCTTTCTCCTCTTGTCCCAGAAACCTTGTACGAAGGATCTTTCGTCATCGGAACTGTACGGTGACGCCACAATTGACTGTCGTGCCTGCAGCCTGGTTCTGAATGGATGCCGTGGGATACTTGTAGGTTCCGCTCGACGACTCTGCTCTGGCCGGTTCGCTGGGGTCACTCCATGGCGAGATTCACACTGTTGATGCCGGTAATCTGAGCGTTGTCTCCTCTTTCTAGATGCACCCGAAGTTACTGAAGATCCTAGACCACGTTTCTTTCCGGACCTATGCTGTTTTTTATTGGGCAAAAATTCCGACTTTAAAGTCCTTTTAACAGTTTGGCGAGTGTCCATCTGAAATCTTTTCCGGGGATTAAGTACCGAAGATGGTGAACTATTAGATAATTTGTGTTTCTGAGGTTGCTGTCTAATAAGTGGAGGAACGGGACAGTTTATAATCTTTTTCCTTTTATGGCACACAGAATCTGATGTATTTGACACAGTTCTCTTATTTTTATTATCATACTGTGCTCTCGGATTGATAGGCTTTCTACTTTCAACAACAGTTTTTGGAGCTGTTTGACCAAATTTTCTTCTTGAATATTGATGAAAAGAATTAGACGAAGAAGTGCTGGACTCGGGACACTCATTGGATCGGGAATTTCGCGAAACACCACCCGACACATGAGAACCTTCACTACCATTTTCTCTAAACTTATAAACTCTAACCTGATCCAAATTAACCGTCATTCTTTCACCATTGACATCAACAACCAAATTATTATTTCGAACTTCTAAAACCTCGAACGGACCTACAAACTTCGGACCAAACTTAGCTACCCTCTTTTGACGACTTGAACTTAACCAATGCTTTTCTACTAACACAAAATCTCCAACTTTCACTTCTAACTCCCTCCTACGCATATTATAATACTGAGCCTGCTTTTCTTGTGCTTTTCTCATCTGAACTTGAGCTTCCTTAACCAACCTCTCAATATCCTGACACATGTACTGACTTTCCGCATCTGACACCATAACTAGCCTTTGGAATGGAGTAATGACTTTTCTACCCAAAAACAATTCAGCTGGCGTTTTCCCCGTCGACTCGTGAACTGCTGTACGAAGTGCATACGCAAAATGCTGAAGAAACTGGTCCCAGTTTGCGTGATGAGAACCAACATACGAAGAAATCATTTGAATTAATGTACGATTTACACGTTCAGCCATATTAGACTGAGGACGATATGGAACAGTAAAAGAATGATCGATCTCCAGCTTCTCACCAAGGGCCTTAAATATATCAGAAATAAAACAAGGGCCATGATCGCTCACTACCCTAATTGGTGCACCATATTTAGAAATATAATTATCGAAAAATGCATCGGCAACTGCAGGTGCAGAAGCCTTCCTGAGGGGGACTAACTCTACCCATTTACTAAAATAATCAACTATAACTAGTACAAATCTATATCTTTTAGGATTAGACAATGGATAAGGACCGATTAAATCTACACCTACACATTCATTAGGAAAATTTACTTTAATAGGAATTAATTTGCCAGCTGGACTTACATTTTTATAATTATAACGTTGGCATGTGCTACAGCTGGAGACATAAGCGCGCACTGCTTCCCGCATTTTAGGGAAGTAGCAGGATTCACAAATTCGAGCATAAGTTTTCCTGATTTCTAAGTGACCTCTAATGGATTATCATGAAATTCTTTCAAGATGGCCTTACGAAGACTAGCCGGAATAAAAACTTTTAATTCACCACGTGAATTTACAATTTTAGAATAAAAAAGAAGACCATCGATAAGCTTAAAAAATTGGGACCATTTCTCAAACATAGGCACATCTGTGCTCGGGACATCATCAGGATTTTCCAAATAACAATACAAACTACCAAACTCCTCATCTTGTTTCTGTTCCCTTATTAACTGCTCTCGTGACCTTAACACCAACGATGACAATGCACAACACTTAACTTCCTCCGTAACCTCTAAACCACCATGCGGGTTTCGTGACAAAGCGTCCGCTACCGCATTCTCCTTGCCAGCCCTATGTTCTATAAATACATTATACTCTGCTAACTTCAAACACCATCTGACCATACGAGACGACAAACCCTTTCCATTAGTTAACTTTGTCAAAGCTGAATGATCCGTAATGACTTTAACCGGTATATTAGTGAAAAAACAACGAAATTTATTCAAAGCCCAAATTACTGCAAGACACTCCCTTTCCGTAATCGAGTAATTCCTTTCCGCTGCATTTAAAATTCTCGACGCAAACGCTATAGGTCGACCTTTTTGTGCTAACATCGCTCCAACCCCCACTGCACTCGCATCACAATACATTTCGAACTGAGACGAATAATCGGGGTGAGCCAAAACAGGAGGGGAAACTACTGCCTCTTTTAATAATTCAAACGATCTCTGAGCCGCTGATGACCATACAAACTTCACCCTTTTCCTTTTTAAATTATACAACGGTTCACATAACTCCGAAAAACGTGGAATGAATTTGGCAAACCAAGCCACCATCCCTAAAAATGTCGCCACTTCCTTACTATTTTTGGCGGGGACTCATTGACGTAATTGCCTCAATTTTCTCATTATCTATATTAATACCATCACGCGTAATTTTAACTCCTAAATACTTTATCTCTTTTCTCAAAAATTTACATTTTCCTAACTTAACTGTTAACCCAGCATCTCTTAACAACGTAAATACTTCCCTCAATAATCTTAAATGCTCTTCAAAAGTAGCTGCCATTATAATTATGTCGTCCAGGTAGACCAAGACACCCTTACCAAGCAAAGGTTTAAGGATATTATTCATGGCCTTCTGGAACGTTGCTGGCGCTCCCGATAAACCAAAACTCATTCTCTTAAAAGCAAAACAACCGTCTTGAGTAATAAACGCAGTCTTAGGTATGTCCTCCGGCTTCATTGCAATCTGAAAATAACCTGACGTAAGATCTAACGTTGACATATAATTCGTACTCGTTATATTAGCCAAAATGTCATCAATAACTGGAATAGGATACTGAGGGTATTGCGTTATCGCATTTAACTTTCTATAATCTACTGCAAACCTATATGCCTCTGGATTATCTAAACTTTTCCCATTATTTTTACGACATAACACTACTGGAGATGCAAAAGGAGACTCAATCGGCATTATAATATCGTCCGCTAGCATTTTTTGAATATGATAATCAATTATACCTTGTTTAACTTTGTCATAACGATATGGTTTACTAGCAACAGGTGCTTTCAAACCAGTATCAATCTCGTGCCACGCAACATGCGTTAAACCCGGTTTATCAGAAAAAACCTCTCCAAATTCATTCAAAAACTTATTAAATTCCTCCTTCTCGATTTCACTTAACCCCGACTCCTCCAAATTAACTGACACTGAAACATGCTCTTTCTTACTCACATTCTCATCATTATTCACGATTAACGACTTTTTAAAGAAATCCAAACTAATTCCTCTATCTTTCATATAATCCACTAAAACTATACAATGCACTGTTAATCCATCTAACACACAAAACTCCCAACATGTCTTAACCGAACGAATTTCAACTTCCAATTCTACTGAACCTTTATTATCGCAAGCTACTCCCTGTGCCGACTGAACCACCAGACTTGACCTCTTCAACTTCTTATACGAAAAATATTTCCGATAACAATCAAAAGAAATGAACGACTTATCCGCCCCTGTATCGAAGACACTTTTAACGACAATACAGTCGACAGCAAAATAAGTTGAGCGCCGGACCCACCTCAGAATTTTACATTTTCACGTTTTGCGAAAAAAAATATATATTCAAAGTTATAGAGAATAAATTGTTAAAGTAATATTTTGGTATATTTTCTCTCCCCTCCCCCCCCCTCCTCCTCCAACGTTGGTAACATCTCAAACACAAAAAAAATATGGGTCGAAGGAAATTTTCCTTCGACCCATTTTCTTTTTTTTTAACTCTTCCTGAACAGAAATATTCGAAACAACATCGGTTTTTTTTTTGCTGAAAAAAAAAATAATCATTTTCTCAACCTATACACTGAGCCATCATTTCTCCCAATAAAGAAAAAAAAAAAGACCAGTTATCGCGCATCTCTTTTTCCATCATCACCACCATCCATCCATCCATCCATCCTGTTATTATTATTTTTTTTGTTTCGTTACTCGTTGAGGAGAGGATGCGGCGGCGCGGTGGCAGAGACACGCACTTACGGATATTTCCCACCCTTAACTTTTTTTACCCCCCCCCTTCCTCCCTTCTTCTTCTCAAAGTGGTTTCTTCTCGCATTCGCTCTTTTTTTTGTTTACTCCCTCCCTCTCCCGTCGTCCTCCGGTTCGCTGCGCTCGCTCATCATAGTCCCGCCTCTTCACACACAAACACAAAAATATAAACTCGTTTCGTATATGTGGACAAGTAACCTGGGCGCGTGTTTTACTTTCTCTCTCGCCAAACGCGCGCACACAACGACGACAACCATCATGGCTTTCTGCATCCAGTACAAACCGAATCCTTACCAACATTACGTCTTGACCGGGTTCGTGGGATTCGACGAGTCCCTCTACTGGTTTACGACCGACCTCAACCGCATCCTGGGAATTTTTCATCGCGACTACAGCAGCAGCGTGCGCGTAAGACACGTGGCCGCGACTCTGAAGGACGCGTTGTTGCCATCTTTCCTGTCACAAAACGCGTCGAGAAAACACGTCACGAGTCACGAATCCGCGACCAAACTCTTGCTGGCGAGTCCCGTCGAAGCGGTCCAGGAATTTGCTCGAAAACTGGATTCGCCGGAAACGTACGTCCGAGTGCTGGCCGAGCACGATCCCGCGGATTTCCAGAATCTCACCCAACTGATGATCGTGAACGAAATGACCATCACGGACATGTTGACGCTCGACCTGTTTTTCGTGTGGTTTACTTTTTTCAAAAAAAAAGCGGTCGACAAGTTGTACAAGACGCACGTCGATCGCACGACGGAAGAAGAAATCCTCTTGCAGCAGCAACAACCTCAGTCGTTACAAGTAGCAGTAGTCGAACCGCAACAACGACAACAACAACAACAACAACAACAACCAGAGCCACAATCGCAGCAGCAGCAACAACAGCCGCAGCCGCAAAACAGTGTCATGTCGACGACTCCGGTCGCAAAGACTGCTCCCATGGATTATGCTAAAATATTGAGATATAATACAGAAGGATATCCCACAATATTATTGCTAACGTGGAAAGGTATCACCAAAAAATTTTACTGTCTTGAAAGTAATGAAATAATACCCCGATTCATAAAAGTACATATATAAACTGAAAAAAAAAAAAAAAAAAAAAAAAAAAAAACTTCTCCTGAGGAGGTAAAAAAATGGGCTAAAAGAGTCGTGCGTGTAAACAACAAAGCACGACTCTTTTAGCCCATTTTTTTGCAAACAACTCATGACCAACGTTGGCATCTTTTTTTTCTCCTAATAATTAAAAATAACTCTGTTTGAAGAGGCAAAAGAGTGGGCTAAAAGAGTCGTGCTTGCATAACAAACAAAAAAAAAAAAGCACGGCTCTTTTAGCCCATTTTTTTGCAAACAACTCGTGACCAACGTTGGAAACTTTTTTTCCATAAAAAAAAATAAGTGTAAAATAAAAAGATCTATATGATTCAAAACTCTATACATAAGTGCAATTCTTTGTTTTTTTACTTTTAACCTATTGTTTTTTTTTATTTACAAAAAAAAATTGCAATCAGGCTCATGTTGGAATCGCGACTTTAAAAAAAAATAGTAATCGATTGATACCTAACATTGAAAAAAAATACATAATAGTTCTTTCATTTTGTTCTTCCCCCCTCCCCTTTTTTTACTTTCTTTAGAGATGATGTGAATAATTTATTCATCTTTTGAGTATGCGAGCGAGAAACACACCTCTTCCTCTTTGCCTAGCAAACGGGTTTTCTTCTTCTTCCCCCCTCCTACTTCTCCAATCGCCACTGATGCGGAATTTTTCTTTTCTTTAGTAACATGTGCGCGCTGTTTTTCGACTTTGATTCTCTCATTATTTTTTTTTTCTACTCACCCGCGTGCGTGTGTATCCACCACCACCCCTCGTTTACCGAGAGAGAAATCATAGACTATAAAACAACTCGCTCGTCGGGGTTTTTTCTTCATTCGCGTGCGAACTAATCGAGAGCCCTCCTTTCCAATAAAAGATGCTGTTTCAAGTGAGTTTCGACAAAACGAGTGGTAAATTGTGGGGCGTGATCGGCAATAAGGGAAACTTGTACTGGGGAGCCGTTTCTGTGGCCAGATACTTGAATTATCGATCTCCCTATCACTTTGCTCGCAATCATTCGACCACCAAAGTGAAAGACGTCACCAGCGAGTACTGGACTCGGGGTTTGGAAAAATCTCTTTTGAAATTGCAGCTCTTCACCCACAACCACGCGCTCTACGTGTTCGAACGTTGCAAATCGAAACGAGCGCAAGTCGCCTTCAAAAAACTGAGCGGCAAAGAGTTTTACGTTCGGGTGAAAAAAACTTTTCAGTTTCCAATCGCCCAACACTGCTCTCGAAGCGATTGGGATGCAGTCGAATTTTACCAATGGATCGACGCCTACAGAAGGGCTCTGAATGCCGAGGAAGAAGGTGCCGCCTCCGAAGAAGCCGCCGCCGAAGTCGCTCGACATCTCAATGAGGAAGACGACAAAGACGAGGAGGAACCCGGTTATTCGAAAGAAACCCCTACCTACCACGTATCGCCCCCTATAAGGATTTCTCCCGTTGCGAGTCCCAATCCCGTTACTGCTGCGAATCCAGATTCGGTGATTGCACACGCTAAATCTGCCGCTGTGGTTATCGAACCCGTTTCCATGGATACTTTCGCTACAGAGAGCCGATCGAGCGAATATACACCCACGTCTCCTCCGTACCCACCACCGCCCAGTCCGGTACCCGATCCTCGCGGCGGCGGCGGCAGTCAGTTTTCCAACTTGTCGACTTGCGTTCATTTGAAAGTCAGTGCAAATTCGGCTTTCGAACCCTACACTCCGGCCGATCCGCCTTACAATTTCACAGAAGGGGAGGAAGAGGAGGACGACGATGATGCTGCTGCTGCTGCACCACCATCACCACCACCACCACCACCAACCAAACGTCCCGAACCTTTAAATGCATTGCCTCCGAAAAAAAGATTTCGTCTCGTAAACGACAACACTTCGGAAGAAGGCGTCATGATTTGGCTTTCCGGTTTTCCACCTAAAAAATTGATTGTACTGCACGGAAGCTCTGCTCAAGAATTTTTACCCAAGGACTGAAAAAAAAAAAAAAAAAAAAAAAAAAAAAAAAAAAAAAACCTTCTTATGCTGAATATTCAGTGTTGAAGTACAAAAAAAATGGGCTGAAAGGGATATTTTTCCCTTTCAGCCCATTTTTTTTGTATCAATTTGCTTACCAATATTGGTTTTCGAGACTTTAAAAAAAATAGAGATACAAAAGTTAATCTCCCCCCCCTTTTCCCTTCCCCACGTGGTGCGACAAGAAAAAAAAACAGGAGGTGGAGCTTCCCTCTCTCTCCGCGCACGCACACTCATTCGTAAGAGTAATACTTTATACTTCACGGTTCTGTTCTTTTTTTTTCGTTTGGTAGTCAACATGTTGTTTCGACTCCATATTTCGAAACGTTGGTACTTTTTCGACATTTTAGGAGTAGTCGGAAACGACGGCAAAGTGTACTTTTGCACTTCGGATATTGCCCTGGCCACAGGACAGAGTTACGGATGGCGAGTCTCGATGGCCACCTGCCAGATGAAAGACGTCACGAACGCGTGCAAATTGAGATCGGACACTTGGGTGATCGAACATTCGGCCCTGCTCGATTCGTTGAAATCGGAGCGAGAAGGATCGGTGTATTATGCCCTGAGATTCGGGTACGTGAAAGAAATCCAGAACGACGGGAACAGTCCTCCTGTGCTCCAACAAACTTTTGACGAGAAAGAAGGTATACCGTTCGACACTTGGATACAAAACTTTAAAGAAAAATGCGCTCAAGAAGAGGCGGAAAACAGAACAATCGATGATGAGAACTAACTTTTTTTTTACATAATTATGAAAAAAAAAGTTGCAAAAAAATTGGCCAAAGATTTTGGGGGTGAAAAAAAAAATTCCCCAAATCTTTGGCCCATTTTTTTGCAACTTATTGGTTTCCAATATTGGGAGGCGATGTCATACTTTATTATTTGTAAAAAAAACATTAGCATGCGTATATACAATTTTTTTTTACTTATCGCTCAATCAATTTTTTTTTTTTTTTTTTTTTTTTAATAGTTCATCTCCGTCAAAGTACTTGCGGACTCTTTTAATAAAACATTGCAAAAATAAAAGATGATTTTTTCTATGTTAAAAAAATTTCGATGTAAAAAAAAAATATAATTCATTTTTTTTTAACCACTTGTACACAGTGTAAGTTTGTGTATGCGTGTGTGAAATAAAAACATGAGATTTGTAATTCAACTTTTTTTTTATTTTTTTTGTTTCTAAACAGCTTACAAAAACAATTTTTTTTAACATAACATTTAACCAATATTGGTATGTCGTCTGTCGTAAAAAAAATGGGGGGTCGAAGAAAAAGTCTGGAATCCAGACTTTTTCTTCGACCCCCCATTTTTTTTACTCTTTCAACACCGATTTTTTCGGTTTGAGAAAGATTGGGATGTTTTGTCAGTTTTGTCGCAGCAGCACAGGTCCATAGTTTTTTTTAAAATCCTCAATCCACTGATGATATTGTATCCCATCTCCCGTTTCGCATTGCTTGATGATGAAAAGTTTCAAGTTGTAATCGTACGGCAGGTCTGTCACCCAGCCGTATTCGAGCGTTCGCACGAACCGCTTGGAATGCGACCACGGGAGAAACCGGAGCGCATCCAGGACGTCTCGATGTCCCATCATCATCATGGTTTTGGGAAACGGTGGATCGATCACAATTTCTTCCAGACGTTGACTCGGCAGCCAAGTGGTGCGCCGCATGGACGCGGGAACGAACCGGGCCACGTCGTCCACGGAATAATATACTTGTCCGTCGTGGTCTCCCAACACGCCCATGACGGTTTCGGTCCTTTCATTGAGTTTGATTTGGATTCTAAAGAATGCCATGTTCTCTGTCTCTCTCGGGAGGAGTAGGAGGAGTAGTAGTAGCGACGGTAGCAACAGCAATGAGAATGAAAAGAATTTTTTCGATCGTTTATATACGACTCGGTTCAGAGTTCCCAGCTTCAAAAAAAAAGATGCCAGTCACGTACTGTCCTTGGAAGTTTAGCCACGAATGAAAGAACGAGTTTTTTTAGATGCAAATTGAAACGGTCGGAGTCTTGTTGTTTCACCCCGCCTCTCGACTAAAGCAAAAGAACGAGTGGGGTGGTGGTTACTTTGGTCGATGTCGTCATCTTTTTTTTTTCCCCCTTTGATCAATCTGATAATTCGGCGCCGCTCAACTCGCTTGCATCTCTGAAGGACATGACTCGCATGCGTCTATGTAATTCACGATAACGTTCAGGGGTGAAACTTGTTTCGTAATGATACAGAACGTACCACAAATCAGCCGATTTCAAATTTTCGCCACATTTAGGACACCGCATGTCATCATTAGTTTCCAAATATTTTTTCAAACATTTTCCGTGCGCTTTATGCCTACAATTTTTCAATCTCGATCGTCGCTTGACACTTTGAGCACAAAATATACACGATTCCATCGAGCTGGGCTTCCAGAAAGGTTTGAAATGCTGACGCTCGGAGCCTCGCGTTCAATATATATACTATCCAAAACTTTTTTTTTTTTTTTTTTTTTTTTTTTTTTTTTTTTTTTTTTTTTGTCGGTATTCTCAGTAGCTGTTAACTGTGTCAAGACTCAAAATATTTACATAAAGTTTTCAAACTTACAGATTGTGTCTTTATCCATTAGAAGTTTCTTCAACTGTGGGTCGTGTTTGTCTTCTTCTACGATTAATCTTCCTTTCTTTTCTTCATAATTGTGGTATACAGTAAATCCTTCAACGTGGTTTTCGTCCGCCAGTCTGTAATTGGAACATGTTTGCACAGTAATTATCCCCCCTCTATCCGTCGTCAGATACGTGAAATCTTTTGAAAATTCAAAGGTTATAGGGTCCAGTTCATAAAATAATTTTTTGCAACGGCACTCGACATGGTCCACACATTTAATGGTTATTTTTTTCTCTCGAGTCAACGTCACTTCCCAAAAGCGGTCTACAAAAAAATGTTTCACACGGATGGGTTTGTCGATCGAAATTTCGCGATACCCGTTCAAAGGACAAACGTGAAAGGCTATTTTACACAAAGGAGGTGTATAGAGTACCGTAATGTATCCATACACTTCCAGATAATAGAGCAAATATTTTGACTCTTTCTCTTCGAAAGATTGGAAACGAAGCAAAAAATCTCTTTCTTTTTTCATGGTCGAAATGGATTGACGAGAAAACTCAACACGGCTGTTGGGTCGGAAGAAACAGTGGTTGAGGTCAAAGCGATACTCTGTGAATTGTAACGTGGCGTCATCGAATCGCAGATAGGTCCACCAACCCAAAACAATCCGATGAACATAATAGCCGGGTCTGTATAAGCGCAAAAGTTCAATATAGTCCATCGAAAATGGACCAGGAGAATTCAGATAAGATGCACGATGTTCTAGAAACGATCGAAATTCAGGCATTTTATAAAGCGTGTGCAATTTATCTTTCAGTGGAACGTAGTCTCTCAAAATCAGGAATAAAATGTCCACGGGCAAGTCTAATAACTGTGGAAGTGCCGTCGCCATCCTCGTTTAGAGTGCTACTACACACCGACTGATCTGGCGAAACAATGTCACTCCCTTTTATATTCAATCAAAAAAAAAAAAAAAAAAAAAAAAAAATTTTTTTTTTTTTTTTTTTTTTTTCCAAGACATCAAGTTTGGGAAATTTCTGTTGGACGATACATTTTCTTTTTCAACGGTCACTTTGTAAAATAAGAATTCGAAATTTAATGTTTGATAGAATATTTAATTTTTTTTTTTGCAACGGTCACTTTGTAAACAAGGATTCGAAATTCAATGTTTGATGGGATCATGCCTCAACTTGTACCTAGAGGCGATGCCCACCGAAGCCTTCCATTTGTGGCAGTTTTTCGATTTGCACGACTGGCAGTCTTTCACTTCGACGGCGTCCAACAAGACGACTTGGAGTTTCTTCAACTCTCTGGCGTACGATTTTCGAAGGTCGCAGCTTATTTTAAAACTCTGTTCGTCCATGCAGTTGAGAACTCTGACATTCATTTCCGAAATTTCCCGGAAAAGAATCGAGTTGTTGAAAGATTTTTCGAAAGAAGTGCTCGTGACGCCGTTGGTGAGAGTGAATCCGTTACCTCCTATGGCTAGAACTGCCGCAATCTTTTTGTGTCGGTAAACGCGCGTCTTCTTCTTCTTTTTCTTCTCCTCCTCCTCCTCCTCCTCCTCCTCTTCCTCCTCCCCTTCGAGTCCCGTCGTCGTCGCGGACCCGTGCTCCATCGGATCGAAAGGGATGCCGTGCAGACGCGAAATTCCCGCGTTCGCTCTCCACAGGGGACACGATCTTCTTTTGCAGTACAAGCAGGGTTTCACGGGAAAGGGTTTCAGCCGATACACGCGGAGGCGAGGCGACGGAAATTTCGCCAGGCTCTTCTGGACGGCGCCGTAAGTGTATTTGTCGAAACAGTGCAGCGTTCCCACTCGCATTTCGTCCAACTCTCTGGCCAGGAAGGCGGACGTCGAAGCTTCTCGAACGAAGACGCAGTGGACTCCGTTGTCTAAGGCGAAAGCGTTGTCGCGAACGGCCATCACGGCGGTTACCTTGTCGTGTCGATAGGTAGATTTCGGGCGTTCCACGCGGGTCGTTCCGGGAGGAGGAGGAGGAGGAGGTGTCGTAGTCGTAGTCGGCGGCGGCGGCGGCAGGTGGTCGCGGCGAAGTCTCTTCTCGGCCGCAAGTCTTTCGGCCAGGCGAAGAATGGGTTCGCAGACGGCAAGGCGTATTTTTTTTCGAGCTGGCGTCTCAAGAGCAGCAGCAGCAGCGGGAGCAGGAGCAACGGGAGCATTGGACGTTTCTTCCATGGCGAAGAGGGAATGGGAGATTGCTGATCGATGGGTCCTAGTTATACAATCATAACCCGTGAAAAAAAAAAAAAAAAAAATTTTTTTTTTTTTTTTTTTCATGTGTCATGGGTGTTTGGAGCTATGGGTGCATTATTTACAACTACAAAATATATATCGTGACCTTCTGGTTTTTTTGTTGGTAAACTTTGCAGTCTTGTAAAGTCTTCATTGCTGCAATTTTTGGTGCATCTTTTACATTCAATGTGCTGAATGGTGTGTTTTACAATCATCTTTGCGCAGTATCCATGATAATAATGTCCACATGCAAATAAAAACATCTCCGTTGGATGTATGATGGTGCTACAGATATTACATATCATATCCATAGGAAAAGCTTTCTCGCATACTTCCACTAGTCTTTTCCCGTAATTCGTTGTATGAGGAACAGCAACACGCGTTGGAGTAAAGCTTGGAGAACGACACGCAATTTGAAAATTATACGACATGGTTATTATGCTTTGACAGTTAAACTTTTTGTATACATATATATTTTTTTTTTACATTTGGTCTTCTCGAATTCTGTTTTCGATCCAGTGCTCGGTTTCTGCAAGTCTCATTTCGTCCATATGTGAAATGTCCCTACACGTCTTGCATCTCGTTGCACGTCCAATTTTATAAACACAAGTATGATGATAAAAATGCCCATATTTCATCATAAACAAATAAGTAAGCTTTATAGATTTTTTACACAACCTACATTTAAGATCAGGTAAAGCATTTTGAGGAATTTCTATCGTGTTAAAAGTTGAAATCTCCATAAAAATCTCATAGGCAAAGGAAGATGCGATGCAGATGTCAATCTCCAAGAGAAAAGTGACTGAGTTGATCAAGAGCTTCTATATATACAGTTCAAAAAAAAAAAAAAAAAAAAAAAATTTTTTTTTTTTTTTTTGAGAGTATATCATCAGGGATTCTTAAACCATTTTGTGGCACGTATGCGTGTCGCTCGTACCCAAGGGATTAAAGCCGTTCTCTCACCCAGTCGGCAAAAACGACGCATTCAGTTCTTGAGCAGTGGGCCATCTTTTTATTATCTTGCAGTTTTTGATGGATTCCGCAACCATTTACCACAATATATTTTATTGGATGGGAAATTTCGTCAAATTTTGGACATTCGAAATCTTCTAAGTCGACGTACGGAATGCCCAATTTTATCAACACATCTTTTTCAATATGCCCTCCTTTGAACGCCACAATATATTTTTGTTCTGTTTTGTGATTTTCGTATTCCACTTTTAGAATTGAATTTAAAAATTTGATGTCAAAAATATCTGTCTCGTTAGGCAAGGATTGAAAAGACATGCCGTGCACGTTATTTGTACAATAATTTATAGTCTTCCACTCTTGAGGGGTCACTCGATTTACCAGATGATTCAATTTGAATTTGTACGATCCGCTGCGTCCGTCTGTTAAGGAGGCATATCCCATCTCTCTGCAGTAAAATTTTTTGTCGATGCAGAATCCATCAAAATCAATCACGAGACAAACTTCCGAAAGACGCATGATAAAAAAGTTCCAAGTTTTTCTCGGTGGCAAGCTCTAAAAGATAAAAAAGAATTTCACTTGGAGGCGGCAGGTAAACTCTTAAATAGTATTTTAACCAGTAAGAGTTTTCAAAAAAAAAAAAAAAAAAAAAAAAAAAAAAAAAAAAAAAAAAAAATTTTTTTTTTTTTTTTTAAATATATATATATAACCATAACAAAACATAAACATTACAATAATCCATAATAATAAAAGATACACATCGTGCATCTTTTATTGTTATGGATTATGTTTCATCGATGACATTTTTCAACGCCTACGTCACGTTATGTATCAATTAAATGGTAAAATTGACTATATATTTATATTCGTATTTCATATATTTATATGTGTGTGCGTGTGCATATACGTACATCAATTAGAAAAAGTAAAACATAAGCATAACTTAGTATTATAAACCATTAAAACACGTACATTTGGAGAGAGCATCCAAAGCACGTCTCGCCTCGTTGAAAAAAAAAAAAAAAAAAAAAAATTTTTTTTTTTTTTTTTTTTTTCAGGTGATTACAAGTAGGAGTCAGTTCAAATCTTTCCATTTTTCCGCGGCACTCGACCGAGATGGATTTTTCGCTTTTCGAAAGACCGTGTTACCAAAAATGGACCCATCAGCGTCTACTGAAACCTTTCGTATGGCCGGCAATCTTATGCGATTTTCGGGACAAAGTTTTATGCAGACGACGACATTCTACGTCTCCGAAAGATCCCGAATTCGAGTCCGACGCCGCCTCTGCCGCTACGGTCGACGAGGATCGATCCGAACCCGACACTCCCAGCGAGGAATCCTCGTCCCGAGACCTGCTCGTGGTCGACGTGAGCGAGGAAGAGAGGAAAGAATTCGTCGACGCGTACGGTTCCCTTTCGCCACCTCCCGAAGAAATCTCCGACGAGGCGTTCGTCCGGAACGGGCAGAGAAGATATATAAATAATGAAGAAAATATGAAGATATATATAGATATATAAGTAAATATATTATTTAATATTTTAAAAGTTTTTCGTGTGTTTTATTTTTTTTTCTTTCCAAGCTTATAAAAAAAAATATCTCACAATTAATTAAGTCAGCGCTGGACTCTTCAAAACTGTCATTAGTAGAGGATATCGAGAGAAAAAAAAAATTACGGTTCGGGTAAATATTTGATTGTGCGTCCGTTACATTTATAAAAAATCGCCGGCGGAAAATTCTCGGGGATCGTTTCAGGTGGTTCGGCGTACTCTATGAACGACGATACGAATGAATCGTCTAAAACTGGCATGCTGTATAGATTTTCAAACACCGTCACTTTAAACGTCTCTAACCAGAGGAAAAATGAGCGGTGGTTTTCTTTCGTCTCGGTTATCACTACATAAGTAGGATCTTTTAAATTTGTAACGTCTCCTCCAGGATTCACTGCCACTCGGGTACCTGGGCTGTTTATTTTCCGTTCAAAGTCTCGCACCGTACTCCTTCTCGCTTTTTTGAGCAAAAAACTCAAATCGAAATGAGAAATTATTCGTTTCCGTAAGAAATCGGGACCTACGTTATCCAAAGGCCCCGTAACATCGCGTACTTTTTTATCGCTCAGTCTTCTCGCGTAGGATCTGCTGTACCCCAAAACGGTGGCGACGTCCTTACACAGCCAATAAACGAAACAATCTGAACCGACAATCCCGGTAAGATAATGATGAGGGATCGAAGACTTTCCGGGAATATTGTAGACGACCACGAACGACATGGTGGCAACGAGAGATTGACTCGAAATAAAAAAAGAGGGATTAGCCACTCGATTTTCTGAAAGTGGAACCGACACGTTAGTAGATCTTGACTCTGCGAATCTCCCGGCGAAAAGTCATTTTTAGATTTATCAAGAAGTCCCATTTATATTAAAAAAAAAAAAAAAAAAAAAAATTTTTTTTTTTTTTTTTTTTTTTTTAATGAAATAACAATTTGAAACTTATATAATATTCAGGAATTTGTGTTACATTATAGTACAAAAAAAAAAAAAAAAAAAAAAAAAAAAAATTTTTTTTTTTTTTTTTTTTTTTTTTTGGTCGTGAAGACCCCCGTGCGTCCGCACTTTTGAAATTTTGCTATTTTATGCGAAATTCTTTACTTTTAGAAGAATTTATTATTGAATAGGAAAATCAAAATGTTTAAAATCATTATAATATATATATATATATATATATATATATATATAATAATAATATTCGTTATACAATCATAATTGTTGTTAAAAAATGAAGGTCAAAGGTCAAAGGTCATTGACCTATATAGATTTTTAATTTTACAGACGTCAGAAAAATTGCAAAGTGCATGAAAAAAATAATTTCATCTTCTTAGGGTTTTAGATTTTTTACTGAAGATAAAAAAGATTTATGAGTCAAAATTTACTTTAATTAACATGTCAGAATAAAGAGGTAAAAAAGAGGAAGATTAACATCAAGGGATTACCTTAAGGGTAATTACCTTAAAGGAGAAGTAGTCAGTAATTTTATATATATATATATATATATATATATATATATATATATATATATATAATATTCGTTATACAATCGTAATCGTTTTAAATTTGTTTCAACCAGCTCTCAAAAAATTTTTTTCAAGTAGCTCCCAAATAAAAAATGAAGGTCAAAGGTCAATGACCTATATAGATTTTTAATTTTACAGACGCCAGAAAAATTTGCAAAGTGCATGCAAAAAAAAATAATCAAAACTTTATAGTGTACAAAAAAAATTACACGAAACATTTTCAAACATAAAAGTTATATTTATTTACAACTATAAATATATACTTATTTACATTGTTACTAAGTTACATTGTTCTACCCGATCCTCGGTCGGGACGGCGTGTTTTTTCGCTCTTATTTTTTTTTTTTTCTCTTTTGTTTTTTGTTCTTTTTTCGCCTCTTTGCGTCCACGACCGATCCTCGGTCGTGGTGGCGGGTTTTTTCGCTTTTCTTTCTTTTCTTCGTTTTTTGTTCATTTTTCGCCTCTTTGCGTCCACGACCGATCCTCGGTCGTGGCGGCGGCGTGTTTTTTCGCTCTTCTTTCTTTTCTTCGTGTTTTGTTCTTTTTTCGCCTTTTTGCGTCGAACCCATATCGGGTCGCGACGACGACGCGTTTCTGTTCGATACGGAAAGGGTTCCACAGTCACGTCCACCTCGTCCCTGGTCGCGGCGGCTCTCGCCAACGCGTCTGCCCGATCGCCGTGGACGTGACCGGCGTGAGATTTGATCCAGTGCATAAAGACTTTAATTTTATTTTTCGCGACGAAATCTCTGATCTGATCGGCCACTCGATGTCGTCGAAGAAAGGATCTCTCGACGAATCCGATCGCCGCTCTGGAATCCGTATAGACGTCCAGTTCGCGGACGCCCCTCTCGCGCGCGTCCGTCACGGCCTCCTTGATCGCCTGGAGTTCGGCCGTGACTATGCACAGACCGTCGGAAATGCGGATTTGTTTTTCCGCGACGACGGTCCGTCGGTCGTCGGACACGGCGGTGAAGGCGCACCCGGCGTGCTCTTGCCGCTTGGATCCGTCCGTGTAATACGAACACGACGTTCGCGGAACGCGATCCTTGATAAACGGGATCCGATCGAAATCGTAAATGCGACAGATTTCGGAGTAGTTGACGTCGGGCTCGTCGGAGACGGCAATTCTCCATTGGTACTTCTCCGGGCGCCGCCGTCGCCGAAATCTTTTTAACTTTTTCTTCGACTCTCGATGCTCGCCTTTATTTTTTTTCAACTTTTTCTTTGACTTTTGCACCCGAGACTCTCGATGCTCGCCTTTATTTTTTTTAAATGCTTTTTTGACTTTTGCAGCACCCGAGACTCGCGGCTGGACTTTCGGGTTTTAAAACGTTTCTCAGACTCTCGGCCTCGTTTCGGTTTAGAAATTTTCGAACGCTTCTTCGGCGTCTCGAGCGCCCGCTTCCGCTGCGGATCCTCTCGGCCGCCGAGGGGAGCGACGGGCGGCGTCGCAGGGTCTGCGAGATCTCGGGACGCCTCGGGTTCACGTTTCGGGGAGTCGTCTCCTCGATCGTCATCGTGGTCGTCGTCATCATCATCATCATCATCACCACCAGCAGCAGCAGGAGGAGCAGCAACAGCAGCAGCATCGGGTTGTAAAAGATCCCGGTCTAGTTTAAGAGAAACGGAAGTTTCTAGCTCCGGCGAGGACGCGTTCGAAAGTTTTTCGAGAGTGAAATTTTTCACCGAGGTCAGATTGTTCTCGGAATCAGGAAAGGAATCTTGAAGAAACGTGGCCATGTCGACGAGTGACAAGAGGAGGCGTCGAATGAGACACGTCTGATGCGCAGGCTAATATTTATGTCAAAAAAAAAAAAAAAAAATTTTTTTTATTTTTTTTGACAATTACACTAAAAAAATTTCTGAGAGCCAGTAGACTAGTGCGAAAAAAAAAAAAATTTTTTTTTTTTTTTTTTTTTTTTTTTTATTGAGAAGAAAAAAATTTATTTTTCTGGCGCTTGTAAAATTACAAATCTTATCAAGGTAGTTGACAAAACAACTTTCGTGAACACCCCTCTTTGGGAAAAAAAGTCACACGAAATATTTTAAAAACATAAAAGTTTTATTTATTTACAATTATAAATACATATTTATTTACATCGCTATAAGGACACAATTTCTTTAAGCAAAACATTGACTGCGTGATAGATTTACATTTTTATAACAATTTTTCCATTTTAAATCTGCACAAAGGGCACGTGTTTTTTCTCTCGAACCATGTTTGGATACAAAGTTCATGAAACTTGTGAGTGCAAGGAAGTTGTTTGGGCTCCTTTTGAAACTGTTCAAAACAAATGGCACATTCATCCAGGTTTTTATCCACACTCGTCGAAACACTTTCATTGATACGATTCAATATAAACTCTCTAAAAAATTCATGTTTTTGAAATAAAACGTCCATTAATTGAAGAATCATTTCGTTACGCCACAGAAACTCTGGATCCTTGGGAAAGTGAACCTTTTGTTTACAATGGCTCCTTTCGTCGTCGTCTTCGTTTTCCCGATACGGACAATCGTCGTTTTCTTTACACCAATTCGCTAGGCACGCATCGTGGTAACAATGAAGACAGGGTAACAGTTTAACCGCCTCCAAAGGACGAAACTTGATTTTGCACAAGACACACTTATCGTTTTGAGCAAGTTGCGAGTAATCTATTGGGATCGTGGGTATGGCTTCATAAATATGCCATTCAACAGCAGGTCTTTGAAATAACTCGTTTATAATATAGGCCATCGTCATTGCATTAGACTCAAAACAGCGTAGCACATTATTCAATCTCTGTTTCCGTGGACCACGTAATATGTAATTGGTTGATGTTTTACCCAAGAAAGGGTAAAAAGAATTTTGCAAATTGTCACTATCGGAGACTTCTACACTAGTCATGTTTTGTAAAGGTGTGAGACGATTATGCAAACTGTTAACTTTATAAGGCTTAAACTTTATGTGGTATAACTTCATATGGCCGAGCGAAAAACTGACTGCAAATGTTTTTTTTTTTTTTTTTTTTTTTTTTTTTTGTGTGACCTCTTATAGCTTGGCTTAAGGCAAAAAGAACCCTGGCCCATAATATACTTTAATCTGTACATAAAAATCCTCTGTCTTAAAATTATATATAAAGGCGTCATCAAAGGGCGTTCGATAATGTTTCAAAGGATGTTCAACAGTATAACCAATAGATCTCAGCTGTTCTGTTAATGAAGAAAAGGGTTCTTCGAAATATGAATATTGACTAATTTTGAATGTTTTTAATATACGTTTCTCATCCTTTTGACGACTTTCTATTAAACAAATACATTTCTTATAGCCATTGTTCTCCCAGTCTTGTTGACCAAATTTATGTATATCAAACGTCACTGTCCCTTTAGGAGTCGGAATATCCATGATCAGGAAATATACGTTACAAAATTCTGGGATGACCCGCCACACAGTACAACCGTAAGAGGTGTGAGATGTTATTGCGAAAAGAAACGTTATTTATTAAAAAAAACACACAACTGTCCAAAGAAGTGTGAAATGCGATTACGAGAGGAGACGCTATATATATTGTAAAAAAAAAAAAAAAAAAAAAAGTTTGGTATTCTGATGCGAGTTTTTTTTTAAAAAAAAACAAGACGGAAATAATTTCAAAGTTCAAAGAAACAATGTTCTAAAAAATTTTCAAAGTAAATATTACAAACTTTTTTGTTTGTATCACATCAGTCTCTAATTTTTTATGATTCATCGTTTCTTTTCAGTTTTCTAATGATCTTAGTCAAAGTTTTTTCTAAAATCAAATCAGTTTTTCTCATTCTCGGTCTCGCGTAGCTGTGTGGATGGTATAGTATCGTACATATAGCGCGCAACTCGCGCCAATGGAGGGGAGTGGAGCAGGCGTAGCACGTCAGCGTAGGCTCGGGTGTTTTCAAATCTTCTTTAATTTTGTATATGATGCATCCCGCATGGAATTCGTGGCCGCAGCGTCTCAGTATAATTCCGGACCCTCCTCTCCGCTTTCTGCAGTACACGCAGCATAATCTTCGAGACAAATACTGGCCAGCGGCATCGGGCACTGGGGCACGCTCATCGACAGCAGCCAGTGTTGTCTCCGCCATCTCAGAACGAAAAGTGACTGCGGATTAAAATTTTAAAATGAGATATACATTAAAAAAAAAAAAAAAAAAAAATTATTATTATTATTATTTTTTTTTTTTAACTATTTGGACAAATGGTTGTTGTTTTCGGTCGTGCAGACCCCTGTCCGTCCGCATTTTTGAAATTTTGCTATTTTATGCGAAATTCTTTACTTTTAGAAGAATTTTTATTTGAATAGGAAATCAAAATGTTTAAAATCATTATAATAAAGAATAAACTAACATATTTAAAAATGGTTAAACAAAAATTATCAGATATTGAAAAAACCGAAGCCAAAGAAAACTAAAAATAAAGAGGTAAACAAGAGGAAGATTAACATCAAGGGATTACCTTAAGGGTAATTACCTTAAAGGAGAAGTAGTCAGTAATTTATATATATATATATATATATATATAATATTCGTTATACAATCGTAATCGTTTTAAATTTGTTTAAACCAGCTCTCAGAAATTTTTTTTCAAGTAGCTCCCAAATAAAAAATGAAGGTCAAAGGTCAAAGGTCAATGACCTATATTGATTTTTAATTTTACAGACGCCCGAAAAATTTGCAAGTGCATGCAAAAAAATAATCAAAACTTTATAATGTAAAAAAAAAAAAAAAAAAAAAGTTTGTAACATTTTTTTTTTTTTTTTAAATGTTTTTTGCACGCTATCTGTTTATTTTGAGTCATGCCCTCATGGAATTTTAAATAGTATCTTTTGATTCACTTTTTTGACTCCATCCCTTTTTGTGACGACAACCCATGAACTAAGCCATAGATTTGTTTTTTTTGTAAAACACTATAAATTTTGGGTGAGGATAAAGATTTACAGAAACTTTTAAAAGAAAATAACAGTCTTTTTAAACCGTATGTCTTGGGTACCTTTTGTGTGATTGATTTTGTTTTGTGTGAGAGAAACCTGATTCTAAAAAAAAAACACATCGCTTTCAATGAATCTTAATATTTTTTAACATTGGATCGTTTCTCTTGACCGGATCCGTTTCAAAATGTCCAAGATTGGCAAAGCCTTTTTCGCAGAAAAAGGGGGTTGAAGGAAGTTGCTGTGGCAACTTCCTTCAACCCCCTTTTTCTGCTGGGAAAGAAACACACCTTTTACAACAGAACAACCTTTATCGAGGAATCTTTTTTCATACAGACATGGACCAGGTTACGCGTAAATGGTTTGTATCAGTCCTTTCGACTTGATAATGACTTTCGTCGCTGGTATTTTGTCCAGGATAATGGTAATACTGGAATCCTGAGGGAAGCTCGGTGCAGTGTCCTCCGAGTCGCTGGAATCGCTGGAGCTGCAAGTGACGACGGAGGGGGAAGATCCTCGACTCTTTGGCTGGGGCGTGTAGGAAGGCGACGCCGGCGTGTAGGAAGGCGACGCCGGCGTGTAGGAAGGCGACGCCGGCGTGTAGCAGGGACTGCAGGGAGAGTAGACAGGCGACGCCGGCGTGTAGCAGGGACTGCAGGGAGAGTAGACAGGCGACGCCGGCGTGTAGCAGGGACTGCAGGGAGAGTAGACAGGCGAGGCCGGCGTGTAGCGGGGCGACGCCGGCGTGTAGCAGGGACTGCAGGGAGAGTAGACAGGCGAGGCCGGCGTGTAGCATGGACTGCAGGGAGAGTAGACAGGCGAGGCCGGCGTGTAGCGGGGGCTCGTGGCAGAGTGGACTGGGCTCGCGGGGCAACGGGCGGGCGAGGCCGGCGAGTAGGCCGGCGCGGTCGGTCTACGGCGGACGAGGTCGTCGATGAACGTCCGAAAGGGAATCGCATCCGCTGAGGTCGACTGCCGGAGCTTATACACCCCTTTTTCTTGCGAAACAGCGACTCGAAATTCCGACGCGACCGTCTCGAGGAGTTTTTTGGAAGGAAGATCGGAGAGCAGGCAGATCAGGTGATAATGCGACACGACTCTACGCCGCAGCCAGCTCAACGGGTACTGTTCCAGGGCCTCGTCGTCCGCCACCTCCTGGACCGGGGCTTGGCCCTCCACGCCTTCGGGCCTTCTTAAAAACTCGGCGACGGAGGTGTCGAGCCAAAAGAGCATGCCTTTTCTCCCGACGAAGCCCCATAAAGCGGGTCGAGCGGTGAATTGCAGCTGGATCATCATGGTGAGACTGAATCCGGTTGGGAGAGAGAAGGACGTTTTATAAGAGAGTGGGACTCCGCCTCTCGCTCGTTTCCAATCCAAAAGGATGTGGGTTGTGGTTTTGTTTCACACAGACATATATATATATATATATAAAAAAAAAAAAAAAAAATTTTTTTTTTTTTTTTTTTTGAAATAAGAATTTGGAACCTATTTAGTATTCAGGAATTTGAGTTATATTATGTAAATTAGATTTAATAGGCCTGTATGGATCCATACTCCACATAATAACAATTCTCTTTGAACTTGTCTAAAAACGATTTGCTTGTATCATAATGTTTATCAAAAACTGCATATCGATACCACGCTTGACAGTCGTATATGTCACACATTTCTTTAAAAATTACAAGTCCACGGATAGTATGAGATCCATCTTTAGAATACTCAAATGAATATATCAAATACACATGTTTCTCTGGGTAAAAAACGGGCCCTTTAGAATCTGAGTTTGAAAAAAACACCCAGCGACTAGACAACATAATGCTTTTGAAACCAAAAAAATATAATGATTTACGAATCTTCTTACAATCAGTCTTATCATAATGCAGTCATTCAAGAGTCAAGAATAAGTTAAAATAACTTATATATTGAAAAAAAAAAAAAAAAAATTTTTTTTTTTTTTTTTTTTTTTTTTCAAGGATTTGGATTTTTTTATCAGAAATAAAAACTGATTAAACCGGATTGATATATATATATATATATATATATATATATATATTAGCAGATTTTTAAAAAAGTGTATCTTTGTGTTCCAATTTCTTTTCGTTCAAGTCATTTTTTAACACTTCTTTTTTTTTTTCTTAAAACTCAAATATATGCGTTACATTTTTGGTAGAGTGCTAAGAGTTGGTTTCGGTCGGAAAAAGGGAAGAAAAAAAAATTTTTTTTTTAGAATTGTGTCCCACCATAACCACCCGCTGCGATATTCAAACGTATCGCAACGCCACAATTCTTTTTTTTTTTTTTTTTTTTTTTTTTTTTTTTTTTTTTTTTTTGTGCCAAAAATGCCCCTTCGTTTTGATGAAAGGGTCTTTTTACCGAAACAAAATTATTATTATTTTTTTTAGAATTGTGTCCCACCATTTACCACCCGCTGCGATATTGTAATCTATCGCAACTCCACAATTCTTTTTTTTTATGTAAAATATATTTTTGTGCCAAAAATGCCCCCCTCTCCGTGGCAAGGGGGGTCTTTTTTTTGCCGAAAAAAGGATCAATGATAAACAAAAACAAACTCGCATTTAGTTCGAAGGTGAAAAAAAACCACGGAAAAAAACCTTCGAACCTTTCTTCAAAACAGGTTGACGGAGGGTGTCGTCTACCTGTTTTGAGGGGGGGGGGGAAGGGAAAAATGGGTGTGTGGAAGAGTCGACTCTTTTTTTTCTGTGCGCCCTATATTTGGGAATAAGAAAAAGAAATGACACAAGACACAAAATATAAGACAAGACACAATATTTTTTTTTGAAATATACTTTATTGGACCAGAAAAAAAAAAAATAAATAAAAGTTTGCTCTCGTCAAAAAATGAATCGTGTGAGTCCGGATGAAATATCCAGATCACGATGATTTTTTTTTACCCCTATTTTTTCTGTCTCTCTCTCTGTTATAGACAGACGAGAGAGAAGCGCGCGCGTGCGCGTAGATATAAAAAAACTCTTTCGTTTCCCTCGTCACAGTCCGATGTCGAAAGGTCGCCAAAACGACTTACGAACCTCCCTTGAGAGGCACCTGCTGCGCGCAACCCCTCGACTCGTCCCACACGCGCTCCCTGCTCAGTAATTTTTTGTTGTTTTTTTTTCGGGGTTTTCTTTCGTCTCCACCTTCATTCCTCCATTATCTTTTTGATCCAGGCAGTCCGCATTCCGTCATTAAAGTCAGACTCTTGCCGACCGAAATCAGACTCGGTCCAGTTAGTGACACCGTCCCAACGGCTTCCGACTCCGTCCAACGTGACTCTGCTAAAGAAACGGGGCACCCAATTCTGTCAAACAACTTAGGGTAACATGGATTTAGGCCCGACTGTCAGGCTTTACCGTTTCTAGCGTCAACTCGAGCATTTACTCACGAAGCAGTGCACCTGGACGTTTCGTCTCCACTACTAAGCCCAAGGACTTTCGTTTCGCTTCGGAGTCAATGGAGTTGTTAGTTTTTCAATCAGGCATCCGACTTCCTTTGTCGCTTGATAGATTTATTTTTTTTTATAATTATTCAAAGGAATGTCGCCTCTCGTCTCACCACAAGACCACACGGCATATTTTCCACCGATCTGTGAGAGGCTCAGGCCTTCCATGGAACCGAGTCTACGATGCGGATCCAAGTCAGCCCATCGCATCTGCTGCAGGGATCCACCGCGCCCCCGTGACGCGACAAAATTCCCACACCAGGGTTCCGGGCCGGGCCGCCGCAAGGCTACCACACGTAAAGCTACTCTCAGGATCGTTGCGACGAGACGAGAAGACCTGACCGAAAAACCAGGATTCGGAAACCACTTCATCTGGAAACTTTCTGCCCTTCTCAAAAAAAACGGAGGTGGAGAAAAAAATGGAGAATGAGGGAAAAAAACCCCCAAAATGCCTACTTGCAATAATACATTCCTTACAACTCTTTCCCTCCCCCCCTCACACACACGCGAAATAAAAAATGGCGGAAAAAAAGAGAATTTTGATGCGAAAAGCATCCTGGAAAAAAAAAGTGGATAAAAGGGGGCAGCCCTCGTCATCTCAGCCTGCGATCTTTACCATTCTACGTCATCTCGGAATAGAAACTGCGCGCTGTGGGACGACAAAGAATGGCTCGGATCCGAATTGCCCCCTTTCTCCATTACGCGCCCCCCTCCACGCGGATAAGTTTTTTATTTTCTCAATTACAAGAGCAGACTTTTTAAAAAAAAAAAATTACCTTTGCGTTCCAATTTCTTCTCGTTCAAGTCATTTTTCCAACATTTGTTTGGAAGATGTTGGTTTTGGTCGAAAAATGGAAAAGGAAAAAAAAATTTTTTTTTTAGAATTGTGTCCCACCATAACCACCCGCTGCGATATTCAAACGTATCGCAACGCCACAATTCTTTTTTTTTTGAAAAAGATGTTTTATGCCAAAAATGCCCCTTCGTTTAAATGAAAGGGTCTTTTTTACCGAAACAAAATTATTATTATTTTTTTTAGTCCCACCATTTACCACCCGCTGCGATATTGTAATCTATCGCAACTCCACAATTCTTTTGTTTTATGTAAAATATATTTTTGGCAAAAAAAGACCCCTTCCCCTCTCCGTGGCAAGGGGTCATTTTTTTTTACCGAAAAAAGGATCAATGATAAACAAACTCGCATTTAGTTCGAAGGTTGAAAAAAAAAACCCTTCGAATCTTTCTTCAAAACAGGTTGACGGAGGGTGCCGTCTACCTGTTTTGAAGGGGGGGAAGAGTCGACTCTTTTTTTTATGGGTTGGGGTTTGTTGTCGATGTTACAGTAGCTGAAAAACAAAAGTCGTTTTTAATTGAATGTACAATGTTCATAACCTACGGCTTTCCAAAATACTCTTTTTTTTCTGTGCGCCCTATATTTGGGAATAAGAAAAAGAAATGACACAAGACACAAAAATATCAGACAAGACACAATATTTTTTTTATGAAATATACTTTATTGGACCAGAAAGTTTGCTCTCGTTAAAAAATGAATCGTGTAAGTCCGGATGAAATATCCAGATCACGATGATTTTTTTTTACCCCTATTTTTTCTGTCTCTCTCTCTGTTATAGACAGACGAGAGAGAAGCGCGCGCGCGCGTAGATATAAAAAAACTCTTTCGTTTCCCTCGTCACAGTCCGATGTCGAAAGGTCGCCAAAACGACTTACGAACCTCCCTTGAGAGGCACCTGCTGCGCGCGACCCCTCGACTCGTCCCACACGCGCTCCCTGCTCAGTAATTTTTTGTTGTTTTTTTTTCGGGGTTTTCTTTCCTCTCCACTTTCATTCCTCCATTATCTGATTGAAAAAGACAGGCCGATCCGTCATCGAGAAACCCGTACGTCTCCGAACCGTCCACCTCGACTCTACAGCATGGGCCATCTACAATGGATATTTACACCCACCTGAAGCAGGCTTTACCATGTCTGCAGCAACTCCATCCATACCTCACAGAAGCTGTCCAGTAACTAAATCGTACTAGGACTTTCGTATGCTTCGGAAGCGATGAAGTCACTAAGGTTCTTCAAATCAGTCCATCGACATCCTTTGATAGATATTTTTTTTTCAATTCAAAGGAAAGTCGACTCTTGTCTCCCGGCAAGACCACACGGCATATTTTCCACCGATCTGTGAGAGGCTCAGACCATCCATGGAACCGAATCTACGGTGAGTACAAAGTCATGCCACCGCATCTGCTGCGGAAATCGGCCGCGCCCCGTGACGCGACAAATTCCCGCCCCAGGGTTCCGGGCCGGGCCCGCAAGGTAACCACACGTAAAGCTACTCTCAGGATCCGCGTGAGAGACAAGAACGACCTAAAATGGAACCAGATTATTCGGAAACGTTCCCTCATGGACCAGTTACTGCCTCCCCCAAAATGACCACGGAAGTGGAGAAAAATGGAGGTTGAGAAAAAAAACCCCAAAGTACCTACTTGCAATAATTCATTCCTTTCCTTCCCTCCTCCCCCCTCCACGCGAAATAAAAAATGCCGAAAAAAAGAGAATTTTGATGCGAAAAGCATCCTGTTAAAAAAAAAGGAAAAAAGGGGGCAGCCCTCGTCATCTCAGCCTACGATCTTTACCACTCTATGTCATCTCGGACCGCGCACTGTGGGACGACACAAAGAATGGCTCGGATCCGAATTGCCCCCTTTCTTCTTACCCTTCCCTCTCTTATTTTTCTCAATTACGAGAGCAGACTTTTTTTTTTTTTTTTTTTAAATGTACCTTTTGTGTTCCAATTTCTTCTCGTTCAAGTCATTTTTTTTTCCTCAAAACTCAAATTTATTCGTTACATTTTTTTTCGGTGGATTTTTTATTTTCAACTCAAAGTAGGGATGTACTGTGGAATACAAAAATGAGCAACGTTAAAGAAATTGCCGACCCGTCTCCCCCTCTCAGGAGGCTTCACAGACCGGGTTGCTCAGCAATTTTAGGAACCATTTCTTTTTAATGAAATGTGCGACGGCCGAAGAAAAAAAAAACGCGCTCTAACCAAAAAAAAAATATTCTCGATGTTTTCACCGCTAGTACCAGGACCCTAGCGGACTTTTATCTTCTCGCGCCTGGTTTCGAAAAAAGATGGATTGCCGACCCGTCTCCCCCTCCCACGAGGCTTCACAGACCGGGTTGCTCAGCAATTTTAGGAACCATTTCTTTTTAATGAAATGTACGATAGCCGAAGAAAACCCGCGCTCTAACCAAAAAAAAATTCTCGATGTTTTTTCACCGCTAGTACCAGGACCCTAGCGGACTTTTATCTTCTCGCGCCTGGTTTCGAAAAAAAGATGGATTGCCGACCCGTCTCCCCCTCCCACGAGGCTTCACAGACCGGGTTGCTCAGCAATTTTAGGAACCATTTCTTTTTAATGAAATGTACGACAGCCGAAGAAAAAAAAAACCCGCGCTCTAACCAAAAAAAAATTCTCGATGTTTTTTCACCGCTAGTACCAGGATCCTAGCGGACTTTTTCTTCTCGCGCCTGGTTACGAAAAGATGGAAATGGATTTTGAGTGCGTGCATGCATGTGTTTAACAAAAAATGTAACGAATACATTTGAGTTTTTTTTTAAAAAAAGTTGAGTTAAAAAAAAAGAAATTGGAAAAATGAAAGATACATTTTATGAAAAAAACACTTACCTTTTCCATGATCCGGAATGGAGCGAAGAGACTTTGAAGCGGAGAGTATTTGGAAAGCTAATTACGCGAAAACTACATTTTTTTAAAAAAAAATTTCCGTCTGAAAGGAAAATGATTTTACCGAAACAACATAATAGTAAATTGTAAAAAAAAACAGGCATATTTCAATAAAAATTACAAGTCCCGCGACACACCATCGTTAAAACGGTTAGGTTTCCAAAAATTTTACAAGTCCGCGACGAGAGGCGTCGTTCCAACACCTCTGATGCGAAAGCGTAAAAAAAATACAAGTTCCGCGACTCCCTTCGTAAGTACCGTTCAAGGTCCAAAAATAATACAAGTCCGAGACGAGAGGCGTCGTTCCAACACCTCTGATGCGAAAGCGTAAAAAAAAAATTACAAGTTCAGCGACCCCCCAACTCCAGCAACGTTCAATGTCCAAAAAATATTACAAGTCCGCGACGAGAGGCGTCGTTCCAACACCTCTGATTCGAGCGAGTATCGGAAAAAAACACAAGTTCCGCGAGACACCTTCGTTAGCACCGTTAGGTCTCCGGTGTCCAAAAATAATACAAGTCCGCGGCGAGAGGCGTCGTTCCAACACCTCTGATGATCGAGAGCGGGAGATTCGGAAAAAGATTACAAGTTCCGCGAGACACCTTCGTTAGCACCGTTAGGTTTCCAGTGTCCAAAAAATTTTACAAGTCCGCGGCGAGAGGCGTCGTTCCAACACCTCTGATTCGAGCGAGTATCGGAAAAAAACACAAGTTCCGCGAGACACCTTCGTTAGCACCGTTAGGTTTCCAGTGTCCAAAAAATTTTACAAGTCCGCGGCGAGAGGAGTCGTTCCAACACCTCTGAAGTTCGAGAGCGAAGCGAGAGAAACGGAAGAGCAGCCGGCTTGCAGCGCTGTCAGATGCCGACTGATCTGGCGAGCCAATGTCACTCCCTTTTATACCCAATCCAGGCTTAAAAAAAAAAAAATTTTTTTTTTTTTTTTTTTTTTTTTACGACTTACGAAATATTTTCAAAGTGGAAAATTATTTCAAAGTTTGGTTTCAGTCAAATATTCAGAAACGTACAAATAACAAAATTTTTCAAAGTCGAAAATTATTTCAAAGTTCGGATTCAGTTAAGTATTGAGAAATATAAAAAATGAGGAATATTTTCAAAGTTTTCAACATAGTCAAGCATGAACACGAAATAATTTCAAAGTCTCGTGTCGCGAAAAAAACACAAAGTCCACAAGCATGTCGATTTTCATCAAAGTCTCGATTTCTGAAAAAGTTTCAAAGTCTGAAGTCAGTTTATAGCGCGTGTGAAATATTTTCAAAGTCGAGATTTCAAAGTTCGGTAATTATTTCAAAGTCCCACAAAATTTTTCAAAGTCGGGAATTATTTGAAAGTTCGGTAAAATTTTTCAAAGTCGAGAATTATTTCAAAGTTCGGCTTCAAGAGAGAGAAACGGGAGAGCAGCCGCCCGGCAGCGCTGCATGATGCCAACTGATCTGGCGAGACAATGTCATTTCCTTTTACATTTAAAAAAAAAAAAAATTTTTTTTTTTTTTTTCACTTAAGGTGCCTTTTCAAACAAGCCTTCCTCTTATCGACGTGCTCTCCTGTCTCTGCGGTTGTCTCGCGATTTTGTCCTTACCTGTAATGCATTGTTACGTGCTCAGTTAAGTACTCAGAAAAGTAAAAATGAGGAATTTTTTCAGTTTTTAACATAGTCGAGTATGAACACGAAATATTATCAAAGTCTCGTGTCGCGAAAAAAATACAAAGTCCAAAAGCATGTCGATTTTCATTAAAGTCTCGATTTCTGAAAAAGTTTCAAAGTCGATATTTCAAAGTTCGGGAAGAAGATTTCAAAGATTGGCAAAATTTAATAAAGTCCGGAATTATTTCAAAGTTCGGCAAAACTTTTCAAAGTCGGGAATTATTTGAAAGTTCGGCTTCAAGCGAGAGAAACGGAAGAGCAGCCGCCCGGCAGCGCTGCATGATGCCAACTGATCTGGAGAGACAATATCATTTCCTTAAAAAAAAAAAAAAAAAAAAAAAAAATTTTTTTTTTTTTTTTTTTTGTAGTATTTAAGGTGTGTTCTCAGACAAGTCTCTCTCTTATCGACGTGTTCTCCTGTCTATGCGGTCGAGTTTGAACACGAAATATTTTCAAAGTCTCGTGTTACGAAAAAAACACAAAGTCCACAAGCATATCGATTTTCATCAGAGTCTCGTTTTAGTCCATAATTTGGTTATCTTCGGAAAGAGTTTGGTACTCAGATGCGAGTTTTTTTACACAAGTCGGAAATAATTTCAAAGTTAAAAAGATGTTCTAAAAAGATTTCACACAAAGTCCGGAGTCAATTTATAGCACGTGCGAAATATTTCCAAAGTCAAGATATCAAGCAGCAGCAGCAGCAGGTCTTGACTCCACCGTGTCCGAGCGAAAACTGACTGTAGATCGCTTAAGAGCTTAAAAAAAAAAAAAAAAAAAACTTTTTTGACTAGTTTTGTCGTCAGTAGGATTTCAACTTTCAACGAGGCAAGACGTGCTTTCGATGCTCTCTTCATATGCGTACAGCGGCATCGAGTAACCGGGGCGCATGGATATAAACAGCCGCAGCAGGTGTTGACTCCACCGTGTCCGAGCGAAAACTGACTGCAGATCGTTCGAGAGCTTATTTAAAAAAAAAAAAAAAAAAAAAAAAAAAAAAAATTACTAGTTTTGTCGTCAGTTGGATTTCAACTTTCAACGAGGCAAGACGTGCTTTCGATGCTCTCTTCAAATGCGGACAGCGGCATGGAGTAACCGGGGCGCATGGATATAAACAGCCGCAGCAGGTCTTGACTCCACCGTGTCCGAGCGAAAACTGACTGCAGATCGCTCGAAAGCGTTCTATCCCCATAAAAAAAAAAAAAAAAACTTTTTTGACTAGTTTTGCCGTCAGTTGGATTTCAGCTTTCGACGAGGCAAGACGTGCTTTGGATGCTCTCTCCAAATGCGAACAGCGGCATCGTGTAACCGGGGGCATGGACACAAACAGCCGCAGCAGGTCTTTCCACTACCGTATCCCAGCGAACACTGATTGCAGATCGCTCGAAAACCATCCATTCCGAACAGGTATAATTATGCGAGCGTCCTTCGTAGAGCGCACATAAACACTCATTCCAGTAAACAACAAGCATTCAACGGAGCAGCCGCAGTAGGTCTTGTCACCACCGTATCCGAGCGAACACTGACTGCAGATCGCTGGAGAACCCTCCTTTCAAAAAAAAAAAAAAAAAAAAAAAACTTTTTTGACTAGTTTTACCGTCAGTTGGATTTCAGCTTTCGACGAGGCAAGACGTGCTTTGGATGCTCTCTCCAAATGCGAACAGCGGCATCGTGTAACCGGGGGGGCATGGACACAAACAGCCGCAGCAGGTCTTTTCACTAACGTATCCCAGCGAACACTGATTGCAGATCGCTCGAAAACCATGCATTCCAAAAAAAAAAAAAAAAAAAAAAAAAAAAAGAACTTTTTTAACTAGTTTTGTCGTCAGTTGGATTTTAGCTTTAGACGAGGCAAGACGTGGTTTCGATGCTCTCTCCAAATGTACGCGCTTGAATGCTCAATAATACAATGTTATACTAATGTTTGCTTTATAATATACTTTTCCAATTGATATAAATGAAAAAACTCCTCTTGAGACTTCTCACACCAAAGGCAAAGTGACCCGAAAATTTCATACGCGACACGACCCGGATCGAGTCGAGGTGACCGCTGGTCAGCGGCGACCGGACGGACACGGAACGGCAGAGGCCGGTTCTCGACTCCGAGCGAGAAAGGCCGCCGACTCTCTCTTTTTTGCAACGCACGGGCACACGAAATCGAGTCGAAGTGACCGCTGGTCAGCGCGGTCGTCCGAACGAACGGGACCTTTCGATTCCCCGGTCCATTTCCGAAAGTTCGACACGCGACACGACCCGGATCGAGTCGAGGTGACCGCTGGTCAGCGGCGACCGGACGGACACGGAACGGCAGAGGCCGGTTCTCGACTCCGAGCGAGAAAGGCCGCCGACTCTCTCTTTTTTGCAACGCACGGGCACACGAAATCGAGTCGAAGTGACCGCTGGTCAGCGCGGTCGTCCGAACGAACGGGACCTTTCGATTCCCCGGTCCATTTCCGAAAGTTCGACACGCGACACGACCCGGATCGAGTCGAGGTGACCGCTGGTCAGCGTAAGTCTCGCGTCGCGAAAAAAACATAAAGTCCACAACCATGTTTATTTTTCATCAAAGTATCAATTCTCTCGAAGTGGAACCGGCATCCGGACAGCAGCGTCAGTGGATCTCGACTCCACCGCGTCCCAGCGAAAACTGACTGCAGATCGCTCAAGAGCTGCCTATTATTTAAAAAAAAAAAAAAAAAAAAAAAAAAAAAAAAAAAAATTTGACTATTATTGCAGTCAGTTGCATTTCAGCTTTCAACGAGGCAAGACATGCTTTCGAGCCTCTCTCCAAGTGTACATACTTTAACGCTCAATAATATAATGTTATGCTTATGGTTTACCTTTTCCAATTGATATACACACATATGTATATATAGATTTACAAAAAACTGAATAAAACCATAAAATATTTATAAAAATATCAGTTTATAACTCAATGTAGCTAAAATAATAAAAGATTTTCGAGTGCGTACTCGAATATTTGTTGTTTAGCACGCTTCAAATCAGGAACCGGAAATAAAACAATAAACAAAATATTTTTTTTAAATAATATACTTATAAAGACATTTTCAATTTTTTATTTATCTATACGAATCTGCAGATATCTTACTCGGGGGTTAATAACTCTCACTTACTTGTGGTCAGTTTCGGATAGGCATAATTATGCGAGCGTCCTTTGTAGAGCACACATAAACACTCATTCCAGTAAACAACAAGCATTCAACGGAGCAGCCGCAGTAGGTCTTGTCACCACCGTATCCGAGCGAACACTGACTGCAGATCGCTGGAGAACCCTCCTTTCCGAAAAAAAAAAAAAAAAAAAAATATTTGACTAGTTTTGCCGTCAGTTGGATTTCAGCTTTCGACGAGGCAAGACGTGCTTTGGATGCTCTCTCAAAATGTACATGGTTTAACGGTTAATGATACTATGTTATGCTTATGTTTTGCCTTTTCCAACTAATATACATATAAGTACAGTAAAATATGCATACGCACACACATATAAATATATGAAATATAAATATAAATATAAATATATAGTTGTTGTTTTGAGTCAATTTTACCATTTAATTGATACATTACGTGACGTAGGCGTTAAAAAATATCATCGACGAAAAAAAAAAACACATAAGATTTACAAAAACTGAATATAAAAACATAAAATTAATATAAATTATCAATTTGTAACTCAATGTAGCTAAAATAATAAAAAGATTTTCGAGTGCGTACTCGAATATTTGTTGTTTAGCACGTTTCAAATTAGGGACCGGAAATAAAACAATAAACAAATATATATTTTTAAATAACATGTTTATAAAGACATTTTCATTTTTTTATTTATCTATACGAATCCGCGGATATCTTACTCGAGGGATAATAACTCTCACTTACTTGTGGTCAGTTTCGGTCAAGCATAACTATTCGAGCGTCCTTCGTAGAGCACACATAAACACTCATTCCAGTAAACAACAAGTATTGAACGGAGCAGCCGCAGTAGGTCTTGTCACCACCGTATCCGAGCGAACACTGACTCCAGGTCGCTGGAGAACCCTCCTTTCCGAAAAAAAAAAAAAAAAAAAAAAAAAAAAATTTTTGACTAGTTTTGCCGTCAGTTGGATTTCAACTTTCGACGAGGCAAGACGTGCTTTGGATGCTCTCTCCAAATGTACATGGTTTAACGGTTAATAATACTATGTTATGCTTATGTTTTGCCTTTTCCAACTAATATACATATAAGTACAGTAATATATGCATACGCACACACATATAAATATATGAAATATAAATATAAATATAAATATAAATATATAGTTGTTGTTTTGAGTCAATTTCACCATTTAATTGATACATTACGTGACGTAGGCGTTAAAAAATGTCATCGATGAAAAAAGAATGCATAAGATTTACAAAAACTGAATATAAAAGCATAAAATTAATATAAATTATCAGTTTGTAACTCAATGTAGCTAAAATAATAAAAGATTTTCGAGTGCGTACTCGAATATTTGTTGTTTAGCACGTTTCAAATTAGGGACCGGAAATAAAACAATAAACAAAATATTTTTTTAAAATAATATACTTATAAAGACATTTTCATTTTTTTATTTATCTATACGAATCCGCGGATACCTTACTCGAGATTTAAAAAGTCTCACTTACTTGTGGTCAGTTTCGGTCAAGCATAACGATGCGAGCGTCCTTCGTAGAGCACACATAAACACTCATTCCAATAAACAACAAGCATTCAACGGAGCAGCCGCAGTAGGTCTTGTCACCACCGTATCCGAGCGAACACTGACTGCAGATCGCTGGAGAACCCTCCTTTCCGAAAAAAAAAAAAAAAAAAAAAAAAAAAAATTGTTATTTTGATCTACATCTCGCGTCCGGTGTAAATCTCGGGTCCTTTCTCACCTGACTCCATCGGACACCCCTCGAAACGGCCATTAAAGTTTTCCCTTTATAAAGGATCATCCCGGACTTAAACATTTTTTAGCCAAAAGTCCAAAAAAAACACAATTTCGAGTAGAAACTCCAAACTCGGTACAGACGTTCCTCTATGGTAGAGCGTTCGTTTCCACTGACTTTCGACCCTCTCTCGGGTCGCCCGGGGGGGAGGGAGGGTGAGGGGAACCCTTGGAAATTTCGGGTTCGAACGGTCAAAAGGTTCCGCCGTCCGCGTTTACGGACGGAAACATTTCGTTTCAGCACGGCGAAGAGATCTCGACCTTCCCTTCGATCCGGCACCGCGAAAGCACAGCAGTCAGTGTTCGCTCGGACACGGTGGAGTCAACACCTGCTGCGGCTGTTTATATCCATGCGCCCCGGTTACTCCATGCCGCTGTCCGCATTTGAAGAGAGCATCGAAAGCACGTCTTGCCTCGTTGAAAGTTGAAATCCAACTGACGACAAAACTAGTCAAAAAAAGTTTTTTTTTTTTTTTTTTTTTTAATAAGCTCTCGAACGATCTGCAGTCAGTTTTCGCTCGGACACGGTGGAGTCAACACCTGCTGCGGCTGTTTATATCCATGCGCCCCGGTTACTCCATGCCGCTGTCCGCATTTGAAGAGAGCATCGAAAGCACGTCTTGCCTCGTTGAAAGTTGAAATCCAACTGACGACAAAACTAGTCAAAAAAAGTTTTTTTTTTTTTTTTTTTTTTTTTTTTTTTTTTTTTTTTTTTTTTTTAGGGGATAAATAGGGGGAGCTCGAGCGATCTGCAGTCACTTATCGTTCGGAGATGGAACATTCAACACCGACCGCCGTTGTTAATGCCTGCGCCTCAGTGCCCGATTTTGCCGACGAGGAATCATCGTCTCGACTTTGGTGTCGCTTATGCAAAGATCCCAGAAAACTTTCGAAGATAATTTTACACGGCTGTGGTCACGAATGTCATGCCGGTTGCCTCGTAAGAAAAATAAAACAAGAATTAAAAAATCCAGAATCCGTGCTCACGTGTTTCGCGTGTTCCACCGCCGTCCATTGGAGTGACCTGCGCGCCGTGTGGCCAATAATGCACCCACCTCCTGTGACCCAAGAAAAATGACATTCAAACTACTTCGCTCGGAGTCGACGCCGGCTGCTGCTGCTGCTGACGACGATGACCGTGCTTTGGGCGGACTTTGGGTGACCGTGCGTTCGACGTGACCAGCGAAGTGACCAGCGGTCACTTCGACTCGACCCTATCGGAACCGGGTCGCGTCGCCCGTCCAACTTTCGGAAATGGACCGGAGAATCGAAACGTCCCGTTCGTTCTGACGTCCGCGCTGACCAGCGGTCACTTCGACTCGACTTTGGACGCAGAGAGTCGGCTTTCTCGCTCGGAGACGGCGGAGTCGAAGAGCGGCTGCTGTCGTCGATGACCCTGCCCCCCGGCAGTCGCCGCCAGACCAGCGGTCACCTCGACGACTCGGGTGCCCGCATACTGCAGAGAGTCGCTTTTCACTCGGAGTCGAGACCGGCTGCCGCCGTTGATGTCCGTGCTTCCAATGCCGCTGACCAGTGGTCATCTGGACTCGATCACCCCGACCGGGTCGTGTTACCCATCAAACTTTTGGAAAAAAATCAGAGAATTGAATGCTGATTTTTGTATATATTTAAACTGTGAGATTTATTTGTAAATAAATACGTGCAGTAGCACTTTTAAAACTTTACAAAATTATTTGTCTATTATTGAAACAACTAAGTTTTATATTAAAAAAAAAAAAAAAAAAATTATTATTATTATTATTATTTTTTTTTTTTTTTTAATAAATCAAATATAAAATATTTTCTAAATGTGTTATTCAGAAACGAATCAACGCATTATAAAATAGTTTCTAAATAACTCATAACTTCTTCTTTGTGTCAACAAAAAATCTAAAGAGGTCATTGACCTTTGACCTTCAGTTGTTTGATCGGTGTTGGTATTTCCTAAGCGATGCGGTAGTTGTTAACTGTGTAAAGACTCAAAATATTATGTCATGAATATTTGAGTCAAAAAAAAAAAAAAAAAAAATTTTTTTTTTTTTTTTTTTTTTTTTTTTTAAATAAATCATATATAAATTATTTTCTAAATGTGTTATTCAGAAACGAATCAATGCATTATAAAATAGTTTCTAAATAACTCATAACTTCTTTGTGTCAACAAAAAATCTAAAGAGGTCATTGACCTTTGACCTTCAGTTGTTTGATCGGTGTTGGTATTTCCTAAGCGATGCAGTAGTTGTTAACTGTGTAAAGACTCAAAATATTATATCATGAATATTTAAGTAAAAAAAAAAAAAAAACATTTTTTTTTTTTTTTTTTTTTTTGAGATTGTGAACATTATAAATACTTTCAGTCGTACCCCCCAAATTGTCATTTTGTCAGATTATTTTCTGTCTCATCGTACCCACCACCGCATCATGCCGCCTTGTCAAAACAGATCTTCGAAAGACGGATGTGAGAATTTAAGACTTTATTGGAATTTTCTCAAGCGAAACCCCACCTCCTTCCAGTGTACTCTCTGTAACGTTTCTCTCGTATCCATCCAATTCGAAAAACATTGCTCCGCATCGCACAATTTAAATTCCAGACGTTGTTGCGTCTGGTGCCTCGGGGAAACCTCATGGTCGAGCAAACGGAAACGCGAGCACGGCGATCACATGATAAAGTGTTGGAGAAAATTTTTAAAACTGAACACTCTCGTGGCCAAACCGGAACCCGTTCCCTTCGACGCGAAACCCATGGCCCAGGCCAAGTGTCTGTTCGATCACCGAGCGTTCGACCCGCCGCCACCGCGCGCCTACGACCTCGTCTGGCCCATGCCCCTCGACCCGAACCTCCCGACCTTCGAGGACGAGTCTCTCGACAGGGCCGTCTCCTGCGTCCGAAAGTACCTGGAACTGGGAGACTCCGTCGAATGGTTTCACGCCATGGTCCGAATTCCCGCGTTTCCGGGGTTTCTGGAAGCCATGGACAGGGACGAAGGGCGGACTCGAACCCTCACGTTCTCCTGCTGGTGCGACGGCGGAGAGCCCTCGGAAGCACGACTCGGGCGGCACAGGCACATGATCATAGTTTCGTCGCCCCCGGGACACTTTCTGAGAGACGTGTGGGCGAAAATAGAAGTGGGAGAGCGGCGGCGGCCCCGCAGAAACTTCAGGTGCCTGTACTGCAAACCCATCGACTCGGCCATGCAACTCGTCCACACCATCGGCTACCTGTGCAAACGCGAGTCCCGGTGCAACTTCTCTTCGGAATACAAAGACAATTCGCCCGAAAAACAGAACCACTTTTACTGTTTCGAAAGCCTCCCGAAAGACTACCGGCTGCCGCTCGTCCTGCAGTGGGAAGGCGGTCTCGCGAGTCTCCTCGACTCGACCTTCAAAGACCTGAAGCGAGACAAAATGGTCCAGGCAGACATGGATTTCTTCGAAAGCAAATGGCGCTTCAGAATAAAAAACATTCCCGGAATCACGCTCGGCACGGTCCTCCCGGTCGCGAAAGAATTTGAACCCTGTCCGGGTCCCACGGACATTTTCGTGCATCTCACGAAAGGTCGCCGTCTCTTTTTCAGACGCAACCCAGATTTAAAGGACCTCGCTCGGGAAGCCTGGCTCGAAAAGCAAGCCGAGACGGGCAACCTCTTTTACTACGTGGTGGCGGAAGACCACTGGACCCCTCGTCCGTATCTCCAGTCCCTGATCAACGAATTCAAGCCCATAGTCGATCAAAACAAAGAGCTGAGTGAGGAAAATGAAATGCTCAAAAGGGAACTTGAGGAATTGAAGCAGGAACTCGATAGGGCGAAAAGACCTAGAATTTAAATTTTCATTTATTTATGAGCCTTTAATCCTATTAAAAAAAAAAAAAAAAAAAAGAAAAAAAAAAAAAAAATTTTTTTTTTTTTTTTTTTTTTGGGGATCTATAAATGCATTTAGTCGTACCCCAAATTATCTTTTTTGTCGGATTACTTTTTGTCTCATCATACCGACCGCATCATCATGCCGAAAGACAATTGTCAAAATTTAAGACTTTATTGGGTATTCCTTAAGCGGAATTCCTCCTCTTTTCAGTGCCCTCTCTGTAAAGTTTCTCTCGTATCCATCCAATTCGAAAAACATTGCTCCGCATCGCACAATTTAAATTCCAAACTCTGTTGCGTCTGGTGCCTCGGGAAAACCTCTTGGTCGAGCAAACGGAAACGCGAGCACGTCGATCACATGATACAATGTTGGAGAAAATTTCTAAAACAGAACACTTTACCGCCGGAAAATCCCACTCTCGTGGCGAAACCGGAACCCGTTCCCTTCGACTCGAAACCCATGGCACAGGCCAAGTGTCTGTTCGACCGAGCGTTCGACCCGCCACCGCGAGCCCTCGATCTCGTCTGGCCCATGCCCCTCGACCCGAACCTCTTGACTTTCGAAGACGAGTCTCTCGACAGGGCCGTCTCCTGCGTCCGAAAGTACCTGGAACTGGGAGACTCCGTCGAATGGTTTCACGCCATGGTCCGAATTCCCGCGTTTCAGGGGTTCCTGGAAGCGATGGACGGGGACGAAGGCAGGACTCGCACCCTCACGTTCTCGTGCTGGTGCGACGGCGGGGAGCCCTCGGAGGCCCGACTCAGGCAGCACAGGCACATGATCGTGGTGTCCTCGCCCCCGGGACACTTTCTCAGAGACGTGTGGTCGAAAATCGAGGTGGGAGAGCGGCGGCCCAGCAGAAACTTCAGGTGCCTGTACTGCAAACCCATCGAATCCGCCATGCAGCTCGTCCACACCATCGGCTACCTGTCCAAGCGCGAGTCACGGTGCAACTTCTCGGGCGCCGAAAACAAAAAGGGTGCCGCCGAAAAACTGAACCACTTTTACTGTTTCGAAAGCCTCCCGAAAGACTACCGGCTGCCGCTTGTCCTGCAGTGGGAAGGCGGTCTCCTGGAACTGCTCGGCTTGACCTTCAAAGACCTGAAGCGAGACAAAATGGTACAGGGAGACATGGATTTTTACAAAAGCAAATGGCGCTTCAAAATCAAACACATCCCCGGAATCACGCTCGGCACGGTCCTCCCGGTCGCGAAGGAATTTCAACCCTGCCGCCGAGGCGGTCCCACGGATCTTTTCCTGCATCTCACGAAAGGTCGCCGTCTTTTTTTCGAACGAAACCCGACTCTGAAATACCTCGCTCGGGAAGCCTGGCTCGAAAAACAAGCCCAGGCGGGCAACCTCTTTTATTTCGTCGTGGGGGAAGACCACTGGACGCCCCGGCCCTACCAACAGTCCCTGATCAACGAGTTCAAGCCCATAGTCGACAGAAACAGGGAGCTCGAGTCCGAAAACGCGGGGCTCAAAGAGGAAGCGGCCCGATGGAAACAGAGGCACGCGGAGGACGTCAGAACCCTGACGGACAAATGTTCCGCGTCCAGCGACAAAATTTGCGAGTTGAACCATAAAAATTCCGAGTTGAACGAAAAAATCCATCTGCTGAACGACAAAATTCTTCAACTGCACGAAGGGGAAATCGCGAGACTCAAAAAGGAAAACGAATCGCTGAAAAAGGAAAACGAAACGCTGAAAAGAGAAAATGAGGAATTGAAGCAGGAACTCGACAGAGTTAAAAGACCTAGACTTTGAGTTTCATTCATGAGGTCCAGTGGTATAAAGGCGCAAAAAAAAAAAAACAAATATTTAAGCCGCGAGGCGGTCGCTGGCGCTCCCGCCTCGCGGCTTAAATATTTGTTTTTTTTTGCGCCTTTATACCACTCGACCCTTCTCTTTTTTTTTAAATTAATCGTTTTTTTTTCTAAAATATATATATTTTTTGATAAAATTTATATCGTTAACATATACTTTTTATACATATTAATACATAAAAATAATTTATCGATTTTGCAAAACTCGTACTGAAAATCAAACAATTTATTCAAAATCAACATTAAAAACGAAATTTCCAGTCAAATTTAATCGAAGGTATATTAACATTGGGTAAGCTTCAACAACGTTGTACACAGAGTTGTAATTTGATTTATTTAATAATTAATTTATAATTTGACCTTGGTTCAAGGTCAAAGGTCAATGACCTCTGTTACATTTAAAATTTTCTTTGCCTCCCGCCGAACCCGAAGTGAAAATTTGAAACTCATCGAGTATCGAAGAATCCGTGATTTGCGAATTGCGAATTACATAGAGTTAATTTATAATTTGATCTTGGTTCAAGGTCAAAGGTCAATGACCTCTAATACATTTAAAATTTTCTTTGTTTCCCTTCGAACCCGAAGTGAGAATTTAAAACTCATCAAGTATCGAAGCATTCGTAATTTGCGAATTGCGAATTGCGAATTGCGAATATGTAAATGACCCCGTCAGCGGCCGCCAGGTTCTGATCTCCAAAACTGGTGGACGGTAGGTGGTGCCGTGTTCGAACCCAGTCGCTACCGTCGGCCTGACCGTTCGGAGTTTTCCGCGGTTTTCTTCGAACGTCTTTTTTTGCGTGAATACGGGTCAGGTTCCCTTACTACAATTGAATTCCCTGACAATTTGTGAAACTCATTAAGTATTCAAGAATTCGCACATTGCGAATTCGCAACTTGCGAATTGCGAATCGTAATATGTAAGTGTCAACATGTCTAAAAATAATTTTTCATGTTTTTTTGCTTTCCACCGAACCCAAAGTGAGAATTTAAAACCCATTAAGTATTCAAGAATTCGCACATTGCGAATTCGCAACTTGCGAACTGTAATATATAAATGTCATCATGTCTAAAAATAATTTTTCATGTTTTTTTCTGAAACCTTGGAGAATTAAAATTTTCCGTTGAAAAAAAAAAAAAAAAAAAAAAAAAAAAAAAAAAAATTTTTTTTTTTTTTTTTAAGTCTAGTATAAATATCAGTCCGCGCATCAGACTAGCCTCGTTCGACATTGCCACTCGTCGAGATGGCCCCGTTATACCAATATTCTCCGTTTTCTTTACCTGCCTCGGACATTGACTTTTCAGTCTTGGAAGACTGTTTTATTCCCGAGGATGCAATCTGGAACGTCTCGCACAAGATTCTCTTCGACTCCTTTCCCGACTCCGAGAGCAACCTGCCCTCGTTGAAAAGTTTCCCCTTCGAAGAACCTTCGAGGACGCCGCCTGTGCCAGAACCTTTCGTTTCCCCGAAACTTGTCCGGGATTTTTTACTGCCCACTGCTCCACCTGTTTCTGCTGCTCCTGCTGTTGCTCCTGCTCCTGCTGCCGTCGGTGCTGCCGCTGCCGCTCCCGCCGCCGTCGTCGCTCCGGGAGACGACGGCGACTCCCCGAAGCGAGAGCCCGAGGCGCCGCGACCGCCCGAGTCCGAGAAGCGGGTGCCCGAGGCGCCGCCGCCGCGAGGTCTCGCGGACTCCGAGAGACCTCTCGAAATTCCCGAACCGAGTCGCGGACCCCAGGCGTCGAGACCGCCCGAGAAACGCGTTAAGAGAGCCGAATCGGGAGGAGAGACCGAGAAACCTTTCGAAATTCCTAAAGTGAGTCGCGAACCCCAGGCGTCGCGACCGCCCGAGAAACGCGTTCGAAAAGCGAAATCGAGCGGCGGCGGCGAGACCGAGAAACCTTTCGAAATTTCCGAACCGAGTCGAAAACACCAGGCGTCGCGACCGCAGGAGAAACATTTTCGAACATCTGAACCGAGCGGAGAGACGAAGAAACCTTTCGAAATACCCAAACCGAACCGGAAAACCGAGGCGTCGCGACCGCCCGAGAAACATTTTCGAACATCTGAATCGAGCGGCGAGACGAAGAAACCTTTCGAAATACCCAAACCGAACCGGAAAGCCGAGGCACCGCGACCGCAGGAGAAACACGTTCGAGTATCTGAATCGGGCGGAGAGACCGGGAAACCTTTCAAAATTCCCAAATTCAGCCGGAAATCCGAGGCACCGCGACCGCAGGAGAAACGCGTTCGAAAGACCATGTCGGGCGGCGAGACCGGGAAACCTTTCAAAATTCCTAAAATGAGTACGATATCCGAGGCGCCGCGACCGCAGGAGAAACACGTTCGAAAGACCGTATCGGGCGGCGAGACCGGGAAACCTTTCAAAATTCCCAAACTCAGCCGGAAAGCCGAGGCGTCGCGACCGCAGGAGAAACGCGTTGGAATATCTGAATCGAGCGGAGAGACCGAGAAACTTTTCAAAATTCTTAAACTGAGTTTGAAAAGCGAGGCGTCGCGACCGCAGGAGAAACACGTTGGAATATCTAAATCGGGCGGCGAGACCGGGAAACCTTTCAAATTTCCTAAACTGAGTCTGAAAAGCGAGGCGTCGCGACCCGAGGAGAAACGCGTTCGAAAGACCATATCGAGCGGCGAGACCGGGAAACCATTTAAAATTCCTAAACTGAGTCGGAAATCCGAGGCGCACCGCGATCCCCGGAGAAACATTTTCGAACGGCCGAATCGGGAAACCTTTTAAAAATATCCAAAGTGAGCCGGGGCATCGCGACCTAAACTGAACCCAGGCTAGACACTAGTTTAAAAAAAAAAAAAAAAATTTTTTTTTTTTTTTTTTTTAATAAATATCAGTCCGCGCATCAGCCTTGCCTCATTCGACTTTGTCACACTCCAGCAACAATGGCACGTTTACCCGATTTTCCCTGCTATTTTTGCCATTCTGACGTTTGTTGTTTGGACAGGTCGGTGGTCAGAATGGATTACATTTTACCAGATCTTTTTGCAGAATCTATATATCTTGCAAATGTGAGCAATGGTTCTCATCTGGACCACTATAAACCCGTGGATTTTTCAAAATTAAAGGAAATTGAATGGATGATGTATACTACAATTTTAAGAATGCAAGGACGTTTCTTTCAAAAACATCCCTTCAAACTCAATGTCAGTATTGAAGAAGTGAACGTATTATCGGATATTTGTCCCATCTTAGAAAGAAAATTAAGCGAAATTGTTAAAACTACATTAGAACTGGGAGAATTTAACATACTTCGCAACGAATTGTCGTCGGCCGGAGTATTACCAATGCCCTATCAATGCATCGTTTTAGAATGTCTCATTGTTGCAGGAAAATTTACAGTACTCTGTATGCAAAAATTTGAAGATCAAGTTGATGTAATTTATCAGGATGCGCTAAATGTGTTGCTGAGATGTTTTGAGGAAACCAATATTACATCGTGGATTCTCCACACCAGTAGGGTCATGCACCCATTCGGAACGGTAGGCTATGCATTCCAACAAGAAATTACACCTACAGTAGATGACATTTGTCATCGATTAAGTCATACATTATAAAATCTTTAAAAAAAAAAAAAAAAAAAAAAAATTTTTTTTTTTTTTTTTTTTTTTCGAATATGTAAAAATTACAAGTCGAGTAGTTCTTTTAACAAATTGTTAAAAAACTACTTTATATATATTATAGAGATATATATGTTTGACACTGTTTTCTTAAAAAAAAAAAAAAAAAAAAAAAAATTAATTTTTTTTTTTTTTTTTTTTTTGACAGTATAAATAGGAGTCGTTTATGAGTTTAAAGTCACTTTCCGCTTGGAGATGACAAAGTTATCCTCTACTACCGCTATTGTCGCTCCTGCTGTCCATGTTCTACTAGTTCGACTTTGACTCAATCCAATTTTTGAAACTCGTGATCCGATCAAAATTTTGCGTTATTTTATTAAGTCTATTATTCTTTAAAAAATTATGTACTTTTCATCAAAGTTTTTAGAAAAAATCGATATAAAGTTCATTTTTCTACTATAAAAATTATATTTATTTTTATTATTTTTATTATGTTGAAACCAATGTTGGTGATCAATGTGATGCAAAAAAAAGGGATCGAAAGGTTGAAAAGAATTTCTTTTTCAACCTTTCGATCCCTTTTTTTTGCCGCCTTCAAAAGCGAAACAGACTGTTGAATGAAAAAAAAATTGTTTTTTTTTCTCCATCTCTCTTTTTTTTTAAATGATCGAGCCCAATGTTGGTAACACTTTTGTCGTAAAAAAAATGCGCCAAAGGTAAAAAGGAAAAAAAAAATTTTTTTTTCCTTTTACCTTTGGCGCATTTTTTTTACTTTTTTCCCTATTTCAATCCCCTGTTAAAGATTGATAAGTGGGAAAAAAAAAGTTTTTTTTAAAGTCTTTGATTATTGATTAAAAGTTATTTGTTGATGTTGAGCTGCTAATGAAAAAGGCGTTGGAATTCGTTTTCCAACACCCGAATGTACGGGTGGTACATTCCCAAGTTATAGTACAGATTGGATTCCACGAAATATCCTCCTTCTAACAAATTGAGTTGCTGATAACCGATTTGTTCAATGGTTTTGTGTCTTTCTTCTTCGGCTTTGGCTTCGGCTTGTTGTTGTTGTTGTTGTTGTTGTTGTCCTTCTTCTGTTGCCACGTCCCAGGTGAGCGACCGATAATTTTCGGCGACTCGAAGCTCGATCGGAGACAGTTCCGTCAGGACGCGGGTGCAGCGGCAGACTCGAAAGAGGGAAGCGCAGGAACATTCGACAAAGAGTCTGTGGTCCGCGGTCAACGTCACGTGGAAATGGTGACACGACCGGACGTCACCGGACGCCTCGAATCGATCCGGATCTCGACTTCGGTCCAGTCGTAAAATTTCATCCTGTAGGCGTGGCGGTTCCGTGGGAAATGCGGAGAGCGACCGACGACGATGTATCCGTAATTTTTCAGGTGATAAGTGAGCAGCAGCGATCGATCCAAGTGCATGAAATCTTGGAAAAAAACATCGAGGTGTCGTTTCATGCGATCCACGGGCCCGACATAGTAGTGAGTGTCGAATTTCTCGTTGGGATTGTATCCTTCCAAATAGTAGTGATGGATGAACACGTTCAAGTTTTGCGGGTCGATTCGAAGACACAGGCGATGCGACCAGTTGGTGCGAGCCGCGTACAGTCCGGGTCGGATGCTTCGCAACAGATCGTACAGGTACTCTTTCGAAAAAGGGACGGGACGCGACAGGTAGGCCGCGCGGTCTTCCAGATAAGGTCGAAATTCCGGCATGCTCAGCAGACGATAGATTTTGTCGTGCAGCGGAACGTAGCGCCGAAAAATCAAAAACAGGATTTCGGGGGGCAAGTCGAACAGACGGACGACGGTCGCAGGAGTGGATTTCGTTACCGCCGCCGCACCACCACCAGCAGCAGCAGCAGCAGCAGGGACGAGAGGAGCAGTTGCAACAGTCGCCATCTTTTTCGAAATATAAAACTCGACACGGGACTGACAACGTTAAATAGTTGAGGGTCTAAAGAAAAAAAAAAGAGTCAAACCATCTCCCATCCCATCCCTCTCTCATATTCCACCTCCTTTGAATATTACACACACACAGATACAGAAAGAAAAAAAAAGAAAAACCAACTCGTAACCAATGAAAGAGCGAGCAGCAGTTCCTTGACCATCGAAACGGTTCAAGGTTTTTTTCGTTATCTCACTTTCCTCCACCACCACCACCATCCTCTTCTTCCCCTTTCAATTTTTGTTTCTCTGTGATTTTTGTTTTTTTTTTCGAGTGTCGATGTCTTCAAGCGAATCTAATCGGGATGTTAGATGGGGGGGAGGGGGGGAGGGAAAGATGACTTCAAAAAATTTTTTTTTCGTTTGACACGTATCCAATGTTGGTACTGAATGCGTCGTAAAAAAATAAGCCAAAGGTTAAAAAAAGAAAAGAAGTAAAAAAAAAGAAATTGGACCAAGATCCAAACAATTTTTTTTTACTCCTTTCTTTTTTTTAACCTTTGGCTTATTTTTTTACCTTTTCCCGAGGGAAAAGAATGCATAAATAAACTTACTTATTTTTTACGAAGAGGTTCGTCGTCATCCTGTTGCTGCTGATCTTCGACCCCCGCCTCTCTCTTTCTCTTGTCTGCTGTTTCTTTCCGCTGCTGTTGCTGCTGCTGTTCTTCCACCCAAGCGGCTTTGTTTTCAATTTTCCACTTTTTTTTCGAAAGCGGACAATACGTTTTACTCGACAGGGCCGCGGAAAGCACGTGACGCCCGTCTTTTCCCAAACGAAACACTTGTCGACCGGCCAGGGGAATACTCGGGACCCCCTCGGGATGGTTCCAAGTCAGGGAGGAGGAGGATGTTCTGAAATTCGTTTCGAATCGAAACTCGAAAGGGGACAGGACTCGAACGCGAGGATCGCAACGGCGACACGTGCGATGCAGGAGGCATTCCACCGTGATGGTCCGGTCGTTCGAAAAGAGAACCGAAAAATGCGCGCTGCCGTCGCTGCCGCCGATGCTGAAATCTCTCATTTCGCGTTTCTGTCCCACTTCGATCATGCAGGTCGTGCCGTCGTAGAAGCGCATCTGAAAGAGACGGGTGGGACGACGCGGGGAGGAATGCTCGACCAGGACGTATCCGTGACCCGGGAGATGGTAGGCGAGCAGGTGATACGGGTGATAGTCCACCAGAAAATTGCTCAGGTTGGAATGTAATTGCGGGAGGGTTTCGCGATGACAGGCCACCACGCCGACGCGGGACTGCTGCTGCCAGTGGTGCCGAAAAAGCAAAGTTTGCAAGATTTCGGGCGGAAAGAGCACGTAATGACGGAGAGAAACGTGCAGCGTGGTTTCGTCGATCTGCAAGCGGAAGCAGTGCGTCCAGTCCTCTCGGGCCACGTACCATCCGGGACGAATGCGACTCAGGAATCGCAGATACGCGTTCGAAAAAGGTGCTCCGCGCGGTATGCGGTAGGCCCCGCGACACCGGACCAGAGTGCGAAATTCTTCCATTTTAGAAAGCACGTGCAATTTATCGTGCAGAGGTATGTAGTTGCGAAAAAGTGTTAACAGGATATCGGGATGTAAATCCGTGAGTCGGATAGGGGAGGACGCGAGAGTATTAGTAGTAGAAGAAGAAGAAGAAGAAGACATAGACGTGGATGTTTCCGCGACCGCTGCCATTTTGCCCTCTCTGTCTCTAATCTTTGTTCGCAAAAAGATTTCCCTTTTTATTTCAACTTCTAATTCTTCTAGTCGACATTCCGCGTGTTGTTTTCTTAACCCCCCTCCTCCTCTCATCCATTCGATGCACTCGAGCGAGCGAGCGGGCGGACGTGTGGGCGCGTCCAGTCGGCTCTCAAGGCTAACCGGCTGCGGCTCGATTGCTTCGGCATGCAAGGTCAACGGATGTTATTCTTTTCATTCTGTTTTTTCGTTCCCATCTCGAAAACATTTTTTTCCCCTCAAGGGCATGCATGCCTTTGTCAACTTTCTCACGAAACAGGATGGGGTTTTTTTTAGTTGTTGTTTCCCTACCCCCTGAAAGGTATGCAGACTCTTTGTCTTTGTCTTGTCGACCCAACTCTGCGTTTTTATCTTTCAGAGAGAGAGAGAGAGAGAGAGAGAGAGAGAGAGAGAGAGAGAGAGAGAGATTAAATGAAAAACATAAAGTTTAGTAGTCCGGTCTATTTTTTTTTTTGGTTTGAAAGTATAGCTATTGAATCTCTTTCTCTCTTCTCGAGCCGAAGAATGTCTTTTCGCGTGAGATTGTTAAAAGAAGTGAATGAAAAAATTGGTGCGGCGATACACTGTCACGTCACTAGAAACGGAACGGTATATTTTCGAAGCGTCGATCTCGAAAGATTTTTGGGACGTCCGCTAGTGAGATCCTTGAGTTGCGAAGGAATTTGCAACTACCGGTGTGGCGGAGGAAGAAACAGTGAAAGCGGCGACGGTGTGGAAATGTACGCGCTGATACGAAAATTGATCAAATTGAAATCGGGAAAAAAATTATTAGACTTTATCACCTGGGGACGCGTGGTTCCTCGAAAACAGTGGTCGAGACATCGGGGATTGACGGAACCCTGGTTGCTGGTACAGACGAAAGACGCGACGACGGGAAGCAGCTTTTTAGACTGGTTGCACCAGTTTAAACGAGAGCAAAGAAAACGTTGTAAACGACTCGGTTTACGAATTTGAACCGAGAGAGAGAAAAAAAAACTTTTTTTTTTCCTCGGTTCATTTTTTTCCCTTTTTTTAAAAAGACTTTTAGGTCACCAATATTGGAATAAAAAAAAAACACTTTAACATTTTCGTGCCATAATCAATAATGTACAATTAAATATTCATTATATAGAGATGAAATGTGTTTTTTTTCCTAAATTATTCAATGAAACTTGCCTCATAAAGGTAAATTACTAATTCACATCAAGATCATAAAATAATGAAACGTTATTTCAAGTTTAGTCAGATTTAATAACTAAAAAAAGCTTGATTAATACATAAATATATTCGGTAAGATTGTAATCATCAAAGAAATCAGCAATATCTTTATTTTTTTTTCAGAAATAAGTTATTCTTTCTTCATGAAAAAACATGAATTCAATAACCTTAACAAAAATTACAAATGAAAAAAATGTATGGAATTGATATCAAGCTAAAAAAGTCAAATTTTGCACCTACATCTGAACTGAATATTTCATTGTTTACATCCTTAAAATATGTGAGAATTTTAGAGAGTTGCGGATTTTAGGAGTGCGGCTTTGAAGGAGTCTACTATATATATATATATATATATATATATATATACATGTGTATTGTAAAGAACAACTTTTTACAAGTCTCAAAAACATAGCTTGAAAAATTTTAAAAGTGTTTGCCCGTTACTCCCGAAAAGGAAGCAAAAAAGATCGTTTTGTTTTTCATTCTATCTGTGCCAACGTTGGTACTCTGTTTGTCGCAAAAAATTGCGCCAAAGGTTTTAAAAAGAAATTGGATAAACCAATTTCTTTTTAAAACCTTTGGCGCAATTTTTTGCCTTTCCCTTTGAACAATCTGATGGAAAAAAAAATTCCATCAGCAATATATGGGAAAGATTTTTTTTTTCTTTCATTCTATTTTCTGTGCCAACGTTGGTACTCTGTTTGTCGCAAAAAATTGCGCCAAAGGTTTTAAAATGAAATTGGATAAACCAATTTTTCTTTTTAAAACCTTTGGCGCAATTTTTTGCCTTTCCCTTTGAACAATCTGATGGAAAAATATTCCGTCAGCAATATGGGAAAGATTTTTTTTTTGGTGGGGTGGGTTGGTGATGAAAAAGTTTTTTATTCCAACAAGCTTCTCAATCGTTCGTTTCTTCTGGCGATGACTTCGACTTCTAACGAGTTATAAAACTTATAATTTACGTGATAAGTCATTTTGGATTCCATGTGGTTTTCGTCTTCTTCCAGTCGAAATTCTTGCACTCCCACTAGAGGCACGGATTCTTGTTCGTTCCAGTTCAGACTGCTGAGATTCGGCGAAACTCGATAAGTTATCGGAGACAGTCTCTGAAATCGCGTTTCGCAGTGACAGTAATAGGGCGAAGGGGTCATGCATTTGACGTAGAGGGTTTTGTTGAGTTTCCATTTGATTTTGAAATGGGTGTCCAAACGCCATCGACAGTAGATTTGTTGCCAGCGACCGGGCAGGATCTCGACTTCGCTCCAGTCGTAGAACCGTAAGTTGTGGTGGCCGTTTCGCGAAGCGGTCGAGTCGATCAGTACGAGTCCGTAGCCTTCCAGTCGATACATGTACATTTTGGGCTGCTGCTGCTGCTGCCGCGGAAGGGGGGGTCTGGATGCCGTCGTCTCCCCTCTCTCGTCCTCCTCTAGATACTGGAACTGCGTCAAGAAACTTTCGATGTTTTGAAAAACGCGGTCGATGGACGCGCGAAAGAAACTTTGGTGCAGGACGGCGGGTTTGTAATGGCCTTCGAATCCTTCGAGGAAAAAGTGATAGATTGCGAAATTCAGGGTTTCGGGATCGAGGCGAAGACAGAATCGATGGGTCCAGTTTCGCGTGGCGAAGTACCAGCCGGGTCGGATTCGGCTCAGCCGTTGCAAGTACGCGGTCGAAAAGGGCACGGGGGACGAGAGGTAAGCCGACCGGTACGTCAAGATGGCATGAAATTCCGGCATGCTCGTCAAAAGACGCAGTTTGTCCTTTAGAGGGATGAACGTTCGAAAAAGGATCAGGAGTATGTCGATGGGTAAATCCAGCAACTGCGTAGAGGCCATGATTCGTGTCGGGGAGTTTGCTTGATAAAAAAGTCAAAACTCTGTGAAGAAATGAAAAAGGGCGCGAAGCTTCTTTTTAAACTCTTGGCATCGCGCCCACCTCCTCTCCCCCCTCCCGAACTGTTGCACTCAAAAGAGGCTGCGATTAGTCGAAACGGAATGCGGGGCGTATCATCAGGATGGACAGCGTTCACGGCTTTCGGGCGGGGGGGGGGGAGACGAGCGAATGGTTAGTTCAAAGTAAGAGTTCCTTTCCCTTTTTTCGCTTGCTCGCATCATACAGTTTCAAGGTAATCAGTTGATCAGTAGGTTGAAAAACAAAGAACAAAGATTCCATTGCCGCCGAAAGGCAAAAAATAAAAAAAGAAGTTCATGATGTGACTCGCATAAATTCCATGACAGAAATTAGAAAATCCCGTGTCTGTTGATTATGATAAGCATCGAATCGAACTGGGAAGAAAATATATTATTTGGCGGGTATTCAGGATTGAATAAATTGGCTGGAACATGTTTCGGGTACGTTTTAATTTCAAGGTTCATGTTTTTTTTTTCCTTCTCGCATTGAAAAAAAAATATCGGCAGAAATTAGGAATCCTATATACTTGGGTATTAATAATAAACCAAAACATAAGAAACTGGGAAGAAAATATATTGTCATTTAAACAAATCGACAAGAATTCAAACTTTAAAGCAAGAACAAAAAGCTTATTCTCATATTTTTTTCATGTTAGAAATTTTATACTTGGCTGGTAATAGTAAAATAAACCGAAACACAAGAAACTGGAAAGAAAATATATTTGAACGCGTTCCATAAATTCAGCAAATAATCTTTAAATATGGATTGAGAAAAAAATGAAACTATGTATTTGAAAACGTATTTCCATAAAATCAGTAAATATTTTTTCACAGATGGATCGATTGAAAAAAAAAATAAATGTAAAACAAGAAATATATAAAAAAACTCAAATAATGTTGGTGCAAATTTTGATAAACTATTTAAAATGTGTGATAAAAGCAGAAAAAAATGAAAAGAAATATGGGAAAATGTATAATGATAAAAGAAATTTACAATGTAAAACAAGAAAATAAAATAAATCATATTGTGCTGGTGCAGATTTTGATAAACTATTCAAAATGTATAATGATAAAAGAAAATAAAAAAAAGAAATATAGGAAACTATTCAAAATGTATAATGATAAAAGAAAATAAAAGGAATTTACAGTGTAAAACAAGAAAAATAAAAAAGAACTCATATATTATTGATAAAAATTTCTATTATTCGTGGATTGAACATTTTCGATGTCATAGTTTCTCTAAATCTCGTCTCAATTGCAACTTTGTGAATATCTGACTGAGATTTTGAGAAATGTATGACATCGAAAATCTCTAATCTAAGAATAATAGAAATTTTCAAAACAGTTCCTTGAAGCCAAGAAGAAATTTTACGAAATAAAAAAAATCCAAAACGGGAAGAAAAACTTAAACTTAATCTTGAAATTAAAACGTACCGCATTGTCCAAGTTGATTTTAATCGCTCGTAAAATAAATCGAACATCGCATCTAATATTTAGCAAGAATGAAACGTTAACTCATTGAGAATCTATATATACCGTCAACCACGCGTACCTCAATGACACAGTGAAACAAACAGTTACGCAAATAAACGAATCAATTATTAAATTGTTTAAATTATCGAAAAAATGACGCAATACTGAAATTGAAATGCAGTCATCACAAATGTATGAAATTCGTAAAGTATAATGTCATAGCGTTTAAGTAAACATCGATGACAAAACAGTGTTAAAAAATTGACTCTTTTACTACATCATCACTCCATCACTTTTATAGAAAATGATTACTTCATCCTATCGTAGAGCAGTTTCATTGGTCAAAAGAGAGCTATTCTATAAAAGCAGAGGAGTGACGATGCGGCAAAAGGTTCAAATTTGTTAAAGTGTATTTGTAGCCAGATTGAAAAAAAAATTGTTAAATATGTAATATTTCCTAATGGCACATTATGAAATTGAAATGCAGTTATCGCAAATGTACTAAATTCATAAAGTATGACGTCATAGCGTTTGAAGACGAAACATTGATAAATGACATCAGCAAAATTTCTCTTAAATAAGTTGAAATGCAGTTATCGCAAATGTACTAAATTCATAAAGTATGACGTCATAGCGTTTGAAGACGAAACATTGATAAATGACAGCAGCAAAATTTCTCTTAAATAAGTAATATTTTCTCATTGTGCATTCTGAAATTTTCTGTGAGGGGTCCGGCGCTCAAATCTTTTTGCAGTTGACTGTACCATCTAACACAATTAACACTTCAGGTAACTCAACCGGATTAATAGTAATTTTATTCAAACTCACCGAAGACTTTTCCGACCTTTGAACACATCTCTTTTGCATTGACCTATTTTCCAAATTCTCATCCGAAGTTAATCTCCTTACCTGCGAAGAAACATTCCTGTCCCGTACTCCCCCTCGCCGATCATAACCACTATTCTGTCTATTTCCATACATATTTCTCTCACCACTTCTAAAACTATTAGCACCACCACAATTCCTATTACCATTATTCGTATTCGACATATTACGACCAAATCCATCATTTCTATTACGCAAATTATTATTCGGAAATCGCTGTCCCCCTCTCACAAAATTACGTTCCCCCTCATTTCTCAAATTACTATCCGCGACAGGTCTTTGACGAGGGCTAAGCAAATCCCATTGATCCGAGCTATGCCGAGTCTCATACTTAGATAATATCTGATGCATTTCTGCAAAATTCTTCGGTGCTCTAACTTCAATAAAGTCCTGTATATTTGGATTAAAAAGAGGAAAAACAATGTCCAACAATTCCTCAAATGTGATATCTAAATCTAATTTATTTTTTAGTTCCAGCTTACGAAGATAAAGTTTTGACGCCGACTCATAAATATTCTGCCTGTTGCAATAGAACTCTTTTCTCAAAATACTCTTATCTTTAACGGGAGGAAATGCCTTCTTTAACTCAATCACAGTTTGTTCAAATCTTTTCGCTTCATCAGTAATCAAAAATTTTCCTATATTTTCCAACCACAAAAGTGCTTCGCCCTTCAATGAGCATTTAAGCACTACGTATCTACTTTTCTCAGGTATATTATTGAACAAAATATAATCATCTAATTTAACTGAAAATTCACTAATATCACCCTCACCGGTGAAATACACACGTGGCACAATCTCACAATGTCCGATGTTTCGTTGGGCGCCATTTGTAACGTTACATGCATGCTGAGTGTCATTTGTAACGTTTGGTTGGTCGTGGTGGGAGTTAAATGCAGACATACTCAGTACTTAACATAAAACAACAAAGTTTATTAAAATGATGAGGACTGAAGGGAAGTGGAGCAAGTCTTAATTTTACACAACTGAGAATACTATGAAAAGGCTACACACATACTCACAAGCTTCGGTCTAGCTCAATCGTGGCACCTTCTAATACTTCTCCCTATCTCTTGGCTGAGCTGCTAGATAAAGCTTAATTAGACAGCCCGTGGCTGTATGTATTTCTTTATTCACAAATAATCAAAATGAAACTACTATAAAGTTTCTTACCCCGGCCAACTCTCAAGTCAACTATCAAAACTCCTTTACACTTCACTGGAGGCTCGCTGCTACTTTTCAATTTGCTAGCACTTCGCTGAACAATAATTCACTTCGATATCTAATGCCAGAGATCCTCGCTCGCTGGCTACCGCCACAGATGCTCTCTCGCTGGCTAATGCCAGAGACACTCTCTCGCTGGCTAGTGCCAGAGACACTCCCCATTCACTCAAACCCAAGCTTTTATATGCTGCAAACTGAGATACTTCACATTAACATATTACTAATAACCGCGAGCTAACTGCAGAACCCGAAAGAGCACACACACTCTAGAAAGTTAAAGTAAAAGAGAGGATAGATGTCGCTTTTACGCTTACACTTGTTAAATTATTAACGTCACGATCTCAGAAATACTAGAGTGCCTTTATGCAAAGGTCACTCCCTCACAAGTTTACCACTTAGCATTGTAAAAATATTCTTCTTATCACAATGAATGTTTATTTAGCATTGTAAATGCTTATTTAACACTGAAAATGTTTAATTAGCATTGTAAATATTTACTGCTTTGCATTATAAATTTTTATTTCTTAGTATGTTAAATATTGAGTTTTTAACATTGTGGAATCGTCTATGAAAGATTTAGATACCATTTTGTTTTAGAAGTACGTATTTTGTAACAGAACTAAAAGATCAGTGATTTTATCAAGCTCGAGGTCGGCAATTCACCATTCTTAGAACAAAGAGAGATAAAATTTCGAGGGAGAGTCTGAAAATAAGTTTCCCCTATCGATTGTGGTCAAAGATGGGTATGAAAGTCAAACTATATAATGAGACATTAAAGATACGACACAGCCTTATTTGTCAATATAAGTTGTGTGAATATAAATGTATCAACCAAGTACATTGAGACATTTATACCACTTGATAAGCTGCAAAAAAGCCCTTCAGGAAAACATCAGGGATTGATTGGTTATAAACAATCCGTTAAACGCTTGGCTTCTGCAGTACACAAAGCCCTGTGTTTCTGCTGGAGGGCTTTTTTGCAGCTTGCTCAGTGGTATGCAAATGTCTCAATGTATTTGCTAATTCTGTGGAACAATAAAGAATGTCTCACCTAATGTCTCACTCTATTTTTGACTTTCGTACATAACGCTGACCACAGTCGATAGGGGAAACGTATTTTCAGATCCCCCTTAAGCCTATGAAAGACATGTACTACATTATAAGTTCTACATTAATACATAATAAATTGTCAAATCAGGAGCTTCAGTATCAAGTGTAAATTTTACATGTTTATTTCACGTTTATTTTCTCATTTTCTTATTCTCTAGTCACATAATTTCTGACAACCTGCAATTTAAAATTTCACGGTCAGTTTACATTTGAGTATGAAAACTTTCAAAAGACATAAATACTAGGGTGGGCCGAAAAAAACTTTTTTTCGATTTTCGATAATGGCGGGTGCGGAAAAGTGGCCACTGGTGGCACCCAGTTCATACAAAAAATTTGAGATTTTTTGGATATTTCCTTACCCTGCCGCAAACGGCTTGAAGTTTTGCAAAAATGCTCATTTTTGAACTTTTTTCGAAAAAAATTTTAAAATGTTAAATAAAATTTATTTTGGTTGTATTTACTTGAAAGAGCATATTTAATGTACCAAATGTTTAAATAAGATCTGATCATGCATTATTTAATATCTATGTGTATTATAACTTAGCCTATTTTTATAGCTTTTTCGCATATAACAGGCAAAAACAGTATTTGTTTGAATCGATCGTTAGTTTCTCTCTTATTTATGTTTCTTGGCCTTCTTTAAAATTTTCCTATGTGTCAGAGGTCATATATATGGGCAACAGACATCAGTATACTTCAGAAACAAACCTGGAATGTGAGAAGGGGTTGAAGCAGGACTCTAAACGAGCACGATGACTCGTCGTAATACTGAGGGAGTGAAAGACGAAATAGATGAGAGCCAAAATGCGATAAAGGTTTCTTATTGTTTCTCCAGCTCAGTAACCTGCGACATTTGTTCAGTGTGAGAGTGAAATCTTTTTCTAGTGAGATTCAGTGATTTTAGGATCGTTTAATGTTCCATTATAATGTTTTGTGCGTTTTATTATGACGAGCTTAGAAATGGCTAGTATGAATGACTATGGTAATGTAAAAACACGCGATAGCGAGAAAAGTAGTCTTTAGGAGGCATCATGCATATTGAAAGTATTGCAATTGTTAACTTATGCCGATAAAACATGTGCCACTACTACTGGTTGCTTACCATGTAGAAGTTGTGACAGCAGAGGATACGAATCTCGTCATCGGTAAAAACAAAGTCAGATGAGAGAAATATAAATTTGGAATGAAGATACATGCAGAAAAAGTTCTTGAAAGAAGGAAAATTAAAAGCATATTTTTATTATGGTAGAAAAGAGAAAAGTATATTCAGAGGCAAAAAAGAACAAGAGGCATCGTCGAGAGAAAAGAGAGGAACCCATCACCGTGTTGTTTGAACCTGGTTAGGAATACTTGGGTCACTTGAAAACTTGTTCCTGTAACGGAAAAGAAATAGCAAAATCATTATATAATCTTCCGAGTCACCACAAGTTAGACTTTTCTGAACTGACATCACTTGGTATGATGGCACCACTGTTAATACAGGATAGCGCAATGGTTCATTGCCCGTCTTGAAAAAAACTAGGAAGAGAGCTGCAACATTTGATATGTATTCTTCATATTAACGATATCCCACATCGACATCTACTCTCTAAACTTGATGGTGAAACCACAGGACCTAAGACCTTTTCCAAATCAATCGGTGCTAGACTAATGGGGTGTCAAAAATTTACGTATCACTTTGTTGGAGCCTGTTGATGTTTCCAGAGCCATTCCTATTGCTTCCAGATTTGTTTTTGAAGTATACTGCTGTCCGTTGCCCAAAAACATGACCTTTGACACATAAAAAATATAAACAAGACCAAGGGACATAAATAAGAGAGAAACGAACGATCTATTCAAAGAAATACAACTTTTGCCTATTATACGCGAAAAAGCTATAAAATTAGGCTAAGTTATAATACACATAGATATTAAATAATGCATGATCAGATCTTATTTAAACATTTGGTACTGTAAATATGCCTTTTCAAGCAAATACAACCAAAATAAATTTTATTTAACATTTAAAATTTTTTTTCGAAAAAAGTTCAAAAATGAGCATTTTTGCAAAACTTCAGTTTGCGGCAGGGTAAGGAAATATCCAAAAAATCTCAAATTTTTAGTACGAACTGAGTCACAGTGGCCACTTTTCCGCACCCGCCATTATCGAAAATCGAAAAAAAAATTTTTTTCGGCCCACCCTAATAAATACTGTAACACTTCGAAATTGAAGAATATTAATATTGTTGCATGCAATGATGCTTTAGAACTGCTTATTCTTGTCATTATTTTTAGAATAAAAAGTAAACGTACATAAGGTCTCATTTTCTCTCTAATTTTACGTTCGTAATTTTCTATAATTGTTCTGTTTATTGAGTATCATGTTTTCTTAATAATATTACTTACTATTTTTATAGTATTACTTATTTATGTCTCAACTAAGAATTATACCTTAAATATAAAGTTCCAATGCCATCGAATCATTTATCATAATGAAATTCAATTTTGTTTTTAATAAATATCAGAACTAAAGCCTTTTAACAAATATAATTTTGAAAATATTTTATTTGATGCAACTCTTTCATTTCTATGTAATACGGCGTACTACATTTGATTAAATTTAGTGAAGAGTATTAAATTTTTCTTTCATTTAGTCGTCGAAAATGGACACTGTTATCTGCGTGGTGAAATCACCGCGATTATTTCTCCTGGACATATTTTTTCATTGTAGCATTTGAAATTAAAACGTCTGAAGCATTTTTAAAATTATTTCATTCTAGATCATATAGACTCCGCTATCTTACTTCTGGAAAATATATAAACCAATATCTTAAAAAAAAAAAAAAAAAAAAAAAAAAAAAAAAATCTGCATTAAATTTTTAATTACTTTTTTTCATTTTTTTACGTAAATATTTTTACAAAAAGCTCCCTTCAAAAGAAAAGAGAGAGATAGAGATAAAGATAGAGAGATTTGGTACAATATAACAGCGAACTGCTTGTTACAAATATCGCACACAAGCTGATTCATTCCAATACTCAATTAGAATATTGGATTTAAAAAATATTCTACGAAAAAAAATTATACTTGTTATTAGTTAGTTTCTACACAGTTAATCGTTCATTATTTTTTCCATTTTTCTGTTATTTGATGCACTAACAGGCTTCGAATGCTTCTGTGGTTGGTTTCTTCAAATTATCATTCATTAAAACGTATATTAACGAATCTTGACCTTCCGTTTTAAGGTAATACGACCTTTAACAGGAATGTCCGTAATCAAAGCTCTAAAATGATTCGAACGTCATTGTGTAATTACATTTTCTCTGTGTACTATTTTAAAATCGTCAATAAAAATAATGTATCTAGTAATGTAAGTCTTACTAAAATTTGCCATTTGACCTTTCCTTTTTAAAATGAATTTTCGATAATTCAGTTCATCTGATCATACAAGTTTTACTTTCTTCTAACTTCACAAGAGGAAATTATTGGATTCGTGAAAATTATTGAAATATGGTTTTCGACATACAATGGAACCTGCTAAAGTGACCACCTTGGTAAAGTGGCCACTTGGATAAAGTGACCACATTTGGAAAATTTTACTTGTGTTCATTTAAAATAATATGAGAATTACCTGGTAATGTGATCACCTGTCTAATGTGTCCACCTGTGTAAAGAGACCAGTTAGCCTCTCTTGTCAATGTTATTTGAACCTGTAAAACGTGACTATTCATTTTTCTGCATGCCGAAAATTTTCAAACTAAATGATTAAAGAGGTCACTTTCGGAAATGTTCTATGGATCCATTAATAAAGTAAGCGAATTGTCTCCTGTAGTGACCATTTGCTTAATGCATAAATTGACCACTTTGTCCTTTATTGTAATAATATTTGCACTTGTCTAAAGTGATTTTGAATGAAAAGATTATTACTGCAAGCTATAGAAAGGTTAAGATTATGCAAATACAATGATAACAAAAATGCATGTAAATTACAGTGTATCTTGTAGTTATGTATTATTTAAATCAATCACTACGGAATTTCAACTGTATTCAAAAGAAATAACATGAGTTTTATGTAAACTATCTTCTATGATTATCTTCTATATCTTCTTAAATTAGTAGTTCAGTTATCAGTTCATTACTTAACATAGTGTATTATTTTTCAATTTATATTTTATTTTTTGAAATCACAAAAGTTTTAATGTGCCATTTTGAAAGACACTCCATTAAGTGACCACCTTTATATAGTGACCATTTTAGCCGGTCCCAAAGGTGGTCACTTTAGGCAGGTTCCACTGTATTTACACGGTTTTGGGGGTGAAAGAACCCGGAAAACTTGTTTTTACAAAATATCCGTCAGTGAGTCTATTTGCCAGTCTGCGAAAAATTTTTGTGGGTAATCTATCTTAAGAAATAATTCTCAGAATTTCACAGAACTTTAGATAATGTTAAACCTTCATATAAACTGCATCTGATTAGTTTTGGTGTATATCGCTGCTATGCTGCATTATTCCCAATATCTACAACAGTCATATCTCAAGAACTGAATTTTAATAAAAATTAGATTTAGTTAGTACTTGATATAATATGGTTCTGATTAAGTTTTGGTGCAAAACATTCAACACGTGGCGCTGTCATGGTGCATTATTCTTGATTATCTCAATAGCTCTTTCTCAAGAGTTAATGCACGAAATTTTTTAAAACTTCAGATTCAGTTAGTACATAATATGGATTAGTGCTGTTTAGTTTTTGATGTAAATCGCAAAAAAGATGGTGCTTCAACGCTTCATGTTTCACGATAAATTTATTTCAAAAACAAATGCATGGATTTTCCTGAAACTTCATATTTAGTTAGTGCCTAAAAAATTGATCATGATTAGTTTTTGGTGAGCATCACCCAACATGTGGGGCTGTTATGCAGATTTTTTAAAGATTTTTGCAATAGCTCAATCTCCAAAACTAATTCAAGGATTTTCATTAAACTTCAGATTATGTTATAATTCGACATAAGTTGTTGCTGACTAGCTTTTGATTTAAACCACCTAACCAGTGGTGCAGCTATACTGCTTTTATTCAGGAATTATTAACATGCATAGGATGGAAGGCAGGATTACGATTGCCACAATTGACTAGTTCCTGTAGTTCTATAACTAAACTAAAATAGAATAATAATCATTATGCTAGATCAATGACTGAAAAATTTTCTTATTAACAATTGAACAGTAACAATCAAAAATTAAACAAAACCATAAAAAACACCGTAACGCAAAGACATAAATGTTGTGTTCGCTAAAATAAATACATTTAAGCATTTATGTAACAACTAGCAGTTACTCGTGACTTCGTTCACATAACATTTAAAGAAGAAATAATTGATCAATCAAGCAAAAAATTTCGATGATGAAAAGCATGTGTAATTAACTTTTTATCGCGAATTTATGGTAAAAAACTTTTGATAATCCCTATTTGCTAATTTGTTTACTGCTTAAAATTTTCCTTTCAGTGATTAATACTAATAGATAGAAACATTCTTGAATTCTTTTGTTCAGCCCTGTAGTTTTCCAAGTGCCTTTAATACACGAAAGTATAACAAAAATATTTCTTATTACTATCTAAATTACATTTTCAGAAATTATCATCCGAAGACAACCTTGTATCCAGTTCTTTGCGGGACCCTGTATATCATTTTATCTATATACTACAAACATTTCTTAGTTTACTAAATGCAGTTCAAAATAAAAATGCATACTTTATTTTAAAACCACCTTTAAGTAAATTACGCTCATATTCAGTAACCTTTCCGAGTTCTTTTGTGTAACCCTGTATATCTAAATTTAACTATTTATACTATTTCCATTTATACTCTCCATTTAATATGCATACATTTAGCGAAACTTAAAAGCACATATCATAATCCAAAATGCATTTCATCCATGCAACAGCCATCATCCATCATACACAGTACTTCGAATAGAATATACAATATTTGAAATCTTTTGTGTGTCCCTGTAAATGCTATGCACTTCGTATTATGCATAAAATAACTCACATTAAGCCTCAGCAACGTATATCAATTTGATTATACATGAAATCGTTTACCATAATTAAAATATGTCGGAAACTGTTCCTCCCTTTATTCTTATGCAATGGAATTCTTCTGTGTAACCCTGTAATTGAATAATAAGTGTCCTTTTCGCTACATACTTTACAAAATGCATATTTTAGTGCACTTTGTAAATGCATATTAATTTGAATATGTTTCACAGGGTGTAACATCGTTAAATTTAATTAAAACGATTTTCCCCATAATGCCGTAATGTAAGGAAATTTTTTGACAATCCCTGTAAATAAACTAAACATGGTAGAAACTTTATTTTCAATAGGTATTCGTGCTAGGTAAACGTTAAGAACGTCCAAAAATTTCATGGAAATCGGAGTATATTTACGAAAGTTAGAAAGCGACCAGACAGACAGACAAACCGAAAGCATAATAACTTTTCAACTTTGTTCGAAAGTTTTAAAAAATCGAGCCAAAAAAATATTAATCAGTAGTTTTATTTTCCGCCTTTTCCCCACAAAAATTTTTTTCCATTGATAATTATGAGTTTTGAATAAAAATATTCATTTGTATGTAACTTATAACTTATTAATTAATATAAGTAAAAAATATTTCTGATTCATTTTAAATATGACGTCATTATTTATCCCGCTCCATTAGCTACTGATATTCATATCCCTTGTATTTTTAACGACTGCTATAAAGTACTTGTTTTATTTTAACTATGACGTCACATTTTCATAAGTGCACCATTTTATTAAAAATATAATTCTTTTTCATTCTTTTTAATTTTAATTTATGTTACCATATTTTACACAAAAATTCCCATTAACTAAACAAATATCCTTGTTAAATATATTATAAAAAATACACTTTTCATTTTTATTTCAAACATGATGTCATATTTATTTTCTTTTAAATTATTTTATTATAGTTTTTCGCGTGGAAGTTTTTTATTAAAAATTCATTGCCGCTGAAAAATTATTATTCAATTTTTTATTTTATTGGCAACATGAAAGGAAAATGGTTAAATTTTATCTGAAAAATGCCTATTGATTTTGTAGAAAAATAATTAAATTTTGAATTATTAAGGAAAATATTTGAATAAAATAAATAAAAATTAGCCTATGTTCATTCCACTCCTATAATCTATCCATATGCAAAGATTCAAAGACATTAATCCATCCGTTTTGAAGCCAAGTTCATTCCAATTTTTCGGACACACTTTCACATTTATAATATATATAAGTATATTTGCTAACCCAAAAGTACTGCATTCATGTAAAAAAAGAGAACCGGAATTGATATCATTATATTTTACTTACAAATCTTCAAGTTATATGATTTTAAAAGTGGTACAAGAACAATAAATATCAAACATATAATGCTTATTGCAGAGGATTTATAAAGTAGACCTGTTTTATAAAAGGTACTAAGAGGAAGTAAAAAGAAATATTGTCTGTATGAATTTAACTGAATAATATGTCTATTGCATTTTATATAGTTTGAGTTTAAGGTACAAGCTAACCTTCAGGATACATTATTTTTAAAATATGAAATTTTTACCTAACGCACGTGTTTTTACTAAATAAAGTGAATTAAACTATGAATTCATATAAATTTTCAATAGACTTTTTATTTACTTTTTAAATTGAGGCAATATTTATTCATTTTTAGTAAAGATTGAGTTTATGCAATACCTTCTATAAAGAAATCTATTCAATCTATTTCACTTTTTTTCAACAACATATTAGCAAATCACTTTATTTTTGGTTTCAAGGATTTTCGTTTTTTTTCTTTTAACTGTGCATGCTGCTAATTATAAGCTTTTTTCTTACAAAAAAGTGTTCTTAATGCTATCAAAAATGGTTAAAAGTTTGGAGCTATACTGAAAATTGGTGACTTTTTTACACGGATAACTAAGATGTCACAATACATGTTTTTAAATGCTTTGTTTATATCGAGAAATGTTGCTATAATTTTTTACAAGTAATATTACATTATCTATTATTGAAAAAAAATCAGTTCATTTTTCATTTGAGATGATTAAAGAAAAAAAATTACTTTGAAATAATTCCCTCATTTGAGAATTCATTTAGTGTATTTTAAACCTGTAAATACTAAATAACTTATTCATAAAGACATATAAAATGTTGAAGTAACAACCTTTGACATTTTCTTTATAATATTATCAATGTGAAAGAAAAAAAATTACAGATATTACCTGGATTTATTTTAAAATGTAAGTTAATGTAACTTAAAAGATTTCTTGGTGTAATTGCTAGAAGACTTATTCATAAAAATGTATGACATGGCCAATAAGAAATGGCCTTACATTATTTTCCTCATAATATTATCAGAGCAAAATAAATAAAGTTAGAAATATATCTGGATTTTTTTTTATGTAACTCTTTCCGAAAGATTTCTGAAGTGAATGATTACTATTAAACGAAATAGTTTTGAAATATTTCCTACATCATAAAACTGATGCATTTTTTAAATAACAAAAAATTGAAATAAATAATATTTGTATAGCAATTTAGCATTAAATTTAAAAATAAAAAACACCATAATGTTAAGGTAAAATACATTTAGTGTCTTCCAAAATAAATACAGATAAGCATTTATGTAATAATGTCTGCTTGTCCAAGAGTACTGCGTTCTTTTAAAACAAAAAAGAGAGGAAAAGATATCGTTATTTTTTTATTTTTTTTTACAAGGGTTACAGTTTCTTACGTAAAATTTCGAGTTATATGAATCTAAACGTTGTACATGAACAATAAATATCAAAAGACATAATGTTATTGTACGGGTTTTATAAAGCAGATCTGTTTTATAAAATGTAAGGCAACAAGAAAACGAAATATTTTATTTCATCAATTTGAACTGAATAAAATGTCTATTACATTTTATATAGTTTAAGGGAAGTATGTGCCAACCTTCCGGACACTTTTTGAAAAATATGAAATTTTTATCAAATACCCGTGTCTTTAGTAAATGCAGGAAATAAAACTATAAATTTCATATAAATTTTTAAAAGAATTTTTATTGACTTTCCAAATTTTGGTAAAGAAATGCGTTTATGCCAAACTTTTTATAACAAAATGTATTCAATATATTTCACTTTTTTTTCAACAATATATTAGTAAATCACTTTACTGTTAGTTTCAATTTTTTATTTATTTATTTATTTTTTTAGCATATTACTTACTTGTGTTATGAAGCAAAAGGTTTGAAGTATTACTAATTTAAGTCTTTTAAATTTACTAAGATATGCTCCATTTTGTACACAAGACATTATTTTTTTTAAGTTATTTTAAGTTTGTATTTTTCAATAAAAATAGCACTTTAATTTTCATGTTGAAACTTACAAGCTATATTTTACATCATAACATACCAATAACTGAGCACAATCTTATTATAAAATTTTATTTCAATATCTTTAAAACTTTTTAACAAATGATGTTTCTCGTTAGTAGTATAGTAATGACAGTTCCAGCT